>JACTOM010000927.1:3937778-4158085 GCA_015832385.1 Elymnias hypermnestra | reverse complement strand
AAATCAATATTGAGTTTTCTATTAAGATTTTCTCAATATTTGCCCGAAGTTGGGAAGTTGGCAGTGTGATCCACCCCCGTGCCTCGGAGAGCACGTTAAGCCGTCGGTCCTGCGCCTGATCTCTCTCCGGTAGTGTCGGATTCCCGTCACATCGGACTATGAGAGTGAAGGAATAGAGTGTGCACTTGTGTACTATGCCTGCCAATCCGCAGTGAAGCAGCGTGGTAGGTCTATGCTCTAAAAACCCTCGCTCCTCGGAGTGAGGAGGCCTGTGCCCAGCAGTGGGACGTTAATGGGCTGCTACTTACTTTTATATATACATATATATATATATATATATTACGGATTCTAACACACACTTGCAGTTATTGAAGGGACTTGTCTGTCGTTGTTTCTTATCATAAAGTACACTTCTTAAATCACTTTTGATGTAATATTTACTTTAACTACAATTTTGTCTTCCGAGATGAGGGCACGGCCGAAAAATGAACAATATTCGCCAACGACTAACTCTCCAATTACCCACACTCAATAAGAAAACTAGTGGTCACGCCAAATGGTGAACCATTTAAAAATAAGTCAATGCACCGTCTTATGAAACATTACACAGATACGTCCATAATACTCAATTGACAATCTTTATTTTAAATATATAAGCAACAACACTGATTCTTCTGCAATAGTCAATATATAATCTAATACTTCAACAATAGTTGATTGTCTCAAATAATAAAATAACCCTAATACTATACATTTGCGACAAATTTACTTTTTCAGCTTAGTATAAAGTTATATTAAAATAGATTTGTTATTTCTTGTTTTCACTCCCGTCGAGACCGATTTAATGGATTCATTTATTATATGGAACAAACAGACTGATAAAAGTATGTTGTTTATATTTTATGGATTATAAACCTATGTATAACTTTAAACTTTATTTCTACTTAAAATGTATTTTTTATACTTTAATCTAGAGTCCAATAAATATGCTTAATTTAAATTAAATGTTTATAAACTCACACTGTCTTTTGTATTATAAGCTAATAATGACACTAATCTATTACTAACTTAAATGGTTTTATTATTTTCAACCTTCTTATTATTTATGTGTCATATAAAAGCTCAGCTGCTTTATAACGAGATGGTGAGGTCCTTGGTGCTGAGCTTCAAAAATTATTTTCAATTGGTATATTAAATTACCATTATTCTACAAGTTGACTGTCTCCTTACCTTGAGACTATTTACTCTAATTTAAATATATGGTTTAGTGTTTTCTTTTTACTTGCTGTAAAAAATTTCTTGATTAATAAATTCATTAATAAGATTTTGATGGCATAGTTCTTTATTTAGCTTTACTTTTAGCTATTTCCTTCTCAATATACTATCTAATACGCGCAACTCCGTTTGAAGTTCATGAGGGAGACAGAAAACAAACACACTTGGTCACTTACTTGGTCACTTGGTATCACGAGAAAGGTTATAGTGAGGCAACCTTAAAAGATAGAAATATGTTGTTGCGGACTTTTTTGTAGAACTTCTAAAGGGAAACAATTCTGTCATACATGATTTTTGCAAAACTTCAACCGTTTAAGCAGCGGTAACGCTTAAAAGGGAAATAGCCCCCGATTTTGAAACATTTACCGCTTAGTTCGCGAGGCAATTGAAATTAAAAAATATCCTAATTTCAATCGTGAAGATGGTTTTAAGCTGGCTGATACGTGGAATCCAGTGGTGAAGCTATGCCAAATGAACAAACGACGCAATTTTTCAAAATTAAAACGTGACGTTATGAGTGTAGTATGCCAACAAATGGATGTGGGTGCCGTGAAAAATAAAAGGATCAGACGTAGGGTAGACAGATTCTGCCCTTGACAGCTTGACACAACCGACCACAGCAGTAACGTCGTGACCACGATCCATGCAACTGGGTCGAAATATCCGCAAAATTAAAAATTAAAAATCGCCATATGTACCCGTTCAAATAGTCAATTTACCGCTGGTTTACCGCCTTTATTAGTGATAGCGTTAAATAGGCTATCTAACACTAAAAGAATATTTCAAATCAGAGTACTAGTGCCTGAGATTAAGCCGTTTAGGCAAACTGACTCTTCAGCTTAATAATATTAATATAGATTACTCGTAATATTTTGTTTAACCATCTGTTTCCGTCGGTATCACCGGTTTTGATATAACAAATAGACACTCCTATTTTATTCATTGTTTCTGTAACATTGTTTATTTTAGTATAACTATTACCGTTTTATATAAATGATATCACTGCTATTATTATACGATTGTCCGACGGCCACTCAGGACCGAAAGTGGAACAAAAAATGTGATAAAACTTAACTGAGATAACCCTAAAATGAACGCGTAACAAAAACTATGGCAGCGAAATTAAGAGCTAAAATTAGCTCACGAGACAAGTTTGGTAGAAAACTAATGTCATCCTGTGACTCTCCTCCGTGTTTTACAAACAAATTGTTATATGATTGTAAAATATTCACTCAGAATCGACGTAGAATTAATAACTAATATAAAAATAATACTTAAAAGTCATTTAGTAAAAACTTATTAGCTATATATAATAGATTATTTATTAATTAAATCATTTATATTAATGAATAAATAATTCATAGAAACTTTACATATTTTATGAAATTTTTCGTAAATTAAATTTAATTGATGAGTTTAAAAGAGAATAAATTCTTTAAACAATTTCGTACGCTTGTTACGGCCGCTGAAACAGTTGGTATAAAAGCTAAATAACAGCTTTAAACCATCTCACAGCTGGAAACAGACCTCCCCATTCACCACGTCGCTACACGGAGTATTTGCAGGCTAAACGTATCCAAGAAAGGCTCCCGAGATATGCAAATTTCCCCGCGATGTTTTCCTTAACCCAAACAGCTAATTAACTTATACAAATAGTCTATGAAATAATGTTTATTGACAAAAGTATAATCAAGTCTATAACTACCTTGCAAATATCATAAAGTGATGAAGGAAATATCTGAAAAAATGTCATACTTTAGTCATCATTATTAAGTAAAGGCTGAAATGCCACAAGTCAAAGGAGAACAAAAATGACGAGAAAAGTATGTGATGAAAGCATGTAGCCTTACGAAGTCAGATAACCCTAAAATGAGCGCGTGACAAAAAACTATACAAACGCAATTAAGAGCTGGAACTACCTGACATCACGTGTTGGTTGAATACCAACACGACCACGTGACTCCGGTGACAATTTTTTAATTTATCGATCAATTATTTACTAAGAAATCCATCTTAAGACTAATTAATCTATACATATAAAATATTTTTACCTATAGCTGTTTTAATAGGCTGAAACAATCTTCCTTACTGGTAGTAGATTCATTACCAACGGATAGACCTAACGGTTTAAACTTGTTATATCTAGTAGAATAAAGAATATTATCGGTTTGACCGTAAATGAAAGTTATGGTCTATACAAATATAATTTCTACATAGAGTTCGAAACCATCCAATGGATTTAACCCAAAACTTTTTCATAAGAACATAATTCATAACGGTTACAAACCACTAAACTCACTCCCTAATCACTATTCAGAAGTATTCGAAATTAAATTGAAATTTAGAAGCGTGGGTCCTATTGCGATGTACACGGTTACTAATTACGGATTATCGCACATTCCCAAGGAATAGAAAATTACACGGATTACACCACGGGAGAGCAGTTAGACTAAATATACCAATAAAACAAAAATGATTTCAACCAATGTCTGTTGTAGATGTTGAAACCATCCAACCGATTTAACACATACCGGGTACATTAAAATGGATATGGTGTGAAACCACTTTCTTGTCCCTATTCAAAAGTATTCAAAATTAAATTGAATTTTAGAAGTGTGGGTCCTATTGCAATGTATACGGTCACTAATTACGGATTACCTCACATTCCCAAGAAAGAGAAAATTACACGGATGACACCACAGGGGAATAGTTAGTTTAAATATACCAATAAAACATAAATTATTCAACCAATGTCGGTCGTAAAGGTTAAAACCATCCAACCGATTTATTCCAAACCAGGTACATTAAAAAGGATATGGTGTGAAACCACTAAACTCACTCTCGTATCCCTATTCAAGGTATTCAAAATTAAATTGAATTTTAGAAGGGTGGGTCCTATTGCAATGTACATGGTCACGAAGTACGGATTATCGAATTCTTAGGGAATCTAAAATTACGCGGTAAATCCACCATAGGGAACAATTAGGTACCTGTAAAACCAAAAAAAGCGCAACCGGAGGGAACAATTAGGCCATATATAACGAAAATTATTTCTACCCATGGTCTGTTATAGAGTTTGAAACCATCCAACAGATTTAACCCAAACCGGATTTAAATTTAATATTCTTTCCAATCCATCATTATGCTGTTGGATGAGGAAACCTGCGTATACCTGCATAATTCTGGTGTAGTATGCTCTAAAAACTGCCTCATTGGTCTAGTAGTTAGCATGTTCGACTACAGACATGAGGTCCTGGATTCGAGTCCCGGGTCGGGCCAATTCGAAATCGATATTGAGTTTTCTATTAAGATTTTCTCAATATTTGCCCGAAGTTGGAAAGTTCGCGGTGTGATCCACCCCCGTGCCTCGGAGAGCACGATAAGCCATCGGTCCTGCGCCTGATCTCTCTCTGGTCGTGTCCGATTCCCGTCACATCGGACTATGAGAGTGAAGGAATAGAGAGTGCACTTGTGTACTATGCCTGCCAATCCGCAGTGGAGCAGCGTGGTGGTTCCAGGCTCTAAAAACCCTCGCTCCTAGGAGTGAGAAGGCCTGTCCCCAGTAGTGGGACGTTAATGGGCTGCTACTTACTTTTTTACTTAACTGATAAGGTGTGATCCAACTTCCCAACTTCGGGTAAATATTGAGAAAATCTTAATGGGAAACTCGATATCGATTTCGAATTGGCCCGACCCGGGGCCTCGAACCCAGGACCTCATGTCTGTAGTCGGACATGCTAACAACTAGACCAATGAGGCAGCTATCAGTTGAATGATTCAAATAAAAACTATAAGCTATTCGGAAAGATCAGTTTAACATTTGTTCACCTGTTTATCTTAGGTACAAATAAATGGTTGTTTTAATATATAAATCAAAATCCTCTATCCTCTTCATTCTAAAAACACTTTTGAATTGTCAGTAGTTTGTGGTAAGAAATCTAACACCGATTCGGTAAGTTGATTCTGCTGAGAAGAAACTGACAAGAAGCGTTTGTTCTTTTTAATATACCACCATTTTGTGCAATTTTTTAAAAGCAATTGCAGCAGACATAAGTTTAAATTAATTAAGAAAACGAAAGCTCTTTATATATGTACGATACGATAACAATTTCTAAACATATCTTGGGAGCTATTTTGAAATTTCAATTTCAAATTTGCAGTTTTTATTTCATGCTTCATAATGCAATTAGTCCAAAGTTTATTAAGTATAGCATTAATAAGAATTCAACTGACGTATAGAAGTCATAAAGATCATTACATATCATCGTTTTTATCTTCGATAGATTAAGTTTCTTGTGTAATTTTCAGGTGAAAGTATAAAATTTTAATGACGTATATTTTTTTCGTTAGTTCGTTATATATGAATCACATGAAATAATTGGTTGAGTACATTAATATATGCGGACGGACGAACAGGTGTCAACAACTGGTTCCACGGTGTTATGAAACGCACCTTATTACCCTGCGGCTTTACGTGATCAGTTTATGACTGGAGGAGAAATTATATCGGGAAATTAATTAATATTTTATGGATATAATAAATTCTAACATATACATGTACATAAATGTAAACCTACATAGAGTACGAATACATACATATATCATACATATAATAACCAATAACAAGATATAATAAAAAAAATGACAAATTGTCGTTAATTAAAGTGACTGAAAAAGTTAATAGCGTCTAACTTGGTTTTTGAAGATGTCCAGCGACTTAACTTCCCTGGTCTTTAGAGGAAGCTCACTCCATAATTTTGTTATGCCTATGACTGCGAAAGATTGACCATAAAACGATAAGTGATAATACAATCTAAGATAGAAGCGCGCTAATCAGTTAAAAGACAAATTAGCTCTTATGGTTTTAACATAGCATCGTACCGGAACATAAAGATCTTGCTTGGTAGAAGGTATTTGCTGATAGGGTAGCAACTAGCTACAGCCGAAGTCTCCCACCAGTCTAGACTCAAATTACAGAAACTACATAATCCATTTTTCTAAATTCGTCCCACTGGTCGAGTACCTGCGCCACTACGCCAGCGAGATGTCTAGGGTTTGACTTCCGTTTGAAGACTATTAGAATTTGTTACTGATGGGTTAGCGCTTGACTGTAATCTCACCTGTTGGTAGTTGATAAACCACCGTCGCATTGGTGCTAGTTCTCGCTTTGCTAGCAGAAGTCCCGGGTTGGATTTCGATTCGAATTTTCTAATTTGTCTGAGTCTGGACTGGTGGGAGGCTCCAGTCGCGGGTAGTTACCACCCTACCAGCAACGACGTACCGCCAAACAAAGAGATTTATTTTCCAGTATGATGCTGTGTAGCTATAAGAAGTAAATGGCTTCTTGCCAGGTTATTGCCGCTTCCATGCTCGCAGCCTATGAAATAGAATTTATATCCAAGACTTCGTCGTCGTCGTCGTCGCTTCAACCGATGGACGTCCACTGCTGGACATAGGTCTCACGAAATGATGCCCACAAGACCCGATCTTGTGCCGCCTGCCTTAATATCTTAATATCCAAGACTTAATATCTTTAAATTTTTCTTCATAACTATTTTAAAGAGAAACAAACTAAATCCAAACACCCTTGAGAAAACCGTGGAAGATAACAATATACCTATTATTAGAAAAATTAAAAGTGCGTGCGTACACGCGTTAGAAGTTATACTTCTTTGGCGTAACAAGATAAAAATATTTAAAAAAATATATATTTTTCGCCTTATTCTACGTTTGTAGAAATAATAAACGTAAACTAACTTTCATTGGATATAAATAGTTTATAATCTGTTTTCTATAATTGAGTCTGAAAGTTATAATTTTTCTTCCTTCATCTTTTATTTAATGGTTATAATTTTAATAAGAATATTACAATATGTCTTTTTTTTTTTTCTCGCTGGGAAATGCTTTTATGCACTGACCCCGACCGTGTGTCAGGAGTGTGGGACTCGGCGAACAAGCAGACCTCGCAACACCCACTAAATCCCAGCGGAACCCTCTTCATCCATGAATGAAGCACCAGGGGTTCAACTTTCGCATTCATCCCTGGTGCCCCGAATGAATCCGACTGAGGATTCTCGACGATGGACGGACTTACGCTTACAAACGCTGCCTTGTAGCCCGCCTCCTCCGGCGGTATGAGGGAGCATCCATTGCAATCTCCCTCTCTCGTTCGTGGGCCTCCTTCAGTGAGATGATCGTCTCATAGAAGAATGCCAATGTCTAACAAGTAATATAATAACATAATTAAGGTATTATATAATTATAAAATATGAAAAAAAAACTAAAATGTTAACTATAGCTCGATTTTATGTGACGGTGACTCTCATCATTTTCCCCTAAAGAAGTATAACTTCAAAAAGCGCGAGAACTTTTATGGTTGCGTAATATTTTCTAGCTGTCGTTTGTGTGTTCACACTTAAACTATGTTATGCGAGAGTTCCGGCTCTTAAAAGGAGCGTCGAACAAGCAACAAACAAGGGGCCTAACATTTTGTGATAAGCTTACACTTTTTGAGGCCGACGTAATTTGTCGTAGGCGCCTTAGATAAAAGCGGCTGCTCGATGCACCAGGCATGTCTGTGGAATGTCAGACGACTTGGATACTTTGGGACACATCGCATAGTTGACATTACGCATTTACTACTAACTTATACCCGTGTACTCCTGATCCACTGGCAATATGATTTATATATTCAAGTAAGCTCAAAAAGCACTTTTTTTGTCACAATGAGAGTGAAGGATACAGAGTGTTTAGGCTCTAAAACTCCTCTATACTAAGAGCCTACGTTTACGTACTACTTTATTTATTGACTATTTGAATTGGTTCATACCACGATGGTGTTTTTTAATTGATATTTCGACCCAGTTGCATGGATCGTGGTCACGACGTTACTGCTGTAGGCGGTTGTGCCAAGTTGTCAAGTGCAAAATCTGTCTACCCTACGTCTGATCCTTTTATTTTTCAAGGGACCCACATCCATTTTTCGGCATACTACACTCACAACGTCATGTTTTAATTTTACGACCTAGATTAGTTCGCGAGGCCATTGAAATTAAAAAGTATCCTAATTTAAATTGCGAAGGTGGTTTTAAGCTGGCGGAAACGTGGAATCCAGTGGTGAAATTAAGCCAAGTGAACAAACGACGCAATTTTTCAAAATTAAAACGTGACGTTGTGAGTGTAGTATGCCGGAAAATAGATGTGGGTCCCGTGAAAAATTAAAGAATTAGACGTAGGGTAGATAGATTCTGCTTCTGATAGCTTGACACAACCGCACAGCAATAACGTCGTAACCACGATCCATGCAACTGGGTCGAAATATCGACAAAGTTAAAAAACACCATCGTGGTATGTACCCGTTCAAATAATAAATATATCGATAAACCACGAAAATTTAAGTTTAAAACAATTAGTTACTTTATATATTTATATAAGCAACCAAAAGAATTTTACAATAATCTTATAGCTAGTTGACAATTTAAAAACTTAACTAAAGACTTAATACTTTTTATTCCTCATGAAATATAAATATAACCTATATATTTTTGCTTAAAATATTAGTTGGGATTCAGGTAGGCAGCCATCCTAGCTAGGTTATTCAATAACCCGTGTAAGGGATGACTTTTTACTCATTTAGAGATAGTTGTGTATGTTACAATGAGTAATAATTTGCTTCTGTGTGCAACTGGAAATATAAAAATTTATATTGCTCAAGTAATCTTCAAAATTATAATATGCCTTTTGCAAAAGTATGTTTTTGACATATTACTTAAATCTATGCGGAGGCAAATCTAAAACTGATTGCCGTATCTTATTAAAAACGCGTATGCTCAACCCGACAAATGATTTCTGAACCTTCTTCGCTCTAAAATATGGGATTACAAGTTTGTTTTTATTTATAGTATTAAAATTGTGTATTACACTTTTATTGACTTTGTAAGACTATAATATAGCGTTATCGATTAATTGGTAATAATACTTGGACCTAATCTACTTTGCGGGTACTTATAATAACCTAAGTATAAAGTAACGACTATGCTTAACTTACGTTAATGTTTATTGATTCATGCTGTCCTTAAGTTATTGCTTAAAAGCACCACTACGCTATGCTGTGTCAGTGCACTTTCACTCTCTGTACTTTAAAAGGTTTCGTTCTTCTGCTTGGACGTGTGATATACTCGTACAGAAGTTTAGTTTAGCTTTGGCAATCTTTTCAGTATACTTATTTACGTGCGAGATTGACCATTGTATAAAAAACACAGAGAGAGAGAATACACATTAATATACACCACAGAATATGCAAAAAATATATAATTATACAACACAAATCGTACAAGACGTACAGATGGGCGGCCTTATCGCTCACTAGATATTTCTGCCTGACAACCTTAAAATTAAGGAGCTAATAATAATAAATAAACGGGGTAGCATACATTTATTAATATGTCATTATAATAAATACTAATATATTACGTGGATATAAACAAATACATAATAAATTATGTTAAAATTTAAGTTTCAAGTGTTTGAAGATCTCATGAGTGAGTTTACTAATGTTTAAATATCACCGCTTTAATGCCTTTTTAACCACACCCCATGAACTATTACAGGGTTACTGATAATTAGACGTATTCCCGTTAGACGCTAATTGGGGTGACTATTTGCGATAATTGCAAGCCCCATGTGAATTATACAAAAGGGAATTATTATTGAGTTACCGGGTCCTTAAAAAACAGTTTAAGCTAAATAAAACCATTAAAAACATTGCGAATACAATTACATTGAGTGATGTAAGACCGTTTAAACACAAAAATCATATTCTGACGGCCTCGCTGGCGCAGTGGTGCGAGTATTCGCTTTGCTAGCGGAGGTCCCGGGTTCGGTCCCCGGTAGGACGAATTTAGGAAATTGTATTTTCTAATTTGTCTGAGTCTGGACTGGTGGGAGGCTTCGGCCGTGGCTAGTTACCACCCTACCAGCAAAAACGTACCGCCAAACAAAGAGATTTGTGTTCCGGTACGATGCTGTGTAGAAACCGTAAGGGGTATATCGCCTCTTAACAGATTAGCGCGCTTCCATCTTAGACTGTATCATCACTTACCA
This sequence comes from Elymnias hypermnestra, assembly GCA_015832385.1. Taxonomy (NCBI): domain Eukaryota; kingdom Metazoa; phylum Arthropoda; class Insecta; order Lepidoptera; family Nymphalidae; genus Elymnias; species Elymnias hypermnestra. The sequence continues at coordinate 4,147,708 of JACTOM010000927.1, read as the reverse complement.
TCAGGTGAGATCACAGTCAAGCGCTAATCTGTCAGCAATAAAAAAAAAAAATATATATATATATATATATATTTTTATATATATATATATATATATATACATCGTTATAACTTTATTAATTAAATATTTTTACAATGGAATAAACATTTAAATTGAATAGCATGTATGGAAGAAAACAAATTTATGATTAATTACATGTGTGAATGTATTAATTGATTTAATATTCATAATTCAGATCTAGTATTAGAAAGCTATTGTTTGTTCTTAATTATGCAGGTCACAGCAGTTTAGCTGTATTGAGAAAATATGTTTTTATTGCGTGTAAAGAAATATTAATTGAGTAAACGGTTAACAGACATAAGTAAAAAAATAAAGATACTAGTATATTGTTACTAGCGTTGTCTCCTGTATACTTCCAGATCCCATGGGAATGCGAAGAAATACGTACTCAGCGACTTTCTGTATCGCTAAAGAATTAACCTTAGTATCATTCGTGAATAAAACTGTTAATGTGGGAGAGAGAGAAAGAGAAAAAGGCGGCCTTATCGCTAAGTGGCGATTTCTACCAGATTACCTTATGTTTAGGGAAAATTTGTTACGAAAAAGGGTGAGATTATAAGGAGATACAAAAGGAAATGAGATTCTCTTGACTAGATACCATTCTACCAGCGATTTCATGCCGCTGAGCAAAAATTTGCGTCCCAGTACAACTTTGAACTACTTCTTATCAAGTAAACGCACTACCATCTTCGGTTATATAACCACATTAGAATTTAGAAAAAAATGCACATATCAGAAGTGAAACTTCTTTGGCAAATTAATTTTAAAGTCTTATTTATATTTATACAAATCGAAAACTTTAGATTTCCGAGACTTAGAGGGAGGGGAAACGGGAAAATATGTTAGTAATTTAATTAATTTATTTGTTTTTAAAATATTAAAAGCGTCGAAAACTATTTCAAATAATTTGCTGAAATTTTGTTTTTGAATTTAATATATAGAAAAGAGAAAATTTTTATATTTTATGAAAAATAGTATATTACATTATTAAATGACGAATGGCAAATTAGAATGTCACATGTTATTTGTAAATATTCAAATTACCAAACTTTCAAACGAATTAGCATAAAATACGCTCTACATCTTCGTGACGCGAAACGTGGGATTAACGCGTTTCATCCATAAAAATTTTACCCTCATGCGCGTAAAGAAGCTTCATTTCAAAAATATAGGCCTATTTTAGTGACTTTTGTAAGGTCTCATGCTATTAGTATCATATGATTTCCAGCAATCCTTCTGTTAACATTTATATGATATCTCTTAATATGTGTAACTACTGTATCTTCCAGCGAAAGGTCGCCTTCCTAATCCCCCTCCTTTATCGTTTATTTAGCATACGTATCGCTTTAAATTCGTAGTTCAATATGAACCTTGATTATATCACGGATCTTCTCACTTTCTTATAGGTCTTTCCAATTTCTGACCGATCTTATAGAGGCATTAGTTAGCAACCACGTGTCAGATCCATAGCTCTTCTGTCAATAAGGCTGTTCAAATGGTTTTATTAAGGCGAGCCGCCACGGAAATGAAACGTTGTACAGACGTCCCATAAACCGTAATAACTAAAACTATTAAGAGGTAAATTAGCCCTCATAACGCATGCTATCCTCATCTTAGATTGTATTCTGACTAACCATCAGCTGGCTTATTATTGATTCGCAAGGTTAATAATTAGATAGAAATCATTGTCAATTGAATTGAATCTTATAAACAACAATGTTACTAAATTAATGATTATCACTATGTAATTTGATGAGTAATTCATTTATTGTGAACCCATACATACTTAAAGTGGAAGAAGTGAAAGAATTTGTATACTTGGAATCTAAATTTACAAGAGAACATTTGGAAGTGACATTGAAAGGAGAGTGAATATGGTAAATGGTGCCCTGCACCCCTTTATGAATAACCAGATGGTATCTCAAAGGACCACACTGGCTGTGCATGCAGGCGTGTTGGTGGCAACACTTATGTAGTGGGTATGGCAGAAGAAGCATAAAAGTAAAATAAATGCGGTAGAGATGAGAGCGTTGAGAAATATGAGTGGATTGAAACTGAGTGATAAAGTAAGAAATAGCGTGATAAGAGAACCTTGTGGTATAAAAGAAGATGTAGTGACCAAAATTGAGAAAGGCATGCTTAGATGGTTTGGGCACGTAGAGAGAATGAATGAAAGGAGACTGACAAAAAGGATTTATAGTAAAGAGTGAATGAGAAAGTTAAAAGGGGAAGACCAAGGTGCATGTTCTTGCAACAAATCCAGGACATTTTAAATAAGGGCAAGGTCAAGAGTACTTTAAACAGACGAACTTGTATGAAAGGTTTAATGAGAATGAAAGAAGCGAAGGAGATATGCAAGGATTGTGGCAAGTGGAAGGACGTGGCGTCTGCCTACCCCTGAGGGTAGGCGTGATGCTTCTATATTTCTAAGGAGTCAGAATCTACTCAAGTAACACCGTGAAAAACTGCAATTGTACTTTTAAAATGTTTGTATTTTAAAATATTATAGCACTGTTTTGTTAATAAAGAAGTGTTAATTCAGAATTTAAAGCTTCGCGAATAACAATGTACTAAACTTGTATATATCACCAAGTCATAATAAATTATAATTAATTCAACCACAAATGGTCGTGTAAATCGATTTCGCACATTATTTTAACATTACATTAATCGAAGATTAACACATTATCATAAATAGTCATCGTGTATCGAATGAGATAAACGGACATCTCGTATATTTGTTTATTCCTTTTATGATGACAGAATGATTTGTATGTGAATAGGTTGACATAAGAATCCAATAACATTTTTGACAAAAACTGGCGCCACTGTGGGAATGTCTATTTAACTGCCTACTCGTTCGAATAGTAACTTATGTCAGTTGTAAAGAACCAAGGTCGCAGTTCCGGGACCGATTTAAAAATAAATGTAATTTTCTATCCAATTACTATCTATTGCTTTTCTTATTGTTACAAACTAAATAAATGGATGCTATATATTTAAACAATCCAGCAAATAGGAGGTGGTTCAGCTTAAGAGTATATAAGCTAATTTTCCTCCTATTTGCGCATTCTTAAATTTTTTGAGTTCTACGTAAATTTGTTTTTTTTTTTCCAATTATCGTATCGTATTTTAACCGGTCCTGCACGCGTAATGCCGTCACATAGGGAGATTGGGACTCTTTTTATGTAAATAGATTATTGCAACAACTTTTTTGAGTTTCCTCTGACAATATAACCTTAAATTTCGACGAGTGGACGATCACTATCAAATTAAGAGCTTCCTATTTAAGGCATATCAACTAACTTTGATTTCACCTGATAACAAGGGATGATGTATCCCTCAAGGTAAAATCACAGTCAAGCGCTGACCTTGCAACAATAAAATAAAACTGTGTGTATACAAAGTCTTGTTTATATTTATACAAATTTAAAACTTTACATTTCCGAGACTTAGAGGGAGAGAAAAAGGAAGACATGTTAGGAATTTACTGAATTTAATTATCATTAAAATATTAAAAGTGTCGGCAATAAATACAAATAATTTATTCAAATCTCAAATTGTAAATAGAAATGCCACGTGTTTTTGTCAATATTAAAAATTATCAATTAAATTTTGTCGTCTAATTAAAAATTTAAAAAACACAATGTATGAAATGTATAAAGTGCCACATGTTTTTGCAAATATTAAAACTATCTAACCTTCAAACGAAATAGCAGAGCAAGCTGCACATCTTCGTGACGCTAATCACGCGTTTCATCCGTAAAAAAATTACCCTCATGCGGCTAAAGAAGTTTCGCTTGGGGTTATCACAAAAAGACGTATTCACATACAACACAGCCACGCCTGTGGCATTAAAGTGACGCACATCACGCTTTTGCGATTTAGAGATCTGTCTATTGATCTGCCGGTATGCGGACGCGTCAGCTGTAGACTGCAAGCTCATTGCATGTCTCTGTTCCATGAGACCAAGAGTACGGTCTGAGAATCTCTTGGTTTGCTTTTTACGGGGTTTATAGAATTTCATCCCAACCGTATGGACAGTTTCCACTAGCCTATTGTTTAGCTCGTCCACGGAGTCGCATTCCTCGAGGCAGGCGAAGCGGTTTTGCAGCTCTAGTTGGAAGCTCTCGGGGTTTTGAATATGAGCGCGAGTGGGTCGGAGCGTTGACTTCACCAGTCTGTACCGTTCCCGGTGTACGTTGATATTCAATGTGCCTCTTACCATGCGGTGATCGCTCCCAGTTTTCACTTTATTGATCACAGAGACATCATTGAATATGTTCCGTTTCGTAGACATGATGAAGTCAATCTCATTTCTCGTGGAACCATCCGGACTCAGCCAAGTCCATTTTCGGAGCGGCTGTTTCTTGAAAAAGGAGTTCATCATGTAGAGTCCTTCCATGAAATCAGCTAGCATCTGTCCTCTCTGGTTCCGTTGCCCATAGCCAAATTGCCCCACCCTCAACTCTGCTCCGCTTCGCTCGCCGAGTTTTGCGTTGAAATCACCCATCACAACGTTGTAGAAGGTCCTAGAGGTATGTATGGCCCTGGATATGTCCTCATACATAACCTATACATCATCGTCCGGACTCTCCTCAAGAAGTATCGATTAACATAAATAATAAAATATTATTATTTATGTTAATCGATACTTCTTGAGGAGAGTTGACGATTGAATTAAACGCCATTGCTTCACCGAATCGAAAGGTATACTGAATGGCATCTCGATAAGCAACAGAATAACCTATAACATGATGGGGCTTCCCCTCCGCCGCGCGTGATGTATTATAGTCCTTTTTTAGCATAATAAATTCTTTAGTTCTTTAGCTATCTAGTGGTGTAATTAAATTTCGGATGGGGGTAATAGATGTGGAGGTACAATACCATACTGTATCTTCCGATGTTGTAATCTTACCCTATTTTAAGTGAAACTTCTTTAGATGTATGAGGGTAAAATTTTAAGCGTCACGAAGATGTGCAGCGTTTTTATGTTAAGTCGTTCAAAGGTTAGGTACTTTTAATATTTACAAATAACATGTGGCATTTTAATTAGCCACACGTCAATCAATAATTTAATATACCGTTTTTCATAAATTCTCTTTTCTAAACCATTTCTAATATTGAAAAAAAAACATATGGCATTTGAGATTTCAATAAATTATTGTATGTTAATGTTCTAAACCTTTAATATTTTAATGACAATTGAATGCATTAAATTCCTAACATATCTTCCTTTTTCCCTTCCTCTAAGTCTCGGAAATCTAAAGTTTTAGATTTGTAGGTATAAACAAGACTTAAAAATTAATTTGTCAAAGAAGTCTCACTTCTGACATGGGTACTTTGTACGTACGCACTTATAACTTGTTTTTAAAATGCATCGCCTATGTATACTATATATATGTATATATTTTAAAGAAGTAGTCATGTCAAAAACAATCTTTCTTTGTGAGATGACCGTTGTCACAGTGCATCATAACTCTGGTATGTAATGGTCTAAAAATCCAAAAATTCCACCACGTCCGGTGGTCGCGTGGCCACTAATTATACGTGAGCACTTATCGTGCGGTGACTCTGGGGCTTTTAGGGTCCTCGGCCACATAAATCTTCAATATCTGACCGCTGACGCCGCGCCGTGGCGACGACATCGTCCCAATATTAATTGCGAATACAAACGCTTGATACACTCGTAGCCGGTGACGTGTCTACGTCTCATAAACTATTTCTTTAATTATTATTATAAACTAGCCAACTCGAGATATATAGAGTTCAAAAGGTGTTCCTAAATAGGGGCGAGTCTTTAGGATCACCTTTAAAAATGGGTGTCCCACAAGGATCAATACTTGGTCCTTGTTAGTTCTTAATATATATAAATAATTAAGTAAAAAAAGTAAGTAAGTAGCAGCCCTTTAACGTCCCACTGCTGGACACAGGCTTCCTTACTCCGAGCAGCGAGGATTTTTAGAGCATAGACCCATCACGCTGCTCCATTGTGGATTAGCAGGAATAGTACACAAGTTCACTCTCTATTCCACTCTCATAGCCCTATGTAACGGGAATCCGACACGACCGAAGAGAGATCAGGCGCAGGATCGACGGCTTAACGTGCTCTCCGAGGCACGGGGGTGGATCACACCGCCAACTTCCCAACTTCGGGCAAATATTAAGAAAATCTTAATAGAAAACTCAATATTGATTTTTGAATTGGCCCGACCTAGGACTCGAACCCAGGACTTCATGTCTGTAGTCGAACATGCTAATCACGAGACCAATGATTTAGTATACCATTTAAAAGACAAATGTGATATAGTCCTATTGCTGACGATACTTCCTTGATGTTTAAAGTAGAAAATTATGACGATGTAAATAGTAGCCTGTCACGTGTCTGACGTTGGTTTTTTGATGATAATTTAATATTAAACTGGACAAAGACCAAGTGTGTTGAATTTGCTTTGCCAAAAGCAAAAGAAGTCCGTAAAAATGTCCAAATAGAGGATAGTCCATTAAAGAAACTTAAGTCTAGAGATTTCTTAGAAATAACCTTAGACTCTGAGCTTCAGTGCACATATTAAGACTCTGGCAAGGAAACTCATTTCAGATGCATTTGCAGTTAGGAAAGTAATGCAATACACTGATGTTGAAGCTGCTAAAATGGTGTATTTCGCTTATTTTCACAGCATTATGTCTTACGGCATATGGGGTAAGGTGGTGGACATTGAAACTATCTTTATATTACAAAAAGAGCAATACGTGCCATATAACGATTGGGATCTTGAGTTTCCCTAAGAGATAAATTCAATGAAATATCAATTCTTATAGTACCGTCGCAATATATTTTGAATAACATTTTATATATCCGTGATAATATTCATTTATACAGCAAAAGTAGCGAAACACTCAATTTTAACACAAGACATAAAGTTTTATATACATCACATATTGGCTATATTTGCCACAAAAGTAAACATAACTATAAAGAATTGCTATTTCTATTTCTATTTATTTATTCTATTATTTATATTTACTTTACGATATTCAACACAAATGTTTTTTATTCAAGTAGACTTTTACACTTCTTTTTAGTCTCCAAATCAATCTATTTTTTCAACGTATAATATCATAATCAGTTGTAGAATATGTGCTCTTTTCTGACAAAATCCCACAAGGGTCGCGTATATATTTTTATTACTGAACTAGGGATTCCATGCCTATGGAGTTAGGAAGTAATATTCATATGTATTTTTAAAAAAAATGTTTCCATATTAGAAATAAAACTGTGCATTGGTATGTGATGCATGAAAATAACTAATAAATTAACATATAAAATAAAGTATTTATATAAATATTTATTAAACTTTAGACATGCACAAAAGGATACGCTCCTTAATATTTTAAATCGATTAACATGGGCACCAGTAAAAACAAATCTTAAAAGCAAAGCATAACTAACTCATTATACAACATTATCAGTTGGAGACTCGACTCCAAATTTCAATAAGAAATTATCAAATTAGTTTTGTCATTAATAAAAACGAAACGCGACTACAAAGGATCGTTCGCATTGTTCACAGATTTTAAAATCGTCCATAATTAAATGGAATTCATTTTTTACCGTCTCGAACATTTCACATATAAATTCCGCCGATGTTGGAACAGTTAGCATGGAAAAAGGAGCAATTTGCCACCCTGTTCGAGATGACTGCGTCCAAAATCAAAAGGCCCGTATGCTGATGACATTGGAACGCGAAATCAATAATCATGTCTCTGTTACGATGTTTTGGAGTTGAGCTACAATGTTGATCAGTACAAGGATGAGATCAGCTACAAAAACTGGTAGATGCGGTAAGAGATTCTCCGAAGAATTCGACGTATCGGCGTTGATTTTGCACGCATAGGGTATTCGGTTATCGCCGTCGTCGGCTAAATCACTTCATTCAAAGTGATGTGTCGTATTAGCACGATGATTATTTATAAGTTTAGACCTTCCAGTTCTAATTATGCTATCTAAAGAAAAAAGATATCCTACTCAATTTTTTCCTCGGGCCGATGGAGAAGAAACTATTTGATGACGGATTTTCAAATGCTATTTATGATATAAATGGTTGAATTTTTAAATCATGGCCAATAAATATACTCATTAATTGTTGTATTGTATGAAATTGATTTTCTGTAATGGAAAACGTCGTGAGAAGATCCGGAGGCAATTCTGAAATGTGTATTGCTTACCTTAACTTAAATGGTTGAATTAATAGTCTAATAACGTAATAATGAATAGGAAATAAATCAAACCTTCAACCTATTCCAAGCATGGCATTGCGTGAGTGTGTTAAGCATTATCTTAGTTTCCTCCAGAGTGATGGCATTGCGCTTTTTCGTCACATGTTATGCAACAGAGATACTTAATAAATCAGCCATATTCAGTAATTATCTGTGTCAGTTTTATAATGGCATTTTCTAGTCCTCTCCAACAGAAAAACTCAGCAAATTTAGCGCAGCCAACCTCGCTATATATAACTCGCTTCTACTAATTATTTTTCATTTTATTTCTCAGATAATTAGAAACATTTGTTTTGCATACAAAGACATACAAAAACTTACAATTAAAAACTACAGTTAGGTGTGTGCAAAGGCGGTTTTTTTGCTTCAAGCAATTTCTTCCATATTTGTATGACAATCGTTGTATAAGTAGACATTCCCCTTTCCTTCTTATCACCCGTTGTAAAATTTTACCGATTTTAAATTACTTCATTTGGATGTCCTTATTCTCCTTATGTAGGTTGAAAAGAATCTTCAAGACTTTCAATTTAAACAACGGATTCATAATAAAGTTTTTGTAATGTTAATAAAAAATAATTACTTGTTACTATGCAGACCCTAGATTTATTCCGATGACAGGTTCTGATAGCACCTAAACCCTAGTCTTCTTGTGTCTAAAAATATATTAAATATATCTAAGAGCATTCAATTCACGATCTCCTGTATTATTTAATCAATATCAAACATATACAGGTCCCAGCTGGATACGAGCTTCGACTAAGGCGAACCACACACTACGTGGTTTTTTAGTCAACCAAAAACCGGTCATATAACATTTATTTGATAATTTAAAATGCAATAAGAAGCTTTATTGTATAAATTGTCACAAATGCCCTCGTAAGAGACTCAGACGGTAAATAAGACATTCCTGTAATGAGAATGTACGGCTAACGATCATGAAGAGTAAAAACCGTATAGAGTTTTGTAAAAAGTAAATCGAAATGGACATCTCTATGAAATGAATGACGTTGGCAGTACAAGATTGAAATAACTATAACGTTATCAGCTCATTGATATGTAAAGATAGGTGTACATACTTAAGATGCAATTAATTTACATGAAGAATATTCGACGTCTATATTTGCTACTTAGTTTGGCTTAAGTACTTCACTGGGTTTCAATCTGATATTACCTTTTTAAATAATTACTGGAGATTGTATAATATTGGCCGATTTTACTTGCCTTGAGTCTTAAATTTTGGTTAATTTGGAAATTTGGTATTTTTAACATGTCCTCGTGAATTAATGGCGCAAGTAATATCTTCCATTTCAAAGTTAATTTAGAAAACTTAGTTTTTAATTTACTAAGTCAATGATGAAAGGCTTGTAACCCTCTTAAAAGGAAGGGCATGTCAAGTAAAACAAAGCAAATGCAATGAAAATGTTGATGACCATTAAAATACAAAAAAAAAATTGGAATTACTTCCAGTAAATATAGTTAAGTATTTCAAAATATACTTTTGAAGGACTTTGTTTAAATGATTTTCTTTTTGTTAAAATCTACTTTTGGATCTGTTAGATTCACTGCCAAGGAACAGCCTACGGACAATCAAAAGAACTAATGTGACTAAAGAATATTTTGATTTTAATTTTAAGATGTTTTATAGTTTCTACAATGTGTCTACATCTTTAAATCCAGCAAGAGCATGCGACTAATTATACGTCTCGCAGATCGAATGTCCGTTTTTGTGCCCAATGCATCGCTGTCCGCGTCGTTCCGATGCAGAATTGAGTTTTTAATATGGAATACCTTAAATTGCATTTTTGTCACCCACCGCCCAGCCGCCATTGCTTTTTGTTTTTACGCTGTCTTCATTAGAGTACTTCGATGCTTCGATGAAGAAAACAACACCGAAGATATTTGTGTACTTCATTAAAGGAACATCGCGATAATTAAGACCGTCCATATTAGTTAGAGTAGTGATGGCCGTAAACGTAAATTTTTATTTTGAGGGTCGAATGCTTGATTCGATTCCCGGCCGGGGAAAATTTTGGATATTGGGTTTTCTAATTTATCTCAATCTCCAACCGTGGCTAGTTACCACACCAAAAGCAAAAACGTATTGCCAAACAAAAAAAAATACGTTTCGATACAATCTTTTGAAGAAATCGTAAGAGAAGAGTTATCTCTCAGGTTAATGCGCTTCCATTTTAGACTGTATCATCATTTACCATATTTTTTTTCGCTGGGACAAGGCAGCAAGTGTGGGACTGGCCGACAAGGCCAGAATATCCACTTAAACCCAGCTACACCCTCCTCATCCTGAATTGGGAATGTCAGAGGCATCCTTGCGCATTCACCCTGACATTCCCGGATGAAACCGACTGAGGATGTTCAAGGAGTAGACAAGAGGCATTCGTAAAGGTGCCTCCTCCGTACTCGCTCCATTGCCTCCTTCAAAGAAATGACGGCCTCGCAAAAAGACGCAACTGCATTCCATCCTATATCACAGTCAAGCATTGCGCCCACTATACTTGGCAGTGAGAGATCCGCATCAACATTTACCTTACCATTTAAGGGAGACACAGTCAAGTACATACTAGTTCTCCACTAAGTAAATCTCTTTATAAAGCATATAAGCTTTATTGTGCTTTTATGTGTAGGTAAACATCACGAGGAAAATTGAATATCCAGGGATCAATTTTAGTGTATGTGAAGACATCTAATGCGCAGTAAAGTGGGTCTATACTTAAATAATCCTCTCTCCGATGAGTGAGGACGTTCTGCTAAGCCTCCTTATGACATTAATAGACTGCTACTTACCTTACATTTTTATATAATTTACATTCTCTAGTAAAGTGTATTCTATTCCAAAGTTTTGATATTTTAGACCTTCTAGATTCTTTGTAAATTCAATTTTGCCAGTTACATTAAATATGTGGTTGATCTATAAAGTTTTTCTTTATTCAATGCTGCACTTTGGTTCTAATTTTATTACATTTTGTTGTCCTAATATATAACACGTTGAAATTGTCCTCGTTATTTATTCAACAGCTTTTGAGGTATGTGTAAAATTCATTGAGAGTGATCTGCATTAATATCTATTTTACCACCTGCCTTCTTCATCATATACTATACTGTAATATAATAACAAGATAAACTGCTGGCTTGTGCTGGAAAAATAGTATTACTCACGGCATCAGTAACTTGTAACACGACATAGAACTTAGACTTTTTCACTCCTACCATTAGTTTATACTAACCCTATTTTTATATTATTGTTTTGTTCAAATATTCACTGTTTATTCATTTACTCAAGTTGAAATATATATTTTTTATATTAATTGCATTTACGAAACATCTTACAGCTTGTTTAAGTTTCTTTTTATATAATGAGTTTAAGGAAATCGAGCCAGATGGCAATACAAATTTCAAACGCAACTTTTTATTAGTTTTATTTTTATTTTAACACTTTATTGAATCATACCACACGTAAAATATATAAAAAAGGAAGCTTAAACTGAAACTGTCGCACAATAGGCGATCTTATCGCTTAGAAGCGATTTCTTCCAGACAACCTTAAGGAAGGAGATAAAGTTTAAGTAGATGGTGCAAAAGAGAGAGGTAAAACTTTACATATATGTAGGTACTAGCCAAACCCGCAACTTAAATGTTTTTTGGGTACCATTTTTATTAATTAAGGCAAATTGTTTTACATATAAGAAATATACGTATAATTCCATTCCATATAAATATACTGCAATATCGTGATGAGTCAAAAGTTAACACCCTCGCAACCCCTCGCGCGGGTGGAAATTCGTAAAATCCCTTCATAGCTGACCTTTACTCGACCAAAGGTATAATCCTACCAAATTTCAAATCTCTACGCCTTATAGTTCCAAATATATACTAGCTGAACCTGCGACTTCGTTATGTGGAATGTTATTTGGGTAGCATTTTCAATAATTAAGGCAAACTGTTATACATAAACATTCGTATAACACCCACGCAACCCCCCTTACGGGTGGAATTTCGTAAAACCCGTTCTAATCTGACCTCTACTTGGCAAAAGGAATATTCCCACCAAATTTCAAGTCTCTACGCTTTATTCTTACAGAGATATTGTGATCAATCAATAGAGACCTGGATATAGAAAACATATATAAAACAGAATATATGTGTATACATACACACACAGACGTACATGCTTACTAATTACGTTCGGGGGCAGCTAGGGGGTGCAAACAACTACAAACTGTTGCTTAAAAAAAGATTTATTAATTAAAAAAAAAGAATACAAAAAAAACTATATCTAATTAAAACTACGTCCTAAACGATCGATGTAAGATCTCTAAGTGCCGTGAGCTCGCGGGGGCTCGCGGGCTAGGCGACCTGGATTTGCGTCACCGGCGTAAACTGCTGCGTTTGCGCCTCGTGCCGACGCGCTCTGTCACTAGGCGCGGACCGCGGTAGCAGGGGCTTGCGTAACACCTCCCCCCGAAGAACAGCGACTATTGCTAGGCTGGTCCGAGATGGTCGCTGGTAAGCATCTGTGATCGACCTTCACTTGGCTAGGGTCGATATTGTGGATTACTGGAACATTTATTACTTCTGGATCGATGTCTTTCTTAGTTTTTCGTAGACGGCGAAATATCAGGATAGCGATGAGTGCACATGCACCCGATAGTATAACGTACATGGGTATAGTTGTGTGATATATAGCTGGGTCTGTGACGTCATCTAGATGGATGGACGATTGTGCTGCCATTGCATTGTTCAAGGCATGGAGTTTTTGTAGACTTTGCGAATTAAGGATAAGCTTCGGATAACCTTTGGGCCTTGACTCATCGATTAGGGGTATTTCCATTATCTTTATGACGTGTCCTTTAATATGGTCGTTAGAGTTGGAAATAGTGAACGTAGGTGTTTTCAGATTGCAGCCCAATGGGATGACTGCTAGGTAGCTTCCTTGTAGAGCGCGATATTGTTCTTGTCCACAGGAAATCTTCACCTTAGTCAGTACGGGAAAGCTAAGAGTGTAGTGCTTCTCATCTAGTGTCTCTAGAGCTTCGTTTGTCAGGCTTACTGGCGTCAATTTGCATAATGGCTGGAGTTCTTGAAGAGTAATAAGCTGCTGGATACAATCGGGCTTGTTCTGGAGATGTAGGCTAGGTTTTGATTCGCAGAGAAATACTGAGTTTATCTTCGGACATTCTGTCCCCATGTACCGATAATCTTTGCTAGAGAGTGCTATGAAAGGTAAGGGTGGAATCAAGGTTTCATGGTTTCTATTAGGAACTATGGATAACTTATAAAAATAGTAGGTTAAAGGAGCGACAATCGGGACCTTTATAACTAATACTATCTGCTTATCTAGATAAAAATAACCTAATTTAATTACCTCATAAAAATGCCTAACTTCTATATCAAGGACTTCGCTATTAGAATACAAAGTTCTTAATTTACCTAACATATTTTTAACTTCATCTACATCGAATAGAGAATAAGGAGTGCTCGATGCACGAATAAATGTTAAAGTATTTTCCAAGTTTTGTAATTCCTCATATAAATCTTCTATGTTGTCCCCTAAGATTAGTAGGTGCTGTGCCAGATGGGCATATTTTGTTAAATCTGTATCTCTAGAGGCATCACTCTGTAATATCAAATTTAATGCTTTATTCATTTTTTCCTGATTTACAGTTATTCTACTTAGTATTTGAATATTTTCTGAAATAAACTTTTTATTTAAACTGACACGATTATTTAACTCTAGTTCTAATTTTTGTTCGTTATCATGCAACACTTTTATGGCTTGTTCATATTTCAAAGCGTCTGTGTAATCTAGATTACCAGAAATACTCTTTATTATGGAACCGAGACCGTCGATGAGACCTCTTTTATTACGTCTTGACTCAAATGCATTGAGTTTTCTTATAATTAATGCAACTTTTCGATTAAGGTGTTCTATGTGAGGGTCAAATATAGATATAGTTTTATTATTTAATAAGGGTTTTAACTCGCTTATCTGGCACTTTACTAATTCGATCTGGGGATGAATACTTTCTAAGNGAATAAAAAAAAACTATATCTAATTAAAACTACGTCCTAAACGATCGATGTAAGATCTCTAAGTGCCGTGAGCTCGCGGGGGCTCGCGGGCTAGGCGACCTGGATTTGCGTCACCGGCGTAAACTGCTGCGTTTGCGCCTCGTGCCGACGCGCTCTGTCACTAGGCGCGGACCGCGGTAGCAGGGGCTTGCGTAACATACTGTGGTTCCTAAATAAATATAAATAGGAATAGACCTGAGGTGATTTTAATTACTTGTTTATAGTGGTGTTCCATTATTAATCCCTCTCCCCTTATAATTTACTTAAAGAAAAGCTTGATTGATGGCAAAGTAGCTAAAATGTTTTCTTGTTATCGCCAGCTCATAACTAATTTATTTTACTTATTTATATTAAAATATTTCCATACAATTCTTATTGCGCATTTAATTAAATAAACGGTCAATCATGCATAGCTGTTTTTAATTGATTAATTAAAACCTAAGTTATATTGCCATATACGTATAAATAATATGTTATTACAACATAAACTAAGGCTGAGTGTAAACTGCTGGCCATTAACCGTTCTTACACAGTATTAATCGCTGCGATTTCTGTGAAACTTTAACTATCTTGTAGTTATTTACCTAATTTATTCTTCCATGGAATCCTTTTATGTTAGTTACTTACTTACTTCTATTTATACACTATAAACCAGTAATAGATAAAAGTATAACAAAAAATACTTAATTGTTGTTAAAACTTCTTTAGGCGCACTTGACTTGGAGAGTAAGCTGGTTAATGCGCAACGAAAGCGTTATGGAAATTGTGATCGGGCGAGGCGAACGCAAGTTGATAGGGAGATATGACTTAATGAACATGGAACGAGAGAGAATTACTTTTTGATTATTTGATTTTTTATATGGTATCTCTATTTAATTATTCTTACCTTTGTTTCAAAATATTTATAAAAATAACTTTTAATCTATTAAAATATTTAATAACTTTTAATCTCTATCAGCAATCCTTTGTCTATTTTTATATCTTTCCTGACATTCCTTTTTATTATTCAATATTGCTTAGGTTATTGCGCTAATTTTTTATGGATATCGAACTATACGAGTACACCTATTAATTATATTTACAGATTCTTTTTCGCTGGGAAATGCTTTATGCACGCCGGATGAAGTCTAAACTTACATCCGGGAGTGTGGGACTCGCTAGTCGTACCAGGGTACCCACTAAACCCAGCAGAACCCTCTTCATCCAAGTGTTGGGGTCCATATGTCCGCTAACGAATTCAGCTCTGGTACCCCGAATGAGTCCCACTTGAGGCTTTAGTTGAAGGAGAGCAGGCTGCCCTCCCGGCGCCTCCAACCCTCCTCTAGTGAGAGGGAATAGCGTCTCTCTTAAGCTCCCTTTGCCTGTTTAGTGCCTCCTTCTGCAGGATGACAGCCTCGCAGAAGGAGATCACTGCTCCCCAACCAAACTCATTGTCCGTCATAGCACCCACAATACAAACGGGATGGCAATAACAGCTTATGATCTACACACAGCATCGTACCGGACCACAAATCTCTTGCGCTTGGCGGTACGTCTTCGTTGGTAGGATGGTTACCACCCTACCCACGACCGAAAGCAACCACCAGTCCAGACTTAGACAAATTAGAAACTGCAATTTCCTAACTTCGCTCTATTAAAGATCGGAATTTCTGTTAGCAAATCGAGGGCTCGCACTAATGCGCCATTCGAGGCGTATATATTCCCTTACATACACACATAGTATCACGCCTCGTTCCCATAGAGATAGGCAGAGACCACGTCCTTCCACTTGCAACGATCCTTGCAAATCTCTTCGCTTTTTTCATTCTCATTAGACCTTTCATACAAGTTCGTCAGTTTAAGATACTCTTGATCTGGCCCTTATTTAAAATGCCCTAGAACTGGTCTACGAACGATCGCCTTCGTCATCTCCTCTTATCCATTCCCTCTAGACGTATAAATCCTTTTTGACAGTCTCCTTTCATTCATTATCTCTAGGAACTCAAACCATATAAGCATACCTGTCTCAATATTACTCACTACACCTTCTTTTATAGCACAACGTTCTCTCCCTTACAACTTACGAATGTACTATTAATTTAAGATAAAAGTTTCAGTTTAAAATTTAAATATTGTTTTTTAAGTAAAATCGAAAAGCAGTTTTAAATCCTGAGCAGATTATTCTTTTAAATATCGTTTTGTATGCTACAATTTGTAATAAATTGCTTCTGTGTGCAAATGGAATCAAGTTCAAATATTTTTATCGCTTAAATACTACATTGTAATATACCTTTTGTAAACGGAAGTTTTTAACTTATTACTTAACATTCTGTGGAGGTAAATCCCGAATTGATTGGGGTCAAACCGACAAATGATTAAGTAAGTAGCAGCCCATTAACGTCCCACTACTGGGCACACGCCTCCTCACTCTGAGGAGCGAGGGTTTTTAGAGCAAAGACCCACCACGCTGCACCACTGCGGATTGGCAGGCATAGTACACAAGTGTGCACTCTCTATTCCTTCACTCTCATAGTCCGATGTGACGGGAATCCGACACGACCGGAGAGAAATCAGGCGCAGGACCGACGGCTTAACATGCTCTCCGAGGCACGGGGGTGGATTACACCGCCAACTTCCCAACTTCGGGCAAATATTGAGAAAATCTAAATAGAAAACTCAATATTTATTTTTTAATTGGCCCTACCCGGGACTCGAACCCGGGACCTCATGTCTGTAGTCGAACATGCTAACCACTAGACCAATGAGGCAGTTGACAAATGATTACTGAACCTTAAACCCTAAATAGGTAATATATTAATTGAAAATATTACAAATAATACAAATTACCTGTGCATTTTCACTCAATACTTTAATCTAGCTATTCCTGCTCGTGTCACACATATCCCGATACCTTGGAAATATTGGAAAACCCCCCTTTCCGTTTTCAAACCATACACGATTGACTCGAAATTTTGTAAAATGACGCCTTTGGTAATAAAAACAGTCAATACAGTGATCAGAGTGTTATATATGTAATTTAAACTTTAAATGGGAAGTATTTTGAAACAAAAATCACTCGAAGTCCTGCAATATTTTCCCACGTTCCCACTGTCTCATAATTTCTAAGAATGCAAAACACAAAATACTTGAATTTCCTAAGGCACACATACCTCGAGCTAATTCGCAATAACGCGTGAAACATCCGGCATATATGTGTGTAGCCAGCTTAACTTTCCGCGTACTACCCAACCATCGAAGAACTTTGATTGCCGTTGTTAATTAAATAAACTGCTTCTTGGTACAGCTGGTGATGCCTGCGAGCTCAAAAGAAAGGGAACGACTCTATCTCTTTCTATAATTGCGGACATAAAAAAAGATAGACGACAATCTAATAAAATTATAAACGATACGGCGATTTAATTGAAAGTTCGGCGTAATAAAGTGAGCAATTAAGTCGGCGAATTATATATAAAAAGAATCTATACGCGAGTTTTTATTGATCCAAATTTTGTTTGAAACTTTCGTTGGTAAACGATTTCTTGCCTTGGCCTGTAGACAAGACAAGAAGACATTCTAAGTACGCTAACGCTAGTAGAACGACAAAGTATGTATGGGAATGACGTATCGTATCGATATGTCATGTGATCACACCAAGAAATTGTAGGGTTCTACTTGTCCGATGTAGCGTTATCATACTTAGAATGTCTTATTGACTGGGGGGGAGGCAAAGCCTGTAACCAAGATGACATTCTAAGTGCCCTAATGATAGTAAAACGCTAAAAAATTTATGGGAATGACGTATCACATCGGTATGTCACGTGATCACATGAACAAATTGTAGCGTTCTAGTCGTTCGACGTAGCGTTATCATACTTAGAAGGCCATATTAACTAGCGTGGCAGAGGCTGTAACCAGATGACATTATAAGTACGACAATGCCAGTAGAACCCTTAAAAATGTATGGGAATGACGTATCATATCGATATGTCACGTGATCACACGAACAAATTGTAGTGTTCTAGTCATCCGACGCAGCGTTATCATAGTTAGAATGTCATACTGACTGAGGGGGGAGGCAAAGGCTGTAACCAAGATGATATTCTAAGTACGCTAACGCCAGTAGAATGCTTAAAAATATATGAGAATGACGTATCATATCAATATGCCACGTGATCACACGAACAAATTGTAGTGTTCTAGTCGTCCGACGTAGCGTTATCATACCTACTCAGAATGTCATATTAGTAAGTAAGTAAGTAAGTAGCAGCCCATTAACGTCCCATTGCTGGGCACAGGCCTCCTCACTTCTAAGAGAGAGGGTTTTAGAGCATAGACCCACCACGCTGCTCCACTGCGGATTAGCAGGCATAGTATACAAGTGTACTCTCTATTCCTTCACTCTCATAGTCCGACATGACGGCAGTCCGACACGACCGTAAAGAGATCAGGCGCAGGATCGACGGCTTAACGTGCTCTCCGAGGCGCGGGGGTGGATCACACCGCCAAATTTTTCCCAACTTCGGGCAAATATTGATAAAATCTTAATAGAAAACTCAATATTGATTTCGAATTTGCCCGACCCAGGACTCGAACCTAGGACCTCATGTCTGTAGTCGAACATGCTACCCACTAGACCAATGAGGCATGCCATATTAACTATTATATATAAATATTGTAATTAGCCGATTTTTTTCGAATTATTCGTAGAATTTGGTAAAATTCGTTTCATATTTCGATATTCAATTCAATTTGTATGATATTCTCACACCCTAGTATATGTATTTCTCCCTTTCTCCGTTATAGGCTTAATTACTAAAGTACTAAGAAAGTATACGAAAATTGTGTCTACACATGTCTGTTATTCGTGCTTTAATACCACTGACTCAAGTACCAGAAACGTATAGTTCCTTTCTTTAGAGAAAAAACATCGTAAGGAAGTTTGCATATTTAAATCAAATTAGGTATACACAAAACCTAACAATCCGACCTTCATCAATAGGATTATTTCTAAGGTAACAGATGTAGCTATTTTTATATTTATAATTGAAATACAAGATACAAAACATGTAATGCCATATTTTAGAGTGAAGAAGGTTCAGAAATCATTTATCGATGCGAGAATACGCGTTTTTAATAATAATAGATTTTTATTGAAAGCACTTGGCTCAGTTCTTAATATACAATAAACTTATACCTATGTTAGTATACTACAAATAAAACTTATGCTAAAACAGTGAATTACTTTACAATAATAAAATACCGCAATCAATTTTAGATTTTCCTCTACAGAATTTTAAGAAATGTGTTATAAACATCATTTTACAAAAGACATATTATAACATTGTAGATTATTTAAGCAAGAAAAATGTTAGGACATTACTTTCAAGTTGCACACAGAAGTAAAATATTACACATTGTAACCAAAAATCTTAATCTTAATCTTTACCGGATTCTTCTCAGCAGAAACAACTGTCCTAACCGGTGTTAGATTCGTTACTAACGGACACACTTCTGACCATTCAAAAGAACTCTTTGAGCCTACTTGAATTAAGCATGATTATTTTGAATTTCATTATCATTTACTGCAATATAACTATTAAGTGAGTTAATATCCAACTAAAAACATAAAAAATAACTCAAAACAAAACAGTTACAGCTGCTTTTTTAAAAACCCCGTTAGGTGGTCATTATCCCTCGCTGAACTAAATATGTCAAATAAAAATATCAGTTTTTATGAGAAGTCGAATAATTTTACAATAATCTTGTAATTGTCACAATTATAAAGAGTCGTAATACATGTTGTTTTGATTTAATATATTGTAGTCGCGTGTTCAACGTTATTTATGTGGTGTTTGTTCCATATCACAAGCGTTAGCGTTTTAAAACTATAATGACATTCATTTGAATATTAATAATTAACAGGTTATAAAGCCTCTTTAAAATTGACTGTATATATTTCTACAGATGTAGCTTTTCAAATAAACACCCAAAAAATTTAAGTTGTAGCTGTATTTACTATACCTAAAGAATAAACTGCGAAAAGGATTTTATTTATAAGAGTAGCTGCAACTATCAGATACATTGATAAAGCTTGTAATCACGATTCATAGTTACAGTAAAAAATTAGGAATAGTAAAGTAAATAAATGCTCATATAATAATAAAAACAAAACATAATTTCTTACAAACTACTGTTGTGGTGTTTGATGTAATGGCGTCTAATGATTGATATGATAGCATTTAATTTTTTTTTTTAATTGACTTGAAGCTGAAGAGAACATTAGTCGCATAAGCATTAGAGCTTATTCTGTTATACATTATAATACATACTAGATACGACTCCTTAAAAAATATTGGACTCTTTTAAATATTGCTAATTTAAATCAAGGGCTACCTAAGAGAGGAGAAACCGCCAAGGAACTCAGTAGTTGTTCATTTATACATAGTCATTTTATAAGTTAAAACTGTGAACTTTTATTTAGAAATAGCTTATAACTAAATAGAAAGAGATACAAAAAGCTCAAAATCAAAATATCCTTTCCTTCAAATAAGCTCAAAAAGCACGGTTACTCCTTTAAATATAGTTTCGTATGTTACAATGTATAATATTGCTTCTTATAATCTTTAACATTATAATGTTTTTTGTAAAAGGATCTTTTTGATATATCGTATTAAAATGCGTATGCTCACCCCGACAAATGATTTCGGAACCACTCAAAAATATTAAATTACAGGTTAGTTTTTATTTCATGTATTAAAATTGTAAGCATCTATGTATTCCTGAAAATTTTAAGAATTAAATTATGCGGGGATAAATCGAAAACAGATTGTGTTTTCCTGTTAAAAGTATTAAAACATACACTATTAAAACACTATTGCTTGCATTTTGGACAAGCTACCAGCCAGCGGCTTGAGTACAGGCGTCCGCGGAAACAGGTAATTTCCTCTTCCATTATAATTGATTGGCGTAATTGTGAGCGAATTCTTTCGCGAAGCGGACTACAGCTCGTCGGAGCCATCGCCAACTTATATATTACCTTTTAAAAGTAGTACAACTTATGGTACAAAGCATTTAGTTTTAGGGCCTCGCCTACAAAATGGTGCAAGTACTGTGTTCACTATAAGAGGTTCAATCTCTACAGAACAAATTTAAGATGTTAGATTTGCTATTTTCTTTCTGGAGCAAAGAATTACGAGTTTCAGTACGAAGTGTAAACAGAAGACATCTCTAATTGACATTCTTCCATCTAAGACTGTATCATCACTTACCATCAAGTCAATTACTACCATGTCCGCAATAAAAAAAAGTTAAAAGTGCATGCGTGCAAAGTACACGTATCAGAAGTGAAACTTCTTTCCTTTTTTTATTGCTGACAGTTTAGCGCTTGACTGTGATTTCACCTGATAATAAGTGATGATACAGTCTAAGATGAAAGCGCGCTAATCTGGTTAAGAGGCGATATAGCCCTTACGGTTTCTACACGACATCGTACCGGAACACAAATCTCTTTATTTTGGCGGTACGTCTTTGCTGGTAGTGTGCATCCCACCAGACTAGACTTTGGCAAACTAATTTTTAAGTCTTGTTTATATTTATACAAATCTAAAACTTCAGATTTGCGAGACTTAGAGCGAGGGAAGAAGGAACGTATGTCAGGAATTTAATTGTCATTAAAATATTAAGTGACACAAATTAACACAAATAACTTATTAAAAACTCAAATGATGAATTGTAAATAAAAATGCAATGTGTTTTTTGTGAAGATTACAAATTATCAATTCAATGTTGTTTTTCAATTTAAAATTTAGAAAAGAAAATTTGTGAAAAATATTAAATTAAAAGACAACGAGTGACAAATTAATATGCCACATGTTATTTGTAAATACTAAAACTACCTAACCTTCGAACGGATTAGCATAAATACGTAAACATTTTACCCTCATACGCCTAAAGTAGTTTCACTTCTAAAAATGCTTTGTTTATCGTATGCAGTCATTTTTACTTAGATGTATATTACTAGATCTACCCACGTTGTTAGCAATCCAGTAAAAACATGTAACAATACGTTATTTATTGGATCGAATTATCTATTTTAAATGGATCCTACCGATCAAAATTATAAATATAGTATATATGGTCACAGCTGTAAGAAAAGTCAGGTGTTTATTTGTACCTAACCTTTCGATATAATACATAGTAAGTTTGGAATCATTTAAAGCTTGTCAAACTTCATTGAGTCTTTCAATAGACTAAAATAATAAGAAAACGTCTGGTTGTTTATCCCGTTACCTACTATCACTGACCGTTAGTAATATCACAGTGAAACAATAACGTACGCAATAATAATAACAAATAAATGAAAAATTTAAACGGTAACTAAAATAAAATAGCAAAAAAATAAATTCCTACCATCTTAAAATATTCTCAAGCGTGTGTTGAATTGCAAATACCACGAGCTAGTAATTGCGAAGGCTAGCAAATTACTGAGCCGGTTTCAATTAAGTTACATTAAATTGTAATTTGATAAATTCCCGTAATTACACGTAAGGACATAAATAATTTTAATTAATAATACCCAATGGTGATTTCAAGTAGTCTGAGCCACTTTTACTGCCACTCAGAGCCGTGGCTAGAATTACATATATTATTACATTTAATATTCGAAGTTCGCACTAAAAGTAATTAACTGTTTTGAAATCATAAATTCTATCTTAATCACTACAATACAAAATGCATTATTGCACGAAGTTGGAAATAACTTTGGGCTATAATCCTTTGAAAATTAATCTGCAAATGCAGTCTTATTAATAATTACAGAACAAATTACATAACTAGTAAAGTTTTTGTTTTAAATATAGTTACTAGCAAATTGTTTGTCACACACTTCTTATTGGTATATCGAATTGTATATCAGTATAAGACTTTAGTTTTTTTATTGTATCAATCGTTAGTTTGACAAAGGCTTTTATTACTTGCATTTTAAAACCTGTCAACCTCTCTTATACCGTTTAAGTATTGAATTTGAATATTAATAGATATAGTCTTCTTATATTCACGTTCAATCTATACCAAAAATTGGGTCAAAGTTTTCATGCTTCAAACAAAGCAGTCAAAAAGGCTTTCTTTTCTATCTTATGTATTTAAAATATTAATATAGAATAGTGATAGCTGTGTATGTTATAGTGCAGATAATTCTTTTGTTGCACTGTTTTGTTTGTTATAATCAGGAGAAAGTACGTATAAAAGACAAAAATGAAGAAAGTTACGTAGAACATCACAAATGTCAAGAAGACCTAACCACCATAGTAAGTTTTCTAAAGTAACCTTCTTAGTACTTTTCACAATATAAACGATTCCAATCTAACCTTTATATATAAATATATATATATGTCGGAGAATAGGAGAGAACGGAGAAACATAAAACACGAGAGCGTAGGGTTCTCCGCCGACATCGTTATTAATTAGATCCATTATTTAATTTCTTATTCTGTGGGCGTTCATGGGTATTGTTGGTGCAATCAAACACTGTATTAATTAACTCGGTTTATAATGTTCAATCACTTAATGTTCCCGATATCAATTTACACAAACTCATTAACACTAATAGCTAGGAACGCGACAGTTTCAACAGTTGACTGTTCCGATCGAGCGCTACTCGACAACTGTCGAGTGACTCCCGCCGGACTGCCACCATTGACTCTGTCGACGCCGATAGATGGCGCCAGCGTTCACAGATATCTGCCCTCCGACATATATATATATTTATATATTATATATTTTATAGCCTTATTGCTGTAAACAATCTCCTATAGGCAACCGTTGACGAAGGGAATTACGCAAAATTTATATAATATGAAATTAAAAGTTATCCTAATTACACAATCAAATTAAATTACACAAAAGTAGTTAAATAATAATGCTTAAATAATAATAAATAAATGTTAAAATTTACACATAATACATATATAAATAGTATACATACTTAAAGTAACATAAATATATGTCGGAGGGCAGATATCTGTGGAACGCTGGCGCCATCTATCGGCGTCGACAGAGTCAATGGTGGCAGTCCGGCGGGAGTCACTCGACAGTTGTCGAGTAGCGCTCGATCGGAACAGTCAACTGTTGAAACTGTCGCGTTCCTAGCTATTAGTGTTAATGAGTTTGTGTAAATTGATATCGGGAACATTAAGTGATTGAACATTATAAACAGAGTTAATTAATACAGTGTTTGATTGCACCAACAATACCCATGAACGCCCACAGTATAAGAAATTAAATAATGGATCTAATTAATAACGATGTCGGCGGAGTACTCTACGCCCCTGTGTTTAATGTTTCTCCGTTCTCTCTTATTCTCCGACATATATATATGTCGGAGTGCTATGGTCTGTGGAACGCTGGTGCCATTTGTTTATCAGCGAGGGGCAGAGTCAATAAGCGACAATCCGGCGTCTTCCCAGCTCTCGGGTGACAGCCCGCCGGTGCGGTCGAATTTTGAAATCGTCGCGTTCCTAGCTATTATTATTAATGAGTTTATCGGTTTATTATTATCGGGAACATTGATTGAACATTATACACTGAGTTAATTAATAAAGTGTTTGATTGCACCAACATTACCCACTAACGCCCACAGTATGGAAATGGAAATTATGGATGCCATTAATGACGATGTCGACGGAGAACCCTACGCCACTATGCTTTATACTTCTTTCCTTCTCTCTTATTCTTCGACATATATTATAGATTTAAGAAGTGATTGAATAGACGACTTTTAAAAATGGGAAGTTATTCGGAGAGACTTAGTGCTTTTGACAATATAAACTTTTCTAAAGTAACCTTACGGTAATTGACATAATTGTTAGCGATTTACAAGTATACATGAAGTATGTTGGTTTCATGGATTTCATGTATTTATGGTGCATACTTTTTAAAACATCATCTCATCTCACATCATCTCATTGTGCACTCCTTCTCTATATAAACGATAAGTGTGGGAATATTCAATATCGTCCGTTCGCGCAATTTTTTATAAAAAGGGGTAAAAATTTTATTGCTTTACGTATTTATATATAGATACTGTGTTCGTTACGAACTATGAGAGTGAGGGAATAGAGAGTGCACTTGTGTACTATGCCTGCCAATCCGCATTGGAGTAGCGTGGTGGATCTATACTATAAAAACCCTCTCATATGATTGAGTGGACCTATGCCCAGCATATGGACGTTAATGGGCTGCTTTACTGTGTTCGTTTCCTGTTTATAATATCATTATAAAAATTGGCAATAAAATTTTCTGCAGTAAAACTTAGACACCATCGCAAATCGGTGATTTTAAAACAGTCCAACGTTATTTCGTTTTGTACAGCATAATCCGTTCACCCGACCGTGCAAGCATTAATTGAATTCCGTCAAAACAAAGCCAACGGTCTAAATCCTCGTAATAATTTATCAACTGACAAATCCCATCCTCAAGTAAATCCGTAGAAATATATATGAAACTAAATATTCTACTTTCAACTTTATACGTTTAAATATAAGACTGCGTTGAATGCATTGAGAAATTACAAAAGTATTTCACGGATTGTACTTCTTAAGATGTCTTCTGCATGCATGTAAATATTGATGCATTTCGCAAAGCTAAGTTGACAGATAACTGAGTGTTTTACGGTCAATTTTACTTTTATCAATATTTGCTTATTAACTTTTATACGACCGATTCAATTGGAAATTGTTTTAACGTTTATTACAAAAGGTAAAGGCTGTGATTTCTGAAACCCCTAATTTTGTATGACTGTGTTGCAAAGATATTTATTCCTAGCTTTTTGTACTGATGATATATTTTACGCATCATCTTTTAATTGCTTGTTAATATATAAGGGCGTATTTAAACGTATCTACCTTTGGTCCGATTTAATACTTTAAAAAGTATTTTACAGGTATTGAAATGGTCTTAATAAAATATCATTTAATAGGATAAGGATTAATACATAGCTATGAATAATATGGTTCGATTTTATTATCGCCACAATAACTTTTAAAATGTAAAAAGTAATTATAGTGGCATAGCTACAGTACTTTAGTGGAAATTTAATTGATTTCGAAACGACTGCGCAAACATCTAATACTTGACAGGTTGGTATAGTGCCTAAGGGAAAGCGAAATTGTTATTTTTACTATATTCCAAGATTTTTTTCCATACCTACTAACCTTTTAAACCTTTCCTGAACTTTTACAAATGATTGCAAACTAAAATTAACCGAATCAATCCAGCTGTTCTCAAATTTTAACAAGATTCATCAGAGCTCTGTCGGCGAGAGCCCGGATCCTCCAGATCAGGTCATCGTAAGAGTCAGCACCTCTGGAAACCTTTGTAGCTACCCTGCACTTATAGGCGACTGCAAGGACTTCCGCCCGCAGTTCCCAAGGGAGGTCGCCCGCCTGGAGAATCGCCGCCGTCCAAGAAATTGTACGGTATCCCCGTATTACTCTAACTGCTATTACCCTCTGCACTCCACGTAGGATAGCTTTATTCGAAGCAGTTAAAGCATTGATGAGGCGGCATTGATGATTCGTGGGACAAGCCAGGTAAAGTGTGCCCGAAAATCCCATCAACCATCCACCATTAAGCCCAGATACTTCATCTGGGCTTTTAATCGCACCACCGTGCCGTCCAGTGTTAGAGCCGCCCCATGTGGAGGTCCCCTCCGAGGTCCGTGAAAGAGCATGCACTCGGTCTTAGTGATGGATACCTTTAAATCCAATCTCCGAATCCTTTCCATGACCAGGTTTGTGCCAAACCATCCGGGTCACTGGAGTGGAATGCAGTTAGTGAATCTCTAGTGATCTCGCTCATGGATGGGGAGGGATCCGCTGGGTTTTAGTGGGTGTTCTGTTATCAGTGAGCCCCACACTACCGATGGAATTAGTCTTTCATCGGGGTGCGTAAAGCCATTTCCCAGCGCAAAAAAAAATTCACGAACAGTATTTTGCGATGAATGATTTATGTAGATTATGTTTTTAAAGCGTAGGACTTGAGGTGAGAACTCGTTATGTTTTATAAAAACTTTGATTTTCGCCAAATGCCACTATCAATGAGTATACGTGGAAAATCCAGATATATTATTTAAGCTCTTACTATATCTATATAGTAATTAAAATTATGTAATGCACTGATATATTGTGTGCTCTGCAAATTTTTAATTATCTCTCTTTAACTGTCAATCAAATGAACTTATCGTGTTTTCAGACTTCATATTTTAATTCATTCATTTTAAGTGTCAAAAATTGTATATTTTATTCATATTTTGTTAACAGTGTCATGTTTTTTAAAGTTTTAAATTGCCATGTCCATAAACCTGAACATAAAATTGCTATGCTTTAATTGTACAAATAAGTCAAAATGCAGTTTTTAATTAAGTAGGCAGTAAATTCGTAATTTATTCGCATAGACCTACTTCGCTCGATAAACCGGTTCTCTTACGTTAGTATTTGACGTCGTTGCCTAAAGCTCACTTAAGAGTTATTTTCTAATTACATAAAACAGATTATCTTTAATCTCACTCACTCATTTACTTATCTCAAAATCTCCAAATATATTTACTCTATTAAATTGCAATTTGTAAAGTAAAAGAGTTTCTTGTTCATTTCTTTTTTAACAAGAGAGCTGCGTAGTTGGCAGTGGAGCAGTTTGGTAGGTCTATGCTCTAAAAACCTTCTCTACCATGACTGAGGAGGTCTGTGCCCAACAGTGAACCATCAATGGGCTGCTACTTACCTTACCATTTACTCCGATTTTAATTCCTCGATTAAACTTTCGGAGGAAAGGGATTCTGAACCAAACAAGCCACAAAACCAAGTCTTAAGCCCATAACTTGATTAATGTTGAAAAACATAAGCTTACAAACGTCTTCTGCTTGTGTTACCCGTAAGTGAAGTTATCTAATACGATTAGCAGCGCATTAACAGACAGACTTATGATAACACTTGTTGATGCACGAAATCAATCAATATAATGAATTAACAAGTTGCGTTGTTGTTAATTAATATATACGAGTAAAGATTATATTTTTGTAGATGAATATTTGACAGAATTGTTTACATTCTTATTCTACCTAACTTTCCATTAAAAATTGTATATTATTATAACAGAAAATGCCTCATTGGTCTAGTGGTTAGCATGTTCGACTACAGACATGAGGTCCTGGGTTCAAGTCCCGGGTCGGGCCAAGTTTTCTATTAACATTTTCTCAATATTTGCCCGAAGTTGGGAAGTTGACGGTGTGATCCACCCCCGTGTCTCGGAGAGCACGTTAAGCCGTCGGTCCTACGCCTGATTTCTCTCCGGTCGTGTAGGATTACCGTCACATCGGACTGTGAGAGTGAAGGAATAGAGAGTGCACTTGTGTACTATGCCTGCCAATTCGTAGTGGAGCAGCGTGGTGGGTCTATGCTCTAAAAACCCTCGCTCCCCGGAGTGAGGAGGCCTGTGCCCGGCAGTGGGACGTTAATGGGCTGCTACTTACTTTACTAGAAAATAGATCCACCTGTGTTCGCGATAAATTTAAAAACCACTGAACGGATTTTTATGTAATTTTCCCCAATAGATATTATGATTCTTAAGGAAGATTTATGCAATGTATAATATTGTGCTTCTATACAGCTGAAATCAAATCTAAATTATTTTTATCGCTTAAATAATCTTCAACATTATAATATACCTTTTGCAAAAGGATGTTTTTAACATATTTCTTAAAATTATGTGGAGGCAAATCCAAAACTGATTCAGAACCTTCTGCAATATAGCATTACAAGCAACTGCCTCATTGGTCTAACTGCCTCATTAGTCTAGTGGTTAGCATATTCGACTACCGACATGAGGTCCTGGGTTCGAGTCCCGGGTCGGGCCAATTCGAAATCGATATTGAGTTTTCTATTAAGATTTTCTCAATATTTACCCGAAGTTGGGATGTTGGCGGTGTTATCTACCCCGGTGCTGCGGAGAGCACGTTAAGTCGTCGGTCCTGCGCCTGATCTCTCTCCGGTCGTGTCGGATTTCCGTCACATCGGACTATGAGAGTGAAGGAATAGGGAGTGCACTTGTGTACTATGCCTGCCATTAATGGAGGTCCATACATTATTAAGTGTCGAATAGGGCAGGCAAAAGCCGCCTTCTATAAAATGAGTAAAGTTTTGTGTGACCCCAAAATCCCATTCCTAACTAGACTTCGCGAAATGTTATGTCTGGTCCACACTTTTATATGGCTGCGAGACATGGGTCGTTAAGAAGCAAAGCATTAAGCGGCTCCAAGCATTTGAGGTGTGGGCTCTAAGAAAAATGTTTAAGATTTCTTGGAACCAGTTTGTCTCAAATGCTGTAGTCCTTAAACGAGCGCAAATTAGCCGCATGCTTATGACGACCATCGTACAGAGAAAGGTGGCTTTTTTCGTACATCTTCAAAGAGGATCCCTATTTGAGTACCCACGGTTGATCCTGGAGGGCAGGATGTCGGGAAAAAGAGCAACCGGTAGACCGAGGCGGCATTGGATGACCGATATACGTGAGTGGACCAGTCATAACTACGCACAATTAAAAAGAGTTGCCCAGGACAGAAGAGTTTTCCGCATACTGGCCGCCAAACTTCATTTTGAAGAAGGCACTAGATGATGATTATACATTATTACAACGTGTAAAAAATAATGCTTATTCAACACCAAGAGCTACTTTAATTCTACACCGGTTAAGTACTAAACCGTCTTAAATAACTTAATACTTCGATATCAACACGTATGCCCATACACATTTAACAGATAATAAATATGGATTAAGCATAAAACGGAATAAATTTGTGTTTATCCATTAAAACTATCGTATCTAGTGGAGTTAAGCTGACGTAAGGAGATCAACGGCTGCTATGTAAATTTAAAAAGAAAAACACGTTACGTTATGAATTATTCAAATTTAAAACGAAATCCTTGCGTTTAATAGACGTTCGTTTACAGTAATTACAAGCATATACCTAGGGTTAATTGATAGTAGACCTAAATATTTTATATTTAAAAGTTAAAACCGGCATATTGAAATTTTACTGCACAATGTTTTGTTTGAATATTTGATAGCTTTTTACTTTTATTCGCATTTATATTCTTGTAAGAAAACTAATTAATGTTTATACCCCACGTATATTTCTTTACACATCAATAATAAAGTTAGAATTAATACAGTATTCGTCTTCTTCTTCTTCTTCTTCTTCTTAATTGGCTTTCAGGTGTAACAAGGCACACACAATTTCACCAGCGTCACGTTAATTGGAGAAGGCACGTAGGAGATTTCCATTTGCCTCATTCCTAACTTGACAGTTGACAACCAACCACAGACCACTCAACAATTGCTCATTTATCCACAGAGTAACACATAGCTGAAGATCATGATATTTATTTCATAAACTTTATTGCACACAAACAAGAACAAGAAAAACAAATTATTTCTTATGAAAAAAGTAGAAAATTAAGTAATTCAGTGCTCAAAAGGCACTTAGAGGGGTGTATTTCAGACAGCCTTTGGTGAGATGAACAGCAAACAGGAGTGGGAGGTGGAAATAACACGTTTCAAATAGAAAAAAATTGTGTTCTTAATTTTAAAAATATCTTAAGCCATTTTTTGAAGATACACATAGCAAAGCATTTTAAATTAAGTCGAACTTAATTTCCAAGTATATTTATTCCATCAAATTTCAATGGAGCAACGTTTAAGCTCCTAATCCATTTTAAATTTAAACTCTTATGCCCAAAAGTGGGATAATATTCGTCATTGAGCTTAACTAACCCAAAATGATTGTATAAGATTAAAGAGTTTGGACAAGAAATACTTCTTAATATTGGAAACGAATGTGGTCGTATTAATGTAGTATAACATACTGCATTAATACCTTGTCCATTGCAGGAGACCATTGACTTATTCAATGCTTTCTAAGCCACGAAAGAGACAATATTAAGTATACAATATGTAATATTGCTTTAAATATATGGTTTTCTTAAAATAAACAGTAAAATGTTTCGACAAGACCATGGTATACTTGCACAAAAACAGTAGTGGAAACGGATATGGGCGCATTAATGTAGTAAAACATACTACATTGATTCCTTGTTCATTTCAGGACGCTCATTGTCTTATTCAATGCTTCTAAAGTCATGGAAAGCACAATATTAAAAAGAACAAATGTCAGATTGGTTTAATTTTTTAACTTTACTTAAAATAGTATTTATATAATTACTACAGAACTCTTTTTGGAGCGTATACGAGATTATAAGTTCTTATCTATTGTATGTAATAATACACTAAAAGTTGAATATCCATTTTATAGCAGATCTTCTCTGAAAGGCTTTGATATGCTTGGAAGCCGTCAAAAGGTTTACAGCATGCTGCTAATCCACAATAATTTAATCCTTTTGAAAGAGATGATCTTATGATGAATTACAATATTTTGATAGATGGGGAACATGTGGAATATGTAAAAGAATTTGTATACTTGCCATCTAAATTTACAAACGATGGAATATGTTAAAGTGATATTGAAAGGAGAGTGAATGTAGAATATATGATAAATGGTGCTCTGCTCGCCATTATGAATAGCCAGATGGTGTATCAAAGCCAGGCTGGCTGTGCTTGGAGGAGTGTTGGTGGCAACACGTATGTATGGTAGTGAAACTTGGGTATGGCAGAAGAAGCATAAAAGTGAAATAAATGCGATCGACATGAGAGCGTTGAGAAGTATGAGTGAATTGAAACTGAGTGACAAAATAAGAAATAGTGTGATAAGAGAACGTTGTGGTATAAAAGAAGATGTAGTGACTAAAATTGAGAAAGATATGCTTAGATAGTTTGGGCACGTAGAGAGAATGAATGAAAAGAGAATGACAAAAAGGATTTATTAGTCAAGAGTGAATGGGAAAGTTGGAAGGAAAGGACCAAGGCGAACATTCCTGGACCAAATCCAGGACATTTTAAATAAGGGCCAGATCAAGAGTCCTCTAAACCGAGGTATTTGTATGAAAGGTTCAATGAGAATGAAAAAAGGGAAGGATCGTGGCAAGTGGAAGGACATTGTCTCTGCCTACTCCTATGGGAATGAGGCGTGATGCTATGTATGTATGGCTGTATGTAACCCACTAACTTCCAATCCCTGTCTTCTAAGTGAAAGTACACTTATATCCAGTAGCAGCTTACTAAAATGTAATTCTGTATAATGAACGTAATAATGTTTATGAAAACAAATCAATAATATGCATAAGCTGATTATCCACACTACTTTTAATTGAATTATAAATGAAAAACTTGATATATCTAGTGCCCATATCAGTACTAGACCCTAAGGCATTTATTTACGCGTCAATGATACTGCATATTACTCGTATACAGTACATCCAATGTCCTTACAAGCACTTATGGCGTAATTACTGTTGCCTGTGTTTTCTATAATATATTCTACTTTGAACCTTATGATGTTTAGGAATAAAATCCATAGTTGTCATTCGTTTTTGCTTTTATGTGAAAAAGATATTTGTAGGCAATTAGCGCCCGCACGGGAAGGCCATGTCCGATAATTTATGGTTGGAAGTAAACGAAAGTTTGCCGGGATAGGGTCGCCATGCGATTTTTATAATGTGTATTTTATTTTATGGGTTTAGAGGATCACTAAGCCGTCACACTCGGTTATGTAACGCTTGTTCAAATATAGGGACTGAAAAAGTAATAATCAACGCTTCTTTGCTGTATTATAATCACTGGTATGTTTATACTGGAATAACTGTGATGTATGGAAATGATCTTCCTCTTGTAGTGAGGGAAGCACAATCGCTGGAGATATTTAAACGACAAGTTACTAATTATTATCTCTCACTTTATAATTGAAATGACGACAAGTATATTTATTCCCATATTTTAAGTATTGTATATTACAATTTGCGATGCCAGAATGCCCCTTAAACTCAAGGGGAAAATTTATAAGACGAGCACAAGACCTGTCATCCTGTATGGATGAGAGTGCTGGGCCATCAAAGGGGAGCATGAAAGGAAATTGCATGCAGCGGAGATGCGAATGTTGAGATGAATGTGTGGAGTGACAAAATTAGATAAGATTAGGAATGAGTATATTGGAGAAAGTGGGAAAGTAGCACCAGTGACCGAGAAGTTAAGAAGGCTTTCCTCGTATGGACATGTCATGAGAAGGGAGGATAGCCATGCAAGAGGTCCTAAATATGATAATAAGCGGCAGGGCCGGGAGAGGGCGACCAAAAAAGTGTGGATGAACTACGTGAAAGAGGGTATGCGGCGTGGGAATGTAGAAATGACAGCGGATAGAGTGAAGTGGCGAAAGGAAACATGCTGTGCCGACCCCATCAATTTGGATACGGGCAAGAAAACGATGATGATTTTAAGTATTGTATATATTTATGTATTTATGTAAGTAGGTACGTATGTATTTGTGCATTTTCTTATGTAGCGCTTGTAGGTATTATAATTCTTTATATAGTATTTATTGTATACCATCTACCATAACTCGCACTTGTGATTTCTGTTCGCCCAAAGGTTGTCTGGTAGAAATCGCGAGGTCGCGATAAAGCCACCTGTACTCCCTTGTATAATTGTTGTGTAAGCGACGCGAAATCATAGATATTTTATCTATGTGATTATTAATCCAAATTATATATTTATTTTAACGTTCGACACGGGGTATGCGTCATTCTCGTGGGGGGGGGGGGGGCTAGAAGAATCCTTTGGCATAACTCTCTGCAGCAGCGGCTCTGCTTACTTAGTACTGGCTTATTTAGTACTGGTACATTTATAATTATAATTAATGTTAATACTTTTTGAATTCATTAACGGCCTTTGCGTATAGTGAATCAGGTATTTCTGATTTTGTAGGATATCAAATCCTTTGTTAAAAGATAATTTAAAAATTTTACAATAATTTGAACGATTACTTAGTCGACAAGTCAAAATTGTAATTCAAAAGGCCTATGTATTTGTATAAAGAATTTTGTCTTTTAGCTTTTATTGCTATATGATTTTAAAAAAACGCTGACCTATGTTGATAATTACGTTGTATAATCTTTAAAAT
Source organism: Elymnias hypermnestra (assembly GCA_015832385.1). Taxonomy (NCBI): domain Eukaryota; kingdom Metazoa; phylum Arthropoda; class Insecta; order Lepidoptera; family Nymphalidae; genus Elymnias; species Elymnias hypermnestra. The sequence continues at coordinate 4,113,186 of JACTOM010000927.1, read as the reverse complement.
TACAAAAACGTCAAAATTAAGTTTGCCGCTTGTATGTACGGGCCATCTATATATCCATTTAGCCATGGTGATCCAAAATTACGTTGATTTAGAAGAAAGTCTTCTTGATTCTGTCAAATAGTAATTTTGATTCATGCAATAAAGTGTGTAACAACGGACAACAAAAAGGCTTGAGCAATTTTTTTTTTTAAATTAAAGAAAGAGTATGTTAATGAATAGGGACCCTAGATAAATAAAACTGTAACGTTGTCAAATGCAGTTTCTATAACCTACTGATCCGACAGACATTGATTTGTCTAACTGTCCCTTACATTGTCCGGCCGTGTTTTATTGGCCGCCGTAATTTGTCCGAGCTTTATAAAGGAAATAACCGTCGCTTTCCCATCAATTGCCTCGCGAATCGAATGATACTAAAGTGGCTTTTGGGACTTAAATGTTCATGAAAGACTACCAAATGTTATATTATAATAGTTAATATACAATGTTATCTTTTGTTTATTTAATTAAGCTGTAGCGTCATGTTGCGCTAAACTTTGAGATAGTGAAAAAAGTCCGCCTCGTATTTATAGACTCATATCTTAAAAAATAAAACTTACCTCAAAGGTTTTCATTGTTATTCACATCACATATGTAAACAAAAACGTAAATAATTACTAATCAACACTCATAGTTTATAAAATAACACAAATCTTAACGACCTTCGACGCGACACACACGTACGTAAAGATGCAAATATTCACACAATGACAGTTAAAACCATGCTATAAACGAAAAAAGAATTCAGAGTACAATTTTATATAATTGATAATAAAACTTAAAAGATTTTCTCTCTCATAACCTTCAAGACCTGTGAAACATGTCTTACCTCATTTTTACATACATAGCATCACGCCTCATTCCCATAGGGGTAGGCAGAGACAACATCCTTCCATTTGCCACGATCCTTGCATATTTCCTTCACTTCTTTCATTCTCATTAAACCTTTCATACAAGTTCGTCGGTTTAGAGTACTCTTGACCTGGACGTTATTTAAAATGTCCTGGATTTGGTCCAGGAACGGTCGCCTCGGTCTTCCTCTTCCAACTTTCGCATTCACTCTTGACTCATAAATCCTTTTTGTTAGTCTCCTTTCGTTCATTCTCTCTACATGCCCAAACCATCTAAGCATACCTTTCTCAATTTTAGTCATTACGTCTTCTTTTATACCCCAACGTTCTCTTATCACACAATTTCTTATTTTGTCACTCAGTTTCAATTCACTCCTACTTCTCAACGCTCTCATGTCCATCGCATTTATTTTACTTTTATGCTTCTTCTGCCATACGCAACTTTCACTACCATACATACGTGTTGCCACCAACACTCCTCCAAGCACAGCCAGCCTGGCCCTTTGATACATCATCTGTACTCTATCACTCTGTTTTAATCCACTCATGCTTCTCAACGCTCTCATCTCTACCGCATTTATTCTACTTTTGTGATTCATTTTTATGTGGAAATAAAACCTATTTTTGACGATTCAAAAGTGCTGCAAAGACCTTCTTGAACAAAGATAAAGCCATTTTGCACTTTATAAATTAATAAACTTATTTATATTGGTATATGTTAACATATTTTAATGAAAGTATCTGATTTCAAATGTGATTACGTACATAATTATTTATTACGTTCAGAAACTTCCTGTCCTACAATTACTTTGTGCAAGAATCTGAGATACAAGAACTTGTTTTTTAATACCTTCTTATATCATTTTGTCGTATTAAGGAATAGAGGATTAGAAACAATAATCCAGATCAACCAAAAAAATCTACTTTATTTTATACATAACTATTGTAAGGTGCAAAATTATGATAGCTTGAAATTATCAATTATCAATCCATACTTATGTAAATTTTATACAAATTGCAAATGACTTTTGCGATGATGTAAATGTAATGATGTCATAATTATAGCTTGTAGTGTAAGAGACCGCCGTAAAATCTCTTTTAATTTGAATAAATTAACAGCACAATATTAGACTGTGTACTGTTTGCATATGAGATTACAGGATATTTATTACGATTTTACCTGTGAACTGCTGTTTGAATACATATAGTACATTGTGGTGTTCTATATGATTTATTAAAACCGGCAGTTTGTTTACCCTTAAGGGCTTTTTAATCGCAAACGTCTATGAACGGTAAAATCACCTTATTACCAGAAAGATACATGCTCACTTCACTGAAATAAATGTTCGTCGTATTTACTTGTAACACTAAACATAATATTTTTTTTTGCTCGTCATGGAATTTACAAGCCTACCTTAGTATATATCATGCTTTGCTAGAAATAATAGGTTCATGATTTAAAAGAGACTATGAACAATTTTGACTTACAATATTACATGATTATATTGAACAATTTGTTACTTTAATGATATTAGCGTTATGGAGAAACGCAAAAATGTACGATAATTTTACTCGTTCTTGACGATCTTACTAACTTACCTAATAAGTATTAGATAGGATGTTATTATATATGTCATCTTTTTGCTGGCACGAAATTGCTTGAATGTAATCAAATCAAGTGACGATACAATATAGTAATAGTAATTTACTAAAAATGTGTATTTCGCTTCTTTTCATAGCATTATGTCTTACGGCATACTGTTAAGGGGTAAGGCGGCGGACATGGAAACTATCTTTATATTGCAAAAACATCCTTTTAACAAAAGGTATGTAATGTTGAAGATTATGTAAGCCATAGAAATGTTTGGACTTTATTCCACTTGCTTACACAAGCAATATGTTATATGTATATACAAAATTATCTTTAAAAGAGTTACCGTTGAGTTTCTTGTCAGTTTCTTCTCAGCGGATTCAACTTTCCAAACCGGTGGTAGATTTGTTATGAATGGACAGACTACTGACGATTCAAAAGTGTTTTTTGATCCTATTTGAATAAAGAAATTTTGATTAGATTTGATACCCCTTTTAGTTTCTACACAGCCTTGTACCGCAATGTAATTTTTTTTCTTGGTGGAATATCTTTGTTGGTAGGATGGTGAGTAGCCATAGCTAAAGCCTACTTCCTGTTCCGACTCCGTGAATTTAGAAAGTGCAATTTCCTAATTTTGTCCTCCCGGGAGTCGATTTGGGTCATCACCTAGCAAAGCGAGTAGAGAAATATTTAGAACATTCTTTCAAATATGCTGTGTACATCGTATAGGAGTCCCTTTATAGGGTAGCTCCTGGTCTATAATTAATATCCGCTGGAAGGCCTCGTCCGATAACAATAGTAATTAGCAATTGCGAAAGTAAATGAAAGTGAACTGTAATTAGATTTCGCATCGCAGATACAAATGGCTACTTTATTTCTTAATGTATTTGTTTAGTTGAAGAAATTATGCAATATAACTGTTATCAGAGCTACTGGTGTGGTGTTTTTTTAATGAGATAATTTGTTTGCCTAATTAAAGAACTTGATTTAAAATTCACTAGTATAGTTTTATGAATAAATAATTTACTGTGCCCATCAATTGATATAAACCTATAAGAGGATGTTGTACATAGAGTATAACGTTATAGGCTATATATACAAAGTTATAGGCTATTACGCACCTAGGGCCGAAAGTATGACATTGCCTAATGCATGATAATTGTTGTGCGATAAAAATGCGGGTGGCAATGCCATTTCGGGTCATGAAGCATAACTTTTTTTTGACATAAAAAAGAACAAGCACTAAAATTTATTTTCAGGTTAACCAAAAATATTTTGACACTTAAAAGAAACGAGTATTTAGCTAGGGGCCGATTTTTTAGCATGCACACTAAATTACGCATTTGTTTTATCGGGAGTGATTAATGTGGCACTTTCGATAAAGGTGTGATCAAAAATCAATAATAAAAACATACATTTCTATTCTAAGATATCTAGAGAAATATTTCTTTACTATACTCCTTTTTGTATTAATGATATCTTTTAAGCATCATGTTATATTAGCTATATAATTAGATAAACGATGACCTAGGTTGATAAGAGGGATGACATAACCACCAAAATGACTGAAATGCAAGTTTATTGTTTTATGCATAATTACTTGTATGCTTGTAATTGCTTCTATGAAGAGATACTTTGGAAGAAATTATATTAGATGAAGTGCCATTCTATTTTAAAATGTTGAAGTAGATATATAGTTTCTTAAACAGATAATTTGTTGCTTGTAAATTATAAATAGTTCATCAGCTGATCGTGTTAAGTTAATCGTGTAGTTAATCAGTAGAGTAAAAAAATAAAACGTGTCTTTGCTCTTTAAATTGCTTATTAAAACTCTTTATTACACTCTATTATTAATTACTGATCGTTTGAAATAAATGAATTAATATTTTATTGCAAATTTTGACTGTTTTTAAAATAGCGTCCGAAAAGAAAATTTTATCAATAATCTATACTAATATTAATATAAAGAGGAAAGATTTGTATTTTTGTATGTAACGAATAAACTCAAAAAGTGCTGGACCGATTTTTATATTTATTTTTTTATTAGAAAGCTATATTTAGAATTAGATTACTATAGAAATTTTTAGAAATTCCTATTAAAACCAACCGAATGTGTAAAAAAATTGGCCATAAATGTCTTTCATCGCATACGCTGTGAAGAATATTAATGATAAGACAAAAAAATGTTCGACAATCGACGTCTGATGACGATATTAAAGAACGACTTAAAATCTAAAGTTACAAGGGTTCCTTCAAGTCCTGATGTGAGAAGAGCTCATAACAAACTCAGTCGGGTATTTTGTACTTTTTTCTATCCGTTTCTATCGTCTAAGTCAAATTATAATATGATTTTTCTATCCAAGAACGTCTTGTGGGAGTTTATTATAGTAACGTATACAGTTACCCTTAAATGAGTTGTTAAAATACAATTCAATGTCTAAAATAAAAATTATATCGAATTATACGTAAATAGGTATAAAGTAAAGTAGTCACCCTACAAACCCGCAGGTGCCCTTTCACTGAGTGACGTTTCCGAGGCCTGTCTAGTCAAACCGTTGTATAGGTAGCCTAAGGTTCGAGGACATCATACATCCTCTACCGCCATACGACCCCTTATTAATTTAGAGCTGTTTGTGGGTTCATAAACATACAAGAAAAAATTTATTTGTTAACAATTTGGACCTCTTTTGAATTTTTTGTCTATTAAACTAAGTCGTCTTCTGATATACAATGGTATAAATTAAGTGGGCGTCTCGATACATCCAACAGAAGAGATAAACTTTTTTATGTTCAAATCCCGACCCATGAATCAGAATTGTGGGACTTGGTGAGGAAGAAGGCCTCACAATACCCACTAGATAAATGAAAAAGGCACCAGGGGTTTAACTTTTGCAATCGGTATCCAGGATGAGTCCGACTGATTCACGGAGGCGAGAGGACTTGCGCAAACAGGCGCTGCCTTGTAACCTGCATCCTCCGGCGGTGTGAGTAGTGATAACTTGTGTAAGTTGAACTATTAAACGTTGAAATTGTTTAACATTATAAAAGCTAACGTTATTATTAAATTTTTATGTCTAATAATATGATAATTTAAGAAAAGATTATTTATTAATATTTTTTTTTTATTGATTAGGTTTTAGGTTATATGCTCACTGTCAACGCTTTATGTCTATTGCACTCTAAACACTTAGTATAGAGAAGGAAAAGCGTCTTTCCGAAATACGGCTAGCGCTGTTAGCGCTTGGATTAGAATGAGAGAGGAGGAGCCTGTATCCGCGTGAGAGAAAAGGAAGCCACACAATCTGACGTCGTAACGCGTTACGTAATGACGTAGTTTATCCTCCCATCTGGACTGCCTCAATGGTCTAGTGGTTAGCTTGTTCGACTACAGACATGAGGTCTTGAGTTTGAGTCCCGGGTCGGGCCAATTCAAAATCGATATTGAGTTTTCTATTAAGATTTTCTCAATATTTGCCCGAAGTTGGGAAAAATTCGCGGTGTAATCCACCCCCGTGCCTCGGAACGCACGTTAAGCCGTCGGTCCTACTTCTGATCTCTCTCTGGTCGTGTCGGATAGCCGTCACGTCGGACTATGGGAGTGAAGGAATAGACAGTACACTTGTGTGCTATGCCTGCCAATCCGCAGTAGAGTAGCGTGGTGGGTCTTTGCCTTAAAAACCCTCTGTCATATGAGTGAGGAGACCTGTGCCCAGCAATGAGACTTTAATGGGCTGCTACTTACCCTCCCATCAGAAGATGTTACTCACAAAAATTGACAATATTATTTAAAATTATACGTTATATGTTTCTATATCAAACTAAATAAGTTAGTTCAAATAAACAACACATATGAAACTTCTCTCTCTCTCTATAGCAAATGCCTCATTAAGATGGAGTTGTGGAGTGAAATATGTTTGCAATGAAATTAAGATTCAATTGCAGATTTCACTGGTAGGAAATAATTATCTATTTAATCAATAGTTTTATAATTAAATCAAATGATGAACGTGCCATTTACGAGGCGCTATATAAAAACGTGTGCACGTAAAAATTTGATGCATAGGTTTTTAGGATTATGTAAATAGATGTGATTTTTAAAGAAAACGTGTAAAAACAAGTTCTCGATTACAGAACTCAGACATTGTCTCCCTCGGTTCGAAAAACAACTCTCCCACCACTATTCATTCCATAATAAAAACTGCATTTACACGTCTAACATAAATTAAATGCAGTTTTTGCCTATAAACATAAATAATCCTTGTAATTTATCATTGAAACAGCACTTTATAAATCGTAAAACGAGAAATTTAAATTCCGCAACTTGACGTTTTAATTTGAAGTTATTACCTCAATGGGGATAAAGTCTTTTATGGAGTTTTAACTTAACTGCGATTTCATTTTGTAATGTTGCATTAATTTTGCCTACATTCACGGTAATGAGGGAATAAATCTTTTGTGCATTTGTCTTGTCTTGTTAACTTAAAATGATTATTGGCACAAGGCATGAAATACAAAAATATATCTGTCAACGTCTGTTACAGACTTTAAAACCATCCAACTGATGTGCCCAAAACAGGTCTTTTTAGAATGGTAATGAACATAGTTTCAGGTCATTAAACTTTCTTCACTGTTTTATCAGCAGATCTCTAAAACAAGTCATACCTTCGCTATAATTACGAACTTCCTCGTATGCCCACGGCATCAAGAACTACGCAAGGAGCACCGCGGGCAACAGCTGTTTTAATACGAACTTTAAAATAATCATTAACTTTGACATGATCCATATTGAGTAAGAAATTATACAAAACACACAATAATCCCCCTCCTTATAACCAGTATTATAATACAAAGTTTAATAAAAAAAAAACATGAATATAGATCGGCTTAATTAATCGATAACCTTTAAACATATCTACCATATTTCATGCTAAATTAATAGCAAGTGTGTTAAACGGTCGCAATGAAACCTTAGAATCCCCTAAAGGAAATTTATATTACAGGCAATGTATACAAGATAATGCCTACACTTAATAGATTTAAATTATGTAGTATTTCTTTTAAATAAAATAAATAACATACGCGTGCATTTCGGGACGACGTGATAACTCAAACTATCATAAGTTAAACTATGTAATATTGAAACTGTTTAACTTGAGAAATGCTTATTTTATAAACTTTATTGCACCTTAAAAGTAATACATTATAATAAACTTAACTAAATAGAGAAAGGAAGTACAACAGGCGGTCTTATCGGTTAATAGCGATTTCTTCCAGACAAAAAGCTGCAAAAAGCTTCCTTGAGTTTAAAAAGCTGTAAATAGCGAAGAAGGAAGGTAGACAATAACATAAACATACACACAAATAACTACATCCTAATACATATACAATAATAGATATATATATCAATATACATAAACTTACATATAATGTCGTCAATACTTAATTCTTCTCCAAGAGGTAGTGTTAGCTTAGATAGCTTAGCTTACGTTTGAAATTTATGCACACATAAATTAATATGATAATGTAAAGAAAGATTATTATTAATATAATCTTTCATTGATTATAAAATATATTTTATTCTAAGTCTGTATTAAACACGGCTAGCGCTGTTAGCGCTGGGTTAGAGTGAGACAGGACGAGCGTATGCGTATGCGTGAGAGAAAGAGAAGCCAGATCGACTGGCGTCGTACGTATTAGCTTAAACACTGCTGCACATCCTCGTGAAAATTAACTCTATAAAAAATTTACTCTCATGCGCCTAAAGAAGTTCAAAAATGATGTAACATTGACAATAAAATTTATACACAATGTAAATATTAACATCTTATTAATAAAGAAATAATTGTATTTCATGTACATACAATAAAATACATCCCATATAAATATTTTACGTGGCCGTTCCGTCGAAAAAAAGCTGAATTTAAAATAACGTTACCAACGTAATGACAAATTCAGTGAACGATAGCACATTGCTTGTTTGTCTCAGATACAATCAGCCCTGCAACACCGAAGCCTGTAATTACGGTTTGTTTTTTTTCCAATTGTGTTATATTCCTTTCCAACTTTGTTATGACTCGAACGGAATTAATTTCCCTTCAAATTATAATGCAATGAGTAATTTTATTATCGATGCTCACATTACTTTGAATTGTGACAACATAAATTATGGGGAAAGGTGTTTGTGGACATTGTTAATTATACGTCGAGTCATTGAATATATGTACATAAGTGAAAAAGCCATAATGGCCTTATAGATAGACACTTGGAATCCTATTAAAAGTCATGGAACCGTTGGTAACCAATACCGGTTCGAAAAGTTGATTCCACTGAGGAGAAACCGGCAAGAAACTCAGCGGTTGTTATTTTAAATATATGTCAGAGAATAAGAGAGAAGGAACATAAAGCATAGGGACGTAGGGTTCTCCGTTGACATTGTCATTAGTGGCATCCATAATTCCGTCTCTATACTGTGGGATTTGGTGGGCAATGTTGGTGCAATCAAACACTTTATTAATTAACTCAGATTATAATGTTAAATCACTTTATGTTCCCGATATCAATTAACACAAAGTTATTAATAATAACAGCTAGGAACGCGACAGTTTCAAAAGTAGACAACACCGGCGGGCCATCACCCGGAAACTGCTGAGAGACGCGCGCCGGATTGTCACTTATTGACTCTGTCCCACGCCGATAGACAGATGGCGCAAGCGTTCCACAGACTATAGCACTCCGACATATATATTTTGCTTCCATGTGCAAATGGAATCGGGTCCAAACATTTTTATCGACAAATAATTTCTGAATCTTTTACACTCTACAAGTCATTACAAGTTTATTATCTTTTGTATTAAAAATATAGGCATTTTATGTGCTGTTTGCGAATTTAAACTTTTGCATATTCATATGAAAAATGACTCTTAAAAAAATATATATACAAAATATTCTTTTTTAAAAGAAAGCTTAATTGCAAACACACCAATGTCTACATATTGCACATTTTATACAATAAATATAAGTACATACATATGTGGTACATATGCATATGCATTAGATGAAGCATATTGTATTAGATTAGATTACGATTTAGAGTTGACGAGTCATTTAATCAATAGTTCACAAAAGGTTTTTTTGAATGGAAAAATTTCTGCCGGAGGAGAAAACTGGGAGTTGCACAGGGTTCCATATTAGGGCCTGTCCTGTTTCTCTTTTACATTAACGGCCTTCCTTACTTATTAAAGATGAATTAAACAACGGTCTATCAAATAAACGGGAGCGAGATAAATCCAAATACTAGATGCTTCTTATTTTAACAACGGTCTTTCAAATGGGTGTGAGCGTGATAGATTAATAAGTAAAAGAATAGATAATACGATCTAATTAAGAATTCGCTTTTCAAAGAGAATTTCTTATTATCAAATGACTTGCTTTATAATTGGTTTATTTCAAATAAATATGGTAACTAGGTATGTCTTGTTTTAGCTTATGAAAATATTAAGAAAAAAAGAGAAGAACTAATGTTTACTACTAGGAAGTAATGAATACTAGTAAGTATTGGCTGTTCTAGTTCTAGGATTTCAAAGTATGTTGGTGCATTCGATACCGAATAGTGACTGTAAAAGATATTTGTTAACAGATATTTCGTCATCGCTAGAGAAACAGTTAGCTGGTGTTTTCGAATAGTTGTGATCAATACCTATTATAATAGATACGCCTCACTCCTAAAGATGATCATGAGATTGCTCTGCTGGCCGATGATACTTCGCAAATAATTAATGAAAATGAAGTAGTACATTTATTTGAATTATTTATTACTTGACAGGAAATAAGCGAAATGTATTTACTTCACTTTGCCATTAAATATTAAACTAATGTAAATCATTGTTAACGATAATGAGAAACAAAATTGAAGTTATATAAAACATTGTAAAAATGTGCAAGATATCAGGATATCTTTTCATCTTTACTGAATCGTATGACTCCATCAAAAACGAATCAGGGAATTTCCTTATTTTATTATCTACGTGTCTTATCGTTTCGTATTAATAAATATTTATGTTTACATAAGTTTAAATTGTAAAACATAATCGCATAGTGATTTGACGTGTGAGACCTTGTGTTATTGTAAAGAAAATCTGAGATTTCAAAGGATTTAAAATGACTATTGGTGAATTTCTAAAAGAAATTGGATGACATACAGGACCTAAGAGAGCTGCAATCTGGTAAACCTGCATAAGTTATTTCCTGAGAGATTCATTTATACTTGATTTGTTATTACTTCTTATATTATCAACTTGAATACGAGAAAACCGGTATATAGTAACCGTAGAAATTGCAAAGTTTTGCGATGAAAACGTAAACAAAAAATTTGTAGCTTATCTAAAACTATATTAATTGATTGATAGTAATAAACACAAACTATCTTTGAAAGTTTATTATGCCTCAACCACGAGGTAAGTAGAAGTTGTATATGTGGTAATAAAAATAACCAAAGTAATAATATTTTCCGTTAATTATCAGTGATATTTTTCCTGTGGGGTTTTCTCTATACAGAATTTTGTTCCTTAATAACTATTCATTTTATAAATAGCAATGAATTATAAATTTTCGCGTTAGTGTTATATAGCTTAACATTCATTTATTTAACATTTTTGATATACACTTTAGTTAAATTAATCAAACTATTAGCATAATCATTTGCTTCGTTGATCTGTCTTTTTATTTTCTAAATTACAAATCTTTGCAGTTATAAATAACAGACAAATACTTTATATTTTAAAATAAAAATATACCTTCGTAAATGGAGATCGTTCTGAAATCTATACAGTCGTCTCTTACTTTATGAAAGATGACAAATTTAATAGAAATGATTGTATATTAATTCAAAACTTAAGTCACAATGTTAAAATATAATTTCAAATAACAAAAATATGAAAATAGCAATAACAGTAACTAATATTTTATAACACTAACATAACTTTGTCATTTTAAAATGGAGTAAATTCAAGGATTACAACTCGATTTAATTCTCAATAATTTGTATCATTATTAAATTTGCCATTTTATACTCTGTGGCGCCATTTTATTTAGAAGGAAAATGATTTTTAATTAAGTTACACGTTTAATGGTTGACTGGTCATAGGAAGTCTTATTTTATTTAAACTTTTATTGATTTTTACAATCATTCCCTTATATCTCTTTTTCAAATTACATAATATACTATTGCAATGACTAAACTTGCATTGGTCCCGAATTATGATTTTAGGTCCAAAAACACGAGATTTGGGGGCTCTCTTATCTTTTACTCTATGTCTTTACGAAGTTTTATTATGGCCTCAGTAGTATAAAAGTGTGAACACTTCGCCCTCTAGCAGAGATTCCATCTTCGACTCTTGGTAGGGCAAACTTTGGAAATGCAGATTTTTTTCTGCTTTGTTGTCTGGACTGGTGTGTCGAGTCTTCGATCACGGCTAGTTAATATCCTAATAGTGGAAACGTACCATCAAGTTAAAAATTTGCATTCTAATACGATACAATGTAGAAACCAGTAAGAGATAAATTACCTCTTATAAAAACCTGTCAGCAATAATATAAAACATTGAATTGGTAACATTAAACGCGTTTGAATATGCTATCAAAAAAAAACTATCTGATAGTTTAAATTTCGCACAAACGCAACCCTAAATAATTTTCAACTTAATTGCAAGTGCGAGTATTCATTCGTCCGTAAAATGTTATGAAAAAACAAATGCAATTACTTCGTAATGGCAAGGGCACATCTACATTTTATTTTTGAATTTATTCATAACCATCTTAACAATTATATAACTAATCCATTTGGAACTTTCTATTGTTGTAGCCCTTAATGGCCCAGAGGGAAGAGTTGTTGATTACGTATCATCACGCCTTATTTCCAAAGGGGTAGGAAGAGACCACGTCATTCCACTTGCCACAATCCTGGCATATCTCCTTCGCTTCTTTCATTCTCATTAAACCTTTCACACAAGTTCGTCAGTACTCTTAACCTGGCTCTTATTTAAAATGATTTGGTTTTGGAACCTTCACCTTGGTCTTCCCATTCCAACTTTTCCATTTATTCTTGACTCATAAATCCATTTTGTCAGTCTCCTTTTATTCATTCTCTCTACATGCCCAAACCATCTAAGCATACGTTTCTCAATTTTAGTCACTACGTCTTCTTTTATACCACAATGTTCTCTTATCACACTATTTCTTACTCTGTCACTCAGTTTTAATCCACTCATGCTTCTCAACGCTCTCAAACAAAAATAACAAGTGAATATATAGTCGAATTTATAAAAAATGTAAATTGTGTTGAGTTACATTAAACAAAAAAACACATCAACACCAATTTATTATAAAATTGAATGACAAAAGCATGCAGCAAGCAGGAAAGAGCCTGGTGACCTGAAACAGATTTAATTTTAGTTTAGGCACAAGTCCCCATATAATTGCATCAAAATTTGTATTTTTGATTGCAAGCAATTTGTAAAATGTACTTAATTATGTGGAGAAAAGTAATACCTAATCTATACATATAAAAGAGATATCCAGGTATCTATTGACTCATCACGATATCTCTGGAACCATAAGGTGTAGAGACTTGAAATATAGTAGGAATATTCCTTTTGCCGACTAGAGGTCATGTTTTTTATTTGTATAACATTTTGCCTAAATTAATGCAATTCCCCACAGATGAATTATATCTATAATATAAAAATGAATCGCAAAATGTGTTAGTAAGCGCAAAACTCAACAACGCCTGGGTCAATATTGACAATTCTCTTTTTTAAATGTTCGTTGAAGTCCAACGGATGGATTTTACCGCCTGAAAAGTTCGAATAATTGCAGAGTAAAACCCAAAAAGCAGTCCTTTTCTGTTTCCTATAAAAACGTGTTCTAAAATGTAGAGTCAATATCGCCTTTATTGCTATTCGCTAAAGTTCATAATAAATTACAAGTACTCACTATTGTCTAAGCAATGTAGGTGTGTTCCTATCGTCAAAAAGTCAATTTGGACTATATTACCGCTACACAAAGTTCAAAATCTATTGAATAGTCACAACCCGACATATTTTGTACTGCTGTAACTTCATTTCGAATATAATCGTAAAACTGAAATCAGCCACATTCCAAATCTTTTTGACAGATTGAAGTCTGTCGGGTCTACTAGTTGAACATAAATTTGAATAAAAAGACAGGTAAGAAGATCGCTAATAAGTTTGTTTTGTAATATCTCACTGCCAAGGACAGTCTAAATGTGTTCTTGCCCTTAAATGAGCCGTCGTCGTATCGTATAATACGACCGAGTATAAAATTAACAAATCGCTATAATTTACATCGTAAATTACGCCTTAATAACATAGCAAGTTATCTCGACCTAAGACATCTACGTTACAAGACTTTATTCTATACAAAATTGCTATTGATCTTTATTTTTATACCCGTAAGGATTCGTTTTGCATAATATTTACTTACGAGAGAGGATTTCTAACATTGTAGGTGGTTATAATAAAACAAAGGGATACGTGCGAGTTAATTACCAACCAGAATGTAATTAGGTCTAATCAAATAACGTAATCTTTTGTGACTTTTTCTGCGGCGTCAGGTCCTAATTTACATATTCCAAGGAGTGAATTTTGTAATCGTTTATCTATTGCGTGTATTATTTTGACATTTCAATTAATATTCGCGAAGTAGTTACAACAACCGGATTAATCTTATATATAAAATTCTCATGTCACAGTTTTCGTACCTATACTCCTCCGAAACGGCTGTACCGATTCGTACCAAATTTTATATGTGTATTCAGTAGGGCTGAGAGTACTACTTTTCATGCCCCTAAGTGATAAAGGTGGTTCACCCCTAAATTTTTTTTTTTAAATTTTGGGAAAAAATTATTATTTTTTATTTTTTTGTGATACAGCATACGAAAATACATACAACCCAAAATTTTCACCTTTCTATCACGAACCCCTATTTTGAATAGCGATAATAGTAATTATATGGCAAAACAACGTTTTCTGGGTCAGCTAGTTTTAATATAATAGTTAAAATGTTTTTTAAAGTTGCTATCTCATGTTCGTTTTGCGCGAATTATTGTATTCCATATGAAAGTGTATACGAAAAAATACACTTGATTATCATATTATTTAGATGGAATCCCATCATATTATTCAAATCAACAGTCGAGTGACTGTGGATCTTGTAGTCCGTGTAGTTCGTAATCCCGTGGAAATATGAGAAAACCCGTATTTTGTGACGTATTGTGTGAGCAAGTCAATGAGTGAATGATTGAGCAGTGGTGTAACACCATCTTCGAATTATATGGTTTTCTAATGAAGCAGATAGGATGTCTTTATTATTTATAACAATTTTTGTGTCTTTAAATAGTATGAAATGAGGTCAGTCTTCCGCTGTTTGTTCCCTTATACCTTTAAAACTATTCAATCTGTTTAAATGTAGTTTTCAGAAATAGATAGAGTGATTCAAAAGGAATGTTTGTATGTATAATACGTATATATGTCGGAAAATAAGAGAGAAGGAGAAGCATAAAGCATATGGGCGTAAGGTTCTCTGCCGACATCGTCATTAATGTCATCCATAATTTCTATACTGTGGGCATTCGTGGGTAATGTTGGTGCAATCAAACACTTTATTAATTAACTTAGATTAAAATGTTCAATCACTTAATGTTCCCGATATCAAATTACGCAAACTCATTAACAATAAAAATATATGAAAAAAAAACATAAACTACCACATTGGTCTTGTGGTTAGCATGTTCGACTACAGACATGAGGTCCTGGGTTCAAGTCCCGGGTCGGACCATTTCGAAATTGATATTGAGTTTCCTATTAAAATTTTCTCAATATTTGCCCGAAGTTGGAAGTTGGCGGTCTGATCCACCCCCGTGACTCAGAGAGCACGTTAAGCCGTCGTTCCTGCGCCTGATCTCTCTCCAGTCGTGTCGGATTCCCGTCAAATCGGACTATGAGAGTGAAGAAATAGAGAGTGCACTTGTGTACTATGCCTGCCAATCTGCAGTGGACTAGCGTGGTGGGTCTATCCTCTCAAAACCCTCGCTCCTCGGAGTGAGGAGGCCTGTGCCTGGAGGAGAGACGTTAATGGGCTGCTACATATATTAAGAATAATAGCTAGGAACGCGATAGTTCCAACAGTTGACCGCTCCGGCAGAGGGCAACCCGAGAACTGCCGAGAGACTCCCGCCGGACTGCCACTATTGACTCTGTCCCACGCCGATAGTTAGATGGCGCCAGCGTTCCACAGACACCTGCCCTCCGACATATATTATAGAACAGAAACGCCGAATAATTCATAGACTTCTAATGTCATGTAGTAACAAACATATTTTGTGCGCTTAAATCGCAAACGCTGACTAAACCTTACGAGATAAATCAAAAAAATTTATATCTTAAAAAGGTCCACGCTGATTTATATTTATCTCTAAAGGATAATCCTATTTCTATCTTTTAGAAAAAAAAAGTATATGTTTATAAACCAAGCCATTTTATACAATACAGTTTTATTCCTCATCCAATTAAATATATTTCATATACATCAAAACTGCCATTAACAGCATTTCATTAAAATTAATATCTTAGAAGATATTTATAGATTAGCGTTTCCTATAATTAAAATGATACTAACCTTGTAGTAATGAATGTGTAATCTGTGTCCATGTACTTAGTAATGATTTCGGTTGGAAACCAAATAAATAAATAAAAAATAAAGTAAATATCAGTGGATAGATAGATAAGATTAGATACTTTATTGCACACACAATATGAGGAAAAATTATGAGAAAACATAAATAGCAGTGTCGTTACCATAGCATGCATAAGCAATCTCTTAACAGACAACCTTTGGGTAAAGGAAACTGTTAGTAAAAGAAAGCAATCTCGATGGATCTTCTGTCTGTCACAACTTATTTTCCAGATTATTACTTCAGTTAAATCTTTATAACAACTTAATTCAATTATTTCGGTTACCGTTTTATCATCACGTTATATTGCTTTATTCTGTTATCATTTATACAATCACAAGATAAGAACGCAATATAGAACGAAATCTAGAAATGGCAATAGTAAAATTGAGTAATATGTCTTTCTTAATAGAATTGAGGAAGAATTAAGAGTATTTTCTCTTTTTATGTTAAAACTTAAGACTAAGTTAGAAATGCGTCTTTACATTAAAGTGATAGATATTTATTAAACCGGTATAAAAACATTTTTTTATTACTTTATGAGTTTGACTGAACATTTTGTGAAAACCTATCATTAGTATGATATATTTTTATACATATAATTCTTATGTAAGTGTGTATGTCACTGAAATCCTCCCAAATGACTGGACACATTTTACTAAAATTTTCTTTGTCTTCAGGTGGATTCGAGAATGGTTTAGAATGACACTTCGATCAGATAAATAACGAATTTATCATGAACTTATTGTATTTATCTTTTAGCCTGAAATAATTAATACATGAGTATTCAGTTGTAAAAACAACCAATTATATCAAAATAAAATCAATTTAATATGTATTTAAAAAAGTAAATAGCAGCCCATTAGCGTCACACTGCTGGACACAGGCCTCCTCACTAATGGGTGAAAGGATTTTTAGAGCATTGACCCACTACGATGCTCCACTCCAGGTTGGCAAGCATTCTACTCAAGTGTTCTCTATTCCTTTACACTCATATTCCATTATGCGGACAATCCGACACGACTATAGTGTGTTCAGGGGCAGGACCGACGGCTTAACGTGCTCTCCGAGGCACTGGGGTGAAGCATATCGCCAACTTTTCACATCTTCGGGCAAATACTGTGAATTTTTTTTAACAAAGAACTCAATATTTTAACCCACGCAACCTAGGACTGTAACCTATGTTGTTATGTAGCCGATAAAGCTGACGACTAGACCAATGTCGCAATCCCCAAAAAAACGCAATAGTTAATCGTCGTGGTCGTCACTTCAACCGATGGACGTCCACTGCTAGACATAGGTCTCATGCAATGATGCCCATAAAGCCCGATCTTGCACCGCCTGGCTCCAGAGACCACCGGCGACCCTTCTTATATCGTTGGTCCACCTTGTGGGGGATCTTCCTATACTTAATCGTCCGGTGGGGGGTTGCCATTCCAGCACCTTCCGGCCCCAACGTCCATCGGTTCGTCGGACTATGTGCCACGCCCATTGCCACTTCAGGTTCGCTATTCGTAGGGCTATGTCCGTGACTTTGGTTCTGCTACGGGTCTCCTTATTTCTGATTTGATCGCCTAGAGATACTCCGAGCATAGCCCTCTCCATCGCACGCTGAGTGACTCTGAACTTTCGAATGAGGCCCATAGTCAGCGACCACGTTTCGTAGCCGTAGGTCATCATTGTGATGACCAATTGTTAATACAACGAATTAATTATGTATAAGAATACAATATCTATCTACATGCCTAATAAAAAAAAGCAGTTTTAATCTTAATTAATCACTATGTCGTGCAAAACAAACTTGCAACCGAAAGGCAGGAAGCACTTTCACAATACAATTATAGATAAAGCGATAGCTTAATGTGTAATGTCGTGTATTAATGTGCCTTTAAAACACTGAAATATCAATTAACTAACGTTAAATGTTGTAGTCATACTTTAAAATATTTATTTAGGTTTTACTCAACGAATTATATTAATTCGTAAGACAAAGAGCTCCGCTTAATATTGCCATTTATTTACATAATTCGAGAATTGGGTACAAAACTCTTTCAATTTCGTTTAATATGTGTATAAAAAAGTAAGTAGCCGCCTATCGACACCCCACTGCTGGGCATAGGCCTCTACACTGATGGAATGGAGGTTTTTTAGAGCATAGATTCACCATGCCGCTCCACTGCGGATTGGCAGGCACTCACTAATTTGTAAGTTAAGTAATACACCGATTCATCATTATTACATACAAAGTGAAAACTGTCACCAGGTGAACTTCCCTCATTTTCCTGAGCTACCATTTCTTATTCCTGCCCCAACCTTGTAAAATTCCCCACTCAAAAATAATAAGTCCAGCAATCACAATCGTCGTGAAAACTATGACAGAAGTTGTAATTAAACTTGGGAATAGCGTTAAACCGGAAGTACCACGTAAAAAAATTTAACTGATATAATTACAAAGACCTCAGCATAATAAACAAATATAGTAATTTAATAGTAATCCAAAAAATAAAATAATAATGATCGCTAAAACTAAATATAATAGTTTTTAACAGAAAACTTTGAACTCGCCCGACCGAGACTCAACCCCAGGACCTGACCAATGAACTACTCGACATGTTTATGAAGGCGTATCTATTATATATATTTACAAACAGGAAAATAACTAACTATTACTACTATACTCTAAAGTAAACTCACTTAATTTCCCTTTGTTCCGTTCAAGTTACCGTTTGACTGTACTCTTAAGTAAGAGTAAAGTCTAAGATTGTAACACGTTAATCTTATAAGAATTAAATAAGCATTCACTCTAATCTTAAACATTTTTTACTACAACTATATTTTTTAGATGAAAGGAAATAATGGCCGATGCTCAAAGACAAGCCGCCAATTTGTTTTGCGATCTTATGGCGTAATAGAACTAACATTTGCTTCATTAATTGAATTCTTGATAGAGTTAATGCAAGAAACTATGTTTTCAAATTTTAAACTGCTGGCTGCCTTCGGCAGCTGATCATCTATTTACTAAAAATAGCAAAAAACCATTTTCGTGTTTAATATTCACAGTTAACTATACAACCATAATTGACCTGTGAGAATACACCAAAAGTCACAAAAAATCTATTAAAAAAAAAATTTATAATGATTGAATAAATTATCTAAGTTTCCTCAGGGATCTCATTTAGGGCCTATTTTGTTTAATATGTTTATAATTGACATTGGCAATTGCTTTTTATGCTACGACTTATTGGAAGACAGTCTAAAATTTTTTGAATAATTAAAATTTCACTTCGAAGTGATTCAGATAGACTAAATGATTGGAGTCTCACTAACAGTATGAATGTAAATGAATGTAAGTGTTTTCCATTACGCTTTATAGAAAAGCCTTTTAGCAGCTTTTTTATTACGTAGTAGTAAAAATTTAAGAATTCTAAAGCACTAATTCTTCAATATACAGCATTTGTTCGAAGTGAAATTTTATATTGCAGTGACACTTGCAATCCCTTCTTTTTTTTCTGCTAGGAAATGCATTTACGCACCCATGCCACGAGGCAAGGAGTGTGAAACTTGCAGGTAAGGCCAGAATACCCACTAGAACCCAGCGACACCCTCCTCACCCCGAATTGGGAGTGTCAGAGGCTCCCTTGCGCATTCACCCTGACATTCCCGGATGAAAGCGACTGATGATGTTTAAGGAGGAGACTAGAGTCGTTTGTAAGGACGCCTCCAGCCGTCCAGCCTCCTTCCTCCGAAGGGGAGCATCTGCTGCAGCTTCCCGTATTCGCTCCATTGCCTCCTTCAAAGAAGTGACAGTTTCGCAGAAAGAGACAAAAGGCATTCCATCCTAGCTCACTGTGAACCATGGCATCCACTATATGGCAGTAAGAGATCCGCTCCGATGAGGGATACACCATGTGGGCCGCTGTATCGACAGGTGCAATACACTGATGGCAGATAGAAAACTCTTCACGACCTGCTATCTGATGCAAGTACTTTCCGAAACATCTGTACCCGGTCAGTAATTGCACCAGCCTAAAATTAAGCGATCCGTGCCGCCTAGCTAGCCATTGTTCGAGGCGAGGACGAATCGCCTCCAACGTGACCACACCCGCACTTGGAGACTCGAGATCCTCCTTCCGAGCTTGAATCAATTCCCTGTCGGCAAGGGCCCTGACTCTTTGGACCTCATCAATTTCGAGACGGTTACCTCCAGACCTTACGGCAACCCTGCACTGGTACGTTGCCGCCAGTACTTCCGGCTTCAATTCCCACGGGGGATTTGCAATCCCTTCTACGATATTTACATTAATAGATTAGATGTACAGAAACAGTTTCTGTGGTATTTTAATTACGGTCTAGCAAAAAATATTTTTCGTTACAAAAATAGGCTAATCTACGTTATAGTATATAATGTAAATAGTGTATATTTTGTTGGAGTTAAGTTGATTTGCAAAAGGAAATGTCGGGAAACATTTAATCTCCACGTGTTACATCTTGTATTGAGATTTCTGATATACAAATAAAATTGCGTATAAAAAACCAAAAAGGAAGCACTTTCTCAAAGTAATTATAGATGTAGCGATAACTGAAGGCGTGAGTAAATAACTCAGTAACCCTCAAACAGTGTGATGTGACATGTCGCAGTTTTTCTTGCAATTGTAATAAAAAGCTCATTATTACTTAACTGATGCCCTTTAATAACTCCTGCATTTATTAGATGCACTTATTCAACGACTTGTATGATGTAATGACAGTTTATTTTTTATTCAAGGATTTCACAACCAATTATAACTTTACTTTCTCTTTCTTTTCAATATAGTTGAATAATTTTAAATTCATAGGTTGAAAGTTTAACCGGAATGACTGTATATATAAAACAAAACATTGTTTTAACTTATCTCCGTTAGACTAGACTAGACTAACCAATATGTCAAGATAGTTTTAGATCACAAAACATACTCACTCACCACAAATTTAGATTTCGCTATACTCCCATTGGGTCAGGAACTACGAGGGTGAAACCTCTAAGATCAGCTAATAAAATATACTTCTGAATGACCCTATGTATCGGTATCCAATTACAACAACAGTTCATGATCCCGTGAAGAGGTGGGTAAATTCGTTATTTATCGGATCTAATTATCAACGTAAACCATTCTCGAAACCACCTGAAGATATAAACATTTCAACAAAATCAGTCCAGCCGTTCATTCATAGGATAGGAGTTCACTGGCATACACACGCAAATAAGAATTATATATATTAAGCTACAATTTTTTACTGTACTTAAGTATTGTCTGTGATGGATGTTCTTTTCTCTAAAACGGTGATAAGACGACAGGTACGTTGCAGTGTATCTAAAATTAGATGCACTAAAATATTCTATATCTGTATAAATGTTTATCGCAAACTATTTGGGGAGGCACTGACCTTTAAGTCAATGACTGAATACTTCTTGGTTTTCGTAACTTAGGGGCCAGCTTATAATTGAATTATGAAATTTAGATAAGTAAGTACAGATCCTAGTAATTGATTTTTAAGCGAAACTTCTTTGGGCGCATGAGCGTAAAACGCGTGATTAGCGTCACGAAGATTTGCAGCGTTTTTTGCTAATTCGTTTGAAGGTTAGGTAGTTTTAAAATTTACAAATAATAATATTTCATAAATTGTCTTTATTAAATCTTAAACTCAAAAACAAAATTTAATTAATAATTTCTAATATTTAGAAAAAACACGTGGCATTTTTATTTACAATTCGTCATTTGAGATTTCAATAAAATATTGTATTAATTTTCGATACTTTTAATATTTTAATGACAATTTAATTAAAATTTAGTAGCAGCCTATTAACGTCCCACTGCTGAGCATAGGACTCCTCGCTCATACGAGAGGGGGTTTTTAGAGCATAGACGCACCACGCTGCTCCACTGCGGTAGGCAGGCATAGTATGCACGTGTACTCTCTATTCCTTCACTCTCATAGTCCGACGTGACGGCAATCCGACACTCGCCAAGAGTGATCAGGCGCAGGACCAACGGCTTAACGTGCTCTCGCACTACAGACATGAGGTGAGTTAGGTTAGCATGTTCGACAGACATGAGGTCCTGGGTTCGAGTCCTGGGTCGGGCCTTTTCAAAAATCAATATTGAGTTTTCTATTAAGATTTTCTCAATATTTGCCCGAAGTTGGAAAGTTGGCGGTGTGATCCACCCCCGTGCCTCGGAGAGCACGTTAAGCCGTCGGTCCTGCGCCTGATCTTTCCCCGCGAGTGTTGGATTGCCGTCACATCGGATTACGAGAGTCAAGGAATAGAGATTACACTTGTGTACTGTCTGCCAATCCGCAGTGGGGCAGCGTGGTGGGTCTATGCTATAAAAACCCTCTCTCATATAGTATATGAGTGAAGAGGCCTGTGCCCAGCAGTGTGTCGTTAATGGGCTGCTACTTACCTTCCAGCTTAGTTATACCTCCAAGCAATATGCATTTCTGAATGAATACCCTTTGGTATTATAGTAATAATCTAACTAGTCCTGACCGAATGATCCAAATGTGAATAATTTGCACTAATTAAACTCATTTAAATACAGCATGAGATAATTTTAATTTCATCCATTTCCTTATAGTATTTGTCAATAAATTATAAACTAAGGAAATATTTATTGACAAATTTGGTGTCGTAAAAAGTATGACACGCGTGTGTTATAAATTAACAATAATGAAGTTTTCACTTCCGTCGTCTGGTCATAAGCACACACCAAGTTTTTTGAACCATCCAACAAACCTGAAGACAACACTCAAATGAAGTTTGTTTATTTCAGTATTGAGATCTTATCTAAAACATTTAAGTATATTCATGCGCAATATTAATTGAATTAAATAAGTTAATTATAAAATTAAAATTGTTATCCATGCAATTGCCGTTCCCAATTTAAATAAATTATGTTAATGAATATATTATGAATTATACAAAATGTACTACTTATTATTTTAATTACTGATAAAGTAGGACACCAATTTATGTAATATAAGCTAAGGCTTTATTCTGTCTAAATATAAAAAAGAATTAATAGAATTTATGATTTTGAAGTAATCTGCTAGCCAAGTGTCATAGAGTTGCTTTTGTTGACTTTCTGTGTTTTTGGTCTCGTATTTTGAAATTTGAATATATAGGTGTTATTTTAAAATTGATAAAAAAAAAACAGTGTTTCGTCGTTCATTAATGAAAAGAAATATAATTTCTGTAATATGTCGCGTTTATGACTTATTTTGAAATAAGCTTAAAACACGATAACTTAATAATCATACCCTTTTGCATAATACATGTGAGTAATAATCCTGTATAAACCCGCTGTTCCCGGGGATACCAGCCACGTAGTTCTCAACCCCGTGAAAATAAATAATATTGACAATCTAAATCGTTCTTTAAATCTTATTTTAAACGTGCCTCTTCTATAAGCGAAGGTTGGCAGTCAATTTTGCTTTTACACAAGCTGGATGGAGTATACAGCTCCATCCTGGATATTGGAACTCAATGTTCACCAGAACACCCTCTAAAACCCAGTGGAACCCAAGTGAAAAGCAAGTATCAGCCCATTAACGTCCCACGGCTGGGCACAGGCCTCCTCACTCATCGGAAAGTATTATACAATAACTATTATAATAAACTTAAACTATTATAACGAAAAAATTAACTCACTGCCTATATACAATGCAGAAAATGTCTGCAGCTCAGCTATTGCTATGCGTCCGAATTAGAAAGCCTGGACGCACCACGCTACTCTACTTCATTTCGAGTAATGGATGCCAAATATTCGTCAGCCCTGGAGCCCCGGGTGAATTCGACTCTAAGGTTCAAAAATACAGTTTGATGCTCCTCCCTTCCTCCGACGGGAAGGAAGAGCACCAAACGCTCTCTCCATTTGCCTCTCTATTGTCTCTTTCTACAAGAAAAAAGCATCACAGAAGAAGGTAACTCGCCAGACTGGCTCTTAACGAGCAACAAGATGTGGCGTTGAGGTCCACCGCGTATCCCTTGTATCGTTAGCGTGATGGAAAAAATCGGTAACGTTTCTTTCTGTCCATTTGCGGATGTTTGTCAACAAGGATTTATTTCTGCGACCAATACCGCTTATTTCACCAACCTTTCCACCTTTTCTTTAAAGATGATTTGTAAGAGATTGTATATCTCGTGTCTAAACTCATGCTATAAACATGCAACTCTTCTCATCATGGCGGTTTGCAAGTATTGGATTTTCTCTAACCTTTTCCTTTCAGCTAATGGCCAACACATCCACATTTCAAATGCAATAATCCGCTTTATAAGGTCTGCTTTTATCCTTCTTTTCATATACAAGCATCGGCCAGACGTAGCACTGGAGTAAGCAAAGTTATTTTATTTCTTCGTGCTATCTCAATCCGTTTCTTAACTTCCTGGTCACTGTTCCCTTTGAACTAAAATGCCTTTTATTAAATAATTTAAACTACAATTTCTAAAGTTTTTGAAAAGAAGTGAATTTGTAATTTTTCTTAACACCGGAACAATATATCATATTTAGTTAATTCGTAGAAATATTAGTGTTATCATAAAAATGTTTATTTGTAAATTAATTAGGGCTTCCTCTAATTAGTCGAGCAACATAACAAGATAATGTTAATAAGTAAAGATCGTCTACAAATATTATGCAATACATTAATCTATAACAAAATGACAGATATCTTTATCCGTTTGTTTGTTTATCCATTTTTGATGAATTTCATATATATTGATGTAAAGTAAGCCATGGGTACTTCATGTAAAATTTTTTCTTCGTTTTCTTCGTCTCCTTACAATTTGCTTAAATTTTATCCGTTACATAAATAAAAACCACAAATTAACCAATAACTAACGAATATTTTAAACTGTAATAACATATACATAACATATATATATATATATATGTCGGAGTGCAATAGTCTGTGGAACGCTGGCACCATCTGTCCATCGGCGTGGGCATCCATAAGTGGCAGTCCGGCGCGTCTCTCGGCAGTTCTCGGATGACGGCCCGCCGTTGCGGTCAACTTTTGAACCTGTCGCGTTCCTAGCTATTATTATTAATAAGTTTGTGTAAATTGATATCGGGAACTTTAAGTGATTGAACATTATAATTTACTGAATTAATTAGTAATAGTAGTAGTAGTAGTAGTAAAGTGTTTGATTGCACCAACATTACCCATCAAACGTAAGGAAATAATGAATGCCATTAATGGCGTCAGCGGAGATACATACGCCCCCAAGCTTTATGCTCCTTCTCTCTTAGTCTCCAACATATACATTACGAAGGGGAAATTTGTGTTTGTGTATGTAAGTATATATGTATGTTTATTACGTTTCCATACAAAAACTGCTGGACCGGAGCGACAAATCCCAAATAAAAATGCATTAACGTAACCCAAGGTGTAAAAAATTTTCATAAATAATCTGTCATCGAATGCGCTGCGGAAACCATTGATGATAGAACAAAAAAATGTTCTACAATATTATAGAACGGATTAATATCTAAAAAAAGTCTACAGTACCACATGTCCAACTACTGTTATGCTACTATAACAGCTTATTTACATTTTAAAAGTCAATAAAAGTGCCGATATTAATCATACCATACTATTCATATTAAAAAGACCATTTCAATACCTGTAAAATAGTATTTAAATTATTAAAATCCGACATTTTATTCAAGATATAACTAATTTAAAATGTCAATCTATAGAAAATTGTAGCGACTGGTGAGTTAGCTCATATTCCAATGATACCCAGTGACATACCTGTATAGTTTTTATTTTTATCAAGCTAAAAATTTCGGAAGCGATTAAAAAATTCTTTCAATACGTGTAGAGTATAAATTGCCCAATGTCGGACGCTCTACGTAAATTATGTTGCGAATTTAAATACCTATCATTTAGATATATATTCGTTGTAAAGTGAAATCTGTATATAGATTATAAACGTGTGTATCTAATAATCTGAAAGGTAATAATAAAAAGGAATTGAAATAAAACTTTTATGTTAACGAAAATAAATCTATAGTATGACTTATTAGACGTTACGCAGGTGTAACCGCGTGGCATTGCTAGTGTGTTATAAAGCTGAAGAGTGTCTTTGGCTGTTTTAGCGCGTAAATATTGGTCCGATTTGATAAATTCTTACAATTTTAAATAGCCCATTTATCAAGGCTATAAGCACTACATTATCACACTAAGATCAAATTAGAACGGGGCACCAATGAAGTATGTTTCAAAATCAGTATTTTCCTTTTGAGAACTTCCGTTGCGTGCACTACACCAACGGTTCAAGTTTCACAAAAATTATGCAAAACAAAATTGTTCCCCTTTAAAAGCTCTAAAAAAAAGTCCACTACTGTATATGTCTATCTTTTAAGGTTGGCTCACTATAACTTTTTTGCTAACCAATAATACGTTATATGCAAAGGTGTTTTATAAACATGATATTAATCCTTACTATCCAACTGCCTTATTGGTCTAGTGGTTAGCATGTTCGACCTCAGACATGAGGTCCTGGGTTCGAGTCTCGGATCAATCCAATTTGAAATCGATATTGAGTTTTCTATTAAGATTTTCTCAATATTTGCCCGAAGTTGGGAAGTTGGCGGTGTGATCCATCCCCGTGCCTCGGAGAGCACGTTAAGCCGTCGGTTCTGCGCCTGATCACTCTCCGGTCGTGTCAGATTCCCGTCAGAGAGTGCACTTGTTTACTATGCCAATCCGCAATGGAGCAGTGTGGTGTGTCTATGCTCTAAAAACCCTCGCTCCTCGGAGTGAGGAGGCCTGTGCCCAGCTGTAGGACGTTAATGGGATGCTACTTACATTAATCCTTAAAATTACACAGGTAACATATTCCTTTTTTATATTCCGATTTTGATAATTGAAGGAAGTCTAGATTGAAATACATCCTTTATATATATAGATAGATAGATGCTATTTTATATTAGCATCACATTAATTGTTCCACGTGACAATACATGCCTTAATTTAGACGATGTTACAATTACGTATTATATAAATATTATTGAAGCAAATAGTAAATGAATCATGAATGACTATTATTAATGTAGATACATAATTAAATTAGTCAGCCCACTCTACACGTGAATCACAGTCGAATCACTTGTACTCGTGTTATGCAAATTCAATTCCATATAATTATATATAACATCGCATAAGGAAAATTGTAAGAAATCGTGATCTATAACTTCGTAAAAATAAATGCTTATTAGAAGACTACCTAACTGCATTTGCGTACACTTAGATATGGGTCTCTGAAATTCTGTTAAGGGCAGTTTTAAACCATATAAATTATACATGGAATGTATCTAATTTGATAAGAAATAAAAGAGTATTATATAAAATAGCTTAGCATTATATTTTTTGTAATATGTAAAAGATAGAAATTGATACTGTTGGTTATACTTTAGAGATAAATGTATACCATCTGAGAATTTATTATCGATCTTTTTAAGATATACAATTCCGTAGCACATTAATTTGAACTATCTGGTAAGGTTTTGTCACCGTTTGCGAGTTAAGCGCACAAAAATACGTTTGTTACGACACCACCTTATAAATCTTGGAATTTTTTGGGTTTTTTGTTCTATAATATGTGTTATACATATAAACCTTCCTCATAAATTACTTTATCTATTGCTGAAAACTGCATTAAAATCTGTTGAGTAGTTTAGCAAACAGACAATTGAAAGCAACTTCGTTTATTTCTATATACAAGTGCTATATAACATACCGTTACTAGACAACTGATGGCCTCGATAGCTTCAGGTTCGATTCCCGTCAGAACAAATCTAAGATTGCGTTTTCTAATTTGTCGGAGTCTGCACTGGAAATTGCGGTTTCTATTATAATTTGTCGGAGTATGCACTAGAAATTGCGTTTTGTAATTTTTTTGAGCCCGCACTGGAAATTGCGTTTTCTAATTTGAGTCTGCACTGGAAATTGCGTTTTTTATTATAATTTGTCGAAGTCTGCACAAGAAACTACATTTTCTAATTTGTCGGAGTCTGCACTGGAAATTGCGTTTTGTAATTTTTTGAGTCCGCACTGGAAATTGCGTTTTCTAATTTATCTGAGTCTGCACTGGAAATTGCGTTTTCTATTATAATTTGTCGGAGTCTGCACAAGAAATTGCATTTTCTAATTTGTCGGAGTCTGCACTGGAAATTGTCTTTTCTGTCATAATTTATCGAAATCTGCACTAGAAATTGCGTTTTGTAATTTTTTTGAGTCCGCACTGGAAATTGCGTTTTCTAATTTGTCTGAGTCTGCATCAGAAATTGCGTTTTCTATTATAATTTGACGGAGTCTGCTCTAGAAATGGCGTTTTGTAATTTATTTGAGTCCGCACTGGAAATTATGTATTCCAATTTGTCTGAGTCTGCACTGGAAATTGCGTTTTCTAATTTGTCTAAGTCTAAGAGCTTTCGGCCGTGGCTAGTTACCACACTACCAGCAAAGACATGCCGCAATAAAAATGCATTCCGGTACGATGCTGCATAAAAAGTGTTAGAAGTAAATTAATTCTTACCAAGTTAGCGTGCTTTTATCTTACACAGTATTATGACTTACCATCTAGTGAGATCACATTTAAGCCATAACCTGATAGCTAACCTGTTAAAAATGCCTTTTAATATACCCGGTTTGACGGACATCGACGGATTCGAAGTCGGACATAGGTAAATACAATTTATATATTTTATTTAGATATATTAATGTTATATATCGTATAATAACATATAAGTATCATAAAAATATTTACTAACTTAACAAGGAACTACAATAACACATTTTAAATTATATGTTAATTATAAAATGTAATTGCTAAGTTAATTAACAGTTAACACGGCATGTGACGTGCACATAACATAAGTATATAATTATTCTAACATTGAATTATTAACAATTATATATAATATATAAAGTACAGAACAATAACAAAGAGAATTAAAGTACTACAATTACCTCATTTCATAACTTGACTAACTTAACTCGACGGCTTCACTGGTGCAGTGGTATATATAGTCGCTTAATAATTTATAATTTATAATTATTAATAAACCACTTTGTTGGCTGTGGTCCCGGGTTTGACCTCCGATAAAGCGAATTTGGGAAATTGCATCTAATTTGTCTGAGTCTGGACTGGTGGGAAGCTTCTGCCATGGAAGAGATTTGTGTTCTGGAATGATGCTGTGTAAAAACTTCACTGTGGTTTCACTGAAGATACGGTACACCATACGTTGGCAGTGTCTGGCGGGGGCTTCCCAGCGACATGTTTCATTGTTGCTGGTCGGAGGAATGTGATGCTCACCACTGAGTTTAGATAGAGGGCGGTTGCCTCCTTTTGCAAAACCAGCATCTCGTTAAAAAGGCAAAGAGAAATGCAGCTGATGCCCTCCCTATCCGTCGAAGCAGGCTGGGTGGCAATAGGCGCAAGTATGCGCTCCACTATACCACTCAGTAAACTGTAGACTGTCATAGTCTGCATCATCCCGGTCACTAGAGTGGAATGCGAAATGGGACCCACTAGTAATCTCATTCAAGGATGACTAGGGATGGTTAATCAGCGAATCCCACACACCCGATTGGAAGAATTGCTTCTTCTTCCGGGGTGCGTAAAAGTATTTCCCAACGATAAAGAAAGGCATAAGACCCAAGTGCACTCTCTATTCCTTCACATTTATAGTCCGATGTGACGGTAATCCGACAAGACTGGAGAGAGATCAAGCGCAAGATCGACGGCTTAGAGTGCGCTCCGAGGCATGGGAGTAGATCACACCGCTAACTACACAGCTTCTAGAAAATATTAAGAGAAATTATAGGGAAATAAAGGTAATAGATTCCATCCCAACGAAAAAACTTCATAAGACCTTGCTACTACGCAAATAAAGAATATATATTTGTAACGGCCTCACTGACGCAATAGTGCAATTACTCCCTTTACTGACTCAGGCCTGAGTCCAATTCCTGATAGGTCAAATTTAGGCAATTTTCTAATCAGTATGAGTCTGGACTGGGAGGCTTTGGTCGTGGCTAGTTATCATCCTACCAGCCTACGTGTACTGCCTAAACTAGATTTGTATTCCGGTACGATGCTGTATAGAAACCGTAAAAGGTAAATGGCTACTTACCAGGTTATTGCCGCTTCCATGTTAGACTATATCATCACTTACCATTACGTATGAGCATAAAAATTGTGGAGTATATATTAGCCATGTGTAATTAGGTATATAACGCCGATAAATATAAATATCCATATTAGTTATTAATAAAATACAGTACCGAAATACCTAATTATTTTGTAATAATTATTTACGTAGCAAATTATAAAGATAGTCTGCCAAGATAATGTTAAGTCGGAAATATCAGACTCTCTATTTTTTCTATCTCTAATTAATAATACACTAATTGGATAATATTAATTAAATTATGATACTAAATCGTTATCTATACTATTTATAAATCAGGAATTACCAAGTTATTTTAATATGTAACGTGTATGAGCTATTGGCTAAATCTCTTGATAATTTATCGATATTGGTATATATATCGATATCGATGTACCGTACATTTTTAACGACAAGATGACCTTCTAAGTACGCTAAGCCATTAATACACTAAATGACGTTTGATATCGAAAAATGACACGTCATTGCCATACATTTCTAAGCGTTAGCAATCTTCGAAAGTTACTTTATCTTCGGGCCGTGTAGACAAGATGAAATTCTAAGTACGCTAACGCTTAAAAATGTATGGGAATGAGGTTTCATATCGAAAAATGACAAGTCATTCCCATACATTTCTAAGCGTTAGAAATATTCGAAAGTTACGTTATCTACGAGCTCTGGGCCCGTAGACTAGAGGCCCTGTAGACGAGATGACATTCTATGTACGCTAACGCTTAAAAAATGCACAGAAATGAAGTGTCATATCGAAAAATTACACGTCATTCCCGTATATATTTAAGCGTTAGCGCTCTTCGAAAGATAGTTGTCTACGGGCCTAGGCCAACTAGTACACTATGTAGGGAGAGTGTGAGCTAATAGGAACTGATAAAGAGTTTGATAGACATTCCAGTAAAAAAATGTAAACCGTCTAGTTTATCAAGAACAGGCAATGTGGATTACGAGGCGCTTATCATCGCATATAAAACGATATTACGTCATTATCGGAATATTGGTTAACATGACAAAATTTATGAACACAATTTGATAAAATTCGAGTGCAAAGGAAGTTGCATTATCTACGCCCACGTTATCGTTAAGTAATTAGGATTCGTGAGTGATGACTGGAATAAGTCACTCGCGAGGGAAAACCCAGTTGTGTGTTGACGTGTATTGTGTTAGTCTAATGGCAATAAGCGGTAAGTTTTATTCACAAATAAATATACAACATTCACAAGGTCTATTGATAAACCTTTAAGACTCGTTAAATATATCTATATCATGCTCTTCCTATCTATGTCTTACTCAGATTTATCATTTCAATCATGCATGAAAGTTTAAATACATATTTATTAAATCAATGTTTGTTATATATGTAACATTAATACAGTTTTTCAAATATTAATTAATAAATAATTTATTTTTCGTAAAATTTTGGAGTTCCTTCTATTTGTAAGCTCAATAAAAGTTTTAGAAGTTTCTTTATCTGCAAGAAGTTCAAGAATGGACTTGATGTCCATTGTTGACAGTGGGCATCAGTTTCAAGATATCCGATTCTGTTGAAAATTGTCCCATGTATTGATGTAGTTTTCATCAGTTTCGAGATGTCTGATTTTGTTGAAAATTGTCACACGTGTAGATGTAGTGGTCATCAGATTCGCTTGAAAATTGTCACACGTATTGATGTAGTTTTCATCAGTTTCAAGATGTCCGATTCTCTCGAAAATTGTCACACGTATTGACGAAGTTTTCATCAGTTTCGAGATGACCGATTCTCTTGAAATTTGTCACATGTGTTAATGTAGTTTTCATCAGTTTCGAATTGTCTGATTCTCTTGATAATTGTCACACGTATCAAAAATTGATGGCATGACAATACTTTGATGACATCATCCTCGTATCCATAACCGAATTGCGTGCTCGATGACGGCGGAATTGATTCTTTTTTTGTATTAATTGTTTCAACTAATGTGAACTTAAGTAGAAACTAATAAATACAACATCCGATTTTCTGACTCATGTTGTAGATATCATACAAAAATCATATAATAAATATAACCAAACTTAATAAATTGACTTAATCGAGTGCATAAATAAAACAAATAATTATGCCAAACATTTTGCATAATTTAAAACATGATATGTGCATTTGAACAAAACTTCTCTCAATATAGTGAGAATGTTCCGTCGATTGTTATAAAAGGAAGTTCACATCACGTAAAGAGAAAAAAATAGTTTTACATTGCAAATTGATGTTGAAGTTAATTTAATAATAATGGAGTCGGTTGTTGTATATTCTACACATCATCAAGCAGTCTGACTCAATATTTATGTCTTATTTTCTTGAAGTAAAACATGATAAGACTAGTGCATACTGTAACGTTTTATAGCACGCTTATTTTCATATTTATTTATTTTTATTGTACATAACTTTTACAAATAAAATAGAGCAGAACTTATACTAAAATGTGGCTAAACTAAAGGCGGTTTTATAGTAAACAAAAAAAGGTAGACATTCAAACATGTAGCTGTTCTAAACTACGTACACGATATATTATATATACATGATTAATTATGTATCGTTTATATATATAAAATAAACGATACATAAACACACGTACAATTCACACACATATAATATACGTGATGTTGAATATACAAATATATAGCAGCTTATCAACGTCTCACGTTGAGCTCAAGTTAGGTATCAATGAAGAATAAGACATAAACTAAGCACGCTGCTTAAGTGAAGTGAAGTATCGCTTTTCGCGGTGTAGACGTTCAATAAGAACGGATTTACCCATATTTCCACAAGAGCTGGAACTAAGCAGCAGAACTGTCTTCTATAGCAACATTCACGTCTGTATGTATTTTACCATAGTTTGCTTTAAAAGTTCGTAATTTTCTTTTAAAAGCTTTTTTAATAATCTTAAAAAATATGTATGTTACACCATTAATTCCCTAAATAACAAAGGAAAAAATACGCTTTTGTTGCTATTGTTGTAGTAATTTACAAATTCCATTCAATAACTTTCGTAACACTATTCAAGTAATTAATGAAAATAACTTGTCATACATTTTTTTGTTAGCAACATTCATTCATCAACAGTAGCGTTTTTATGTTATTATCTTTTTAAATTTTTATTATTATTAAACAGTATTTAGTTATTAAAACAGCTTATCTATAAAATACAGAAATAGTTTTTATCTATATACTTTATAGTTAAATTCAACGGATGTGCCCTAAATGGTTACTAAGTGCGGATTACCCTAAATTCACACGGGACGACAACGCGGTGAACAGCTATTTGTGCATATAAACATAAAAATGTTTCATTAGAAAAGTGATAATATGATATAATAAATAAATTAGATATAGTAGATATATAAATGGTTATAGCCAACTGAATTCAAAACGATAAAACACGATTGGCTTCATATTTAGCAAAGTGACTCCCATAGCAACGTAGCCGTTCACTAAATACGAATTTCCCCATATTACCACGGAATTAATATGCTAAGTGCGTGACACCACAGAAACTAGCTACTGATTATATCTTTTTTGAAGTGAAACTTCTTTAGGCATGAGGGTAAAATTTTTACAAATGAAACGTGTGAATAACGTCATAAAGATGTGCAGCGTTTGAATGTTAGGTAGTCTAAATATTTACAAATAACACGTGGCATTTAGAATTCAATAAATCTTTGTATTAATTTTCGATGCTTTTGATAATTTAACGATAATTATATTCATTAAATTCCTTCCATACCTTTGTTTTTCTCTCCCTCTAAGTCTCGGAAACCAAAATTTTTAGCTTTGTAAAAATATAAACAAGACTTAAAAATTAGTTTGCCAAAGAAGTTTCACTTCTAACTTTTGTACTTTGTACACACCTAACGCTAAAGCCTCTTTGGTGCAGTGGTGCGAGTACTCGATTGGCAAGCAGAGGCCACGGGTTCGATTCCCGGTAGGAAATGGCATTTTCTAATTTGTTTGAGTCTGGAGTGGTGGGAAATTTCGGCCGTGGGTAGGTTACCACCCTAGGCCGATCCAACGCGGAGACAGAGACTCAGGGGTGACACAGCCGCCTAACAGTCGTTTAATGCTCCAGCCTTCAGTCTAAGGGGTTGCGAGTGGTGAGAGAGGGTTCTCGCACCGTTCTTTAGTATACAACCTTGGCGTGGCCTTAGGCTTCATTGTAGTAAAAATGATCATGGGATGCGTAAGACATCGCACAAGGAAGGCACCAGATGAACTTCCTTGGAGAGCCTGGTGTCGCCTTACATGTGCAGAGGAGGGCCATCGAGGGAGTTTTAATGGGTATAATCCTACATAACCTGGCCTTTCCCCTGAAAAGGCCGGGTATCTTTTAAAGATTTCCCCCCGGGAAAAAAAAGGTTACCACCCTACCAGTAAAGACCTGACGCCAAGCAAACAGATTTGTGTTCCAGTTTTCGTAAAAGATTAGTGGGCTTCCATCTAAGACTGTATCTCATCACTTACCATCACAGCCATGGGTAAACCTGTCAGCAGCGTCAAAGAACGGTCTAACTGGCAGAAATCGTTAGTTAGTGATAAGGCTGCCCACTTTACCCTTTACTTTTAAATTAATATATGTATATATTTTTAGTTTTGTCTATGATGTATAATAAAGTGTTCTCTCTCTCTCTCTCTCTCTCTCTCTCCCACTGTCTCGACAAATATTAGCAATAACTGTCTTATTGTCTTTCCAGCCATTGTAAACAGACCCTAATGTTGTAGACAACAACGTACAATGGTGGACCAATTACACGAACACCATAATAAGAGCGTAATTAAGTTAATAGCATTAATTTATTAAATGTCGATTGATTACAAGAAACAGAGGTCAGGGCTGAAATTATAGCTAGTAACATAATTATAAATAAATCACGATAGTTATTTCACAAAACACGATTTTAATGTTACCTACAATTTATTAAAATAATTCCTTGCGAGCAATAAATAGGTAATTATTTCTTTATGATTTAAATTGACATATAATTTAAAAATATTGATAATCTACCTACTTTCCTCGTTAGTTGGTATGCAAATTTAGTGAGTTTAACAATGTAATAATTATTAATTGACTATTAAGACAGCGATAAGGTTAAAGAAGTGACGTTAATTAAATTACGGGTAAAACTATACTTATCTTTAAAATCTAGGAAATTATGCATAAAAAAAGGTAAATTATTTAAGCCATTGTAAATTAAAATATACCGTATTTTAGTTCTTTCAATAGAAAATTACAAAATAATACGTTTCGTTCTGACAACTGCGTGGATATATCGGACTGGGTCGCATAACAAAGAGTTTGATTACCACAAAAATGGTTATAATGAGTCGACATTAAAAGATAGACGTATAATATTGTGGATTTTCTTTTAGACCATTATAGGAGGAACAATTTTGTAATACATGATTGTTGCGTAGCTTTAATCGTTTACACTGTACAAGCTATAGAGTAAATTACACCGTTTTTGCAACGTTTTTCAGTGCTCCATTCTTATTGACCATAAATAAGCGTTATATATCCTGATCCTTGAATCATAAAGAAGCGATATGTAGCCTTTATTAATAAGCTGCCCAATACCAATACAATTTTTCAATTGAAATCCATCGTTTCTGAGATAAAGTCGTTCAACCTAACTTACTCTTTCTTATATGGAATATATTTGCCTTTAGTTTTTGCTCTTCCGAAGTTACCTTTTATAAATTAACGTTATTTATATAATTATATTAACATTTTTAATTAAACGATTCGTCTGGTTCCTATGCGGAACCGTCTCGAATAGTAAATGATTATAAGAAATCTAACTGTAAATATACTTTAAGTGCGCAATAATTGGATGTTATATGTTAATAGGTTTTATTTTATGCAAAATAAATAATAATATTGCATTTAATTTGAAAGATTGTGCAATTAACGATCTTAATGCCTAGTGTACTAAAATTTGCATCATTTATTATTTAAAGTGATATTTTGCAAGAAGGTTAAGAAATTTCAAACCAAAAAGTACAGGGGTTATGATTATCTCCCTATAAATATATAATATATATAATAGTGTGTGTATATGTGTTTATATTTATGATTATAATATGCGTGTGTATGTACTGAACTCCTCCTAAATAGATGTTTTATTTGTGTCTTTAGGTGAATTCGATAATGATTTAGATTGACAATTCGATTCGATAAATAACGACTTTGCCCATGTCTCCACAGAATCATGAACTATGCAGTTGACACCGCCGGGAACAACTAAAATAAGTGTAAAATTATATAAAGACAAACATATAAATTTGGTGGTAAAAAAAAAAATATATTAGCAGGAAGATATTTGGACAAAGGTTACACAGGTTGATAAAATTACAGCAAGAATTCACTTGTCTAATGGCTACAAACGTGTATTTATCATTATATTGTGGCGCAATTGTGTCCCTGATTGGAACTTCTGAAAGTGTATTTATTTATTAGTTGCCTATACATTGTTTTAACTTAATTTTACTGCTTTTCAATGAAGAAATGCATCTTAGTATAGCTAGTTAGAAGCGACCTTCCCTCTACCTAGCATAATAGGCACTATGCTCGGTAGCGAGCCGGTTTTGTAGGCAGTTGCCTCCTTCTGTGAGGCTGTTATCTTGCAGAAGGGAATAGTAGAGAGATAAAAGGATAGAGCGGTCGTCGCTCCTTCCTCCCGGTGTAGGATGGGTATTTGAGACAGATTTAACCGGGGTGCCAGAGCTGTATGCGTCAGCAAACATCTTGTATCCACCACCAGAATGATGAGGGTTCCGCTGGGTTTTAGTGGGTATTCTAGTGGTCTGTGAGTCCTACACTCCTTGATAGATCTGTATACTCTATACAAGTGCGTAAGAGCATCTCTCTGTAGAGCTTGTGCCCATAAATGGACTTTAGTATAATGGAAAATGAAATGAAATGGATGAATTTACAAATTTGTAATATCTTTTGGTTCCTTCATTTATAAATACAATGTTATGATATTAATCATAAATATTTTATTCCACAGATTACTACCATCAGGACACCTACCAGAAGTATACAAGTATGGGGCTATCAGAACCCCCTAAAGATGATTCACCTAGAACAACTCCTGAGCTCTCCCGCGCTGATCAGTCACCGGCTTCAGAGAGGCCTCCACCAGGTTCAGCCGATAGCGACGACGCTGATGAATTTGCCCCTAAAAGGAAGCAAAGGCGATACAGAACTACATTCACAAGTTTCCAGTTAGAAGAATTAGAGAAAGCCTTCTCAAGAACACATTACCCAGATGTTTTTACACGGTCAGTAATCTTGTATGTAACACAATGATACCTGGACAATTGGTCCTGAAGGAATCTATATTTTTTTATCATTAATAGAGGTTTTCATTTTACCATTTTCCTAAACATGCGGTTTGACACGACAGTTGACTTATGTGTAAAGGATTCCGCTAAATAGACAGACAGAAGGAGACATAATAGAGGTTCAAATGTTTATCGTATTTACCTTTAGATAGTACTGACATACAACGCTAGTATAAAAGAAATTAGACTGTAAAGTAAATTGAATATATCGCCTCGATTTTTCAGACTAGTATATTACAAGTTACTTAACTAATTTTAAAGGCAAACATCGAAAAGTGTAAGAAATAAAGTCTCCGTTACAATCTTTTTAAAATATCCGGTATATGAAAACAAAAGTGTAGACACTGCATTGTAATTATCAATAACAGAGGTTTCTCACATATCCAAGTTTCACTGTATTTGTTTTTTTTTTATTTAATTTATAACCCATTATATAAAAAGTGATGTAAAAGTCATTAGTGTCGTCTCAAATGATGAGTTTACAATATTGAAAATGGATTTCTTTGAATGATTGTCTTACATAGATTACTTTGCAGTAGGTGCTTTGTTACATTAGGTATATATTATGCCTATCATTCTGCATTCCCCGTTTATTAAAAATAGATTTGCGCTATAGATCTTTCATTGATACGTATTATCAACGAAACGATGTATGTAAATCCTAAATTGATGGCGGAATACAAACATATCTTATCAGTGATAATAATCATTAATGAAATTTTACATCATAGTGAATGGCGACATTTCTCGCTTAAGATAAAGCCGACTCCGTACTATCATTTATTTTTACAATTGTTTTTCCTTCTATTTTTAGATGTATTTATCTACTATTACAGTGTATACAGCGGATGTTGATATGTTTAACTTGGTTGACGTAGTGAAATTCGAGTAGGTATTTAGTAAATATTATGCCAATTTTCAGATATTACGACAGTTGAAAGCAATTTTTTTTTAAATCATATTAACATATACAAGCAAAAGATTACCAAATACACTATAAACAGTCGAAAGGCCTAGATCATACTCAATAATCTCTAAATATCGATTGGAATCTTATGTCTGAATAGCAAATTCGAAGTGTATTTTCTGTAATTTCTTTCGGTATTTTTGTTTTAATAACTCTGGAAATGAATGTCACAATTTTCTTAATCTTTTAAGAGATAAATAGGTAGATATTATTGCAATTAGAATTTTTAAAGAATACAATAATTTCTAAATTCTAAAACTTATTCCTCATAGCTTTAAGCAATATCTGCCAACTCTTGACGAAATTAAAAACTAGTTAATAGATAGTAGGTAGTGCAAAACTAAAACTAACTATTATCTTTAGAAAGCAATTAGATATAGATATATTTACTATACCATATCACATACATACACAAATATAAAAAAGATGTTACATCTTTATCATTACACAACTAAAAAGCATTTCGTTTTTAATCATAACAATAGTAAATTTTGTCTGTATAGAATTTTACGTATAATATATGTGCAAAAAATGTTTACGTAAAAGAATATTTTCTATCCTGAGTCTAATTAATTTTGTATAGTATACAGCAACTTTTTTACCTTAGATACTACAAATATACATACAAGAGAAAGCTTAGCCATACTTTTTTACGTTTAATTTCCTGTGGGAAGTAATTAATTGCCGGGGTTTGTATTATAAATAAGATTTATTGTATTGAATTATCCAGTTTCATTAACAAGTACATGTACAACTTAATAAATACTAAAGAAAAATTTTCGATGTAGTTTTAAAGTAGAATTTTCTTATAAGATAGGTATAAATGGAAAAATATTATAAAACTTTTATTCTATATTTAGACATTTATTGTTGTTCTATTCTAAGTAACAAGATTTTCACTTTTTAAAAAGCGTATCATAATCTAATATAAAGTAACAGAATAGTCATTGGTATAACGAATATTTCCTTAATCCCTTCAGTTTAGTTATATGCAGTATTGCACTATAGTTATGGTAGTTAAGAAATTGGTTACGCTTATATCCTGGCATATCTTGTTATTAACACAAAAATACTGGAAGAAACAGCAGATAATGGACTTTTCAATCCAATATTGCGTTTTTCTATGAAGCAAAACATTGTAAGGAAATCTGCATATTTCGGGAGCAATATTGAGGATCATGGAGCAGCGTGATAGGTTTATGCTCTAATAAAATTCTCGTCTGTTACTAAGGAAGCATGTGCTCATGTGTGAGATGTCAGGACGGTAAGTAGCAGCCCTTTAACGTCCCATAGTTGAACACAGGCCTCCTCGCTGATAGGAGAGAGGGTTTTTTAGAGCATAGACCCACCATGCTGCTCCACTGCAAATTATTGGCGTGCCTTTAAAACTAGCTGTTTTAATAACATCACTTTTCTTTAACATAATTTATAATTCATCATCATAATAGATTTATAATTCATTGTTACAGAGAGGAGCTCGCAATGAAAATTGGGTTAACGGAAGCCAGAATACAGGTATTATATTCCGAATTAAACATTTCCGTCACGACAAAGTGAATCGGTGTAATTTCCCTAATTGTAAATTTCACTAGAAGCCATTGATTACAGTGATTAATCGGGTATGTTACAAACATACATGCATGTAGCTAAATTACATGATGAATGCATTTCTTACGTTTCTTTTTATACGGTATTCATGTTATAGATATGATACGTAATAACCTCAGGGGTTAAGGCAAGGATACAATTTTCTTGATCTAATGAAAAAAATGGTGACTTTATTTATATATCGCTGTTTTCGGAAGAATAATAACACAATTCAAAAAAGCTTATTTTGTGGTTCAGCCGTGTGAAAATTACACAAAGTGTTTAAATCGA
Organism: Elymnias hypermnestra; assembly: GCA_015832385.1. Taxonomy (NCBI): domain Eukaryota; kingdom Metazoa; phylum Arthropoda; class Insecta; order Lepidoptera; family Nymphalidae; genus Elymnias; species Elymnias hypermnestra. The sequence goes on along the minus strand of JACTOM010000927.1, from coordinate 4,072,513 downwards.
CTATAACATAATGCGGTGTCAGAGACTAATTTCTGCCAATTTGATTATGATTTTTAACACAAGAACATATAGACTGTTCTGGGTTCTGCTGCGTCTTTAACAAAAATTTTGGATTATATAATTATTCATTTCGCTACGTAAGTACCTGCCAAGTGTACCTTTCCGCGATCTTTGGATCAGAATATTCAATTATTTATATGCAAATAGGAAATTTGATCAAAGCTTGCTCAAATTCTAGGAAATTTGATCATAGCTATAAGTTTAGCAAGCAAAGACGTTTTTATTTCTGATAAGTTAGGGCTTATAGCAGTCAAAACTTACTATAAATCAATGATTTAGAAATACATTGATGTTGTTCATTTTGTGCCGTATGCACAAAGACATTGTCATATAATATATCTGTTTAATTAGTCTTTGTTCATTAAAGCTAAACTTATTGTATACTCATAAAGCTCAGTGGGTCTTTGTACTTCGCATTAAATGGTTGTCAATCATGTAGTCTCTTATTCACTCATCGCGCCATAATTTATTAATATTATACTAAATGGGCTATGCCACGATTAATAGTATGGTCCACTAATCAACGCTTTCATGCGTAATAAACAACAAGCCTATGGAATAAGTTAACCTGTGATATGAACCAACCTGAAGTAGTCCAGCTAGGTAGGTCCAGTTTCGAGATAGAGGTCAACTGCTGAATCCAACTCGGTAGGGCAGCGTTCGGGAAGGTTCAGAAGATGTTTTCGTCCAATATTCCTCAGTGCCTGAAGACCAAAGTCTTCAAACAGTGCTGTTGCCAGAACTTACATACGGATTGGAAACGTGATCGCTGACTATAGGCCTTATTCTAAAGCCTAGAGTTAATCAGCGTGCGATTGAGTGGGCTATGCTCGGAGTTTATCTATGTGATAGAATCAGAAATGAAGAGATTCGTAGTAGAACCAGAGTCACCGACATAGTCTTACGTATCGCGAACCTGAAGTGGCAATGGGCGGGGCACATAGTCCGACGGACCGATGGACGTTGGTGTCCCGAAGCTGCTGGGATGGCCTTGTGGCCATCGTTTCGTGAAACCTATGTCCAGCAGTGGACGTCCATCAGTTGAAGCGACGAAGACGACAACAGGTGAGTACGTGAGTAAATCATTTGTTTTAATTCCTAATATTTTTATTTGTTACCATTTATAATGAACGGCTGTAAGGTACCGCGATAATATTTAATAATATTATATCAAAAAAAAAGTTGCCGTACATAAATTTATGATCATTTTTTTTTATTTTTATTTTATTTTACAGTTACACCAACAAAGTAAACACTAATACAAACACTTAAAGACTAGTTATGACAATTGTGCTAAGTGTCACCTCAATTATAGGTATAAACATATATCTAGAAAAGGGAAGTTTAGGCAACAATTATAGTATGACAGTTAAAAAATAAAAATTAAAAGTATCAAGTTAGACTAAAGACTAAATTAGAAATTAAACAAAATTTTTAACTCTGAATTTTGCGCGAATTTTACTTTTAAAACTGATGAGGGGGTCTGAGAATATGTCCGTCTCGGTATCGGTGGTAACAGCAACGTTATATTCTTTAGATATTCTATTTAGTGCAGAATAATAGCCGAGGTTCGTTCGAGCGTATTTTGGGAGAAATGGAGAATATTTGTCACATCGCGGTAGCCTCGCTGGAACAGCAATGTTAGTTTGAGAAAGCAAGTAAGGACTATCAATTATGCTGTTAATGAGTTTGTATAGGAAAGTAACGTCCACTATTTGTCTGCGGTCGCTCAAGGATTCAAGCTTGAAATGGTGCAAACGATCCTCATACCGTGGCAGCTTCTTAGCCATGTTGCAACTGTATGATAAGTGCCACAAGAACCTTTTTTGTACTCTTTCTAAACGTTTTACGTAAATATCATAGTACGGGTTCCACACAACGCTGCTATACTCTAAAATACTGCGCACGAGAGATGTATATAGAGTGATTTTAGTGTGTGGGTGTTTAAACTCTTTGCAATTTCTTAAGACAAATCCTAGTGTTCTGAAGCCCTTGCTCACTATATTGTCAATGTGTATGTTGAATCTTAATCTGCTATCAAGCGTAACTCCCAAATCTCGGATGTGTTCTACCTCAGATAGTAATTCGCAATTAATAAAGTATGACCTAGGCAATGCTATCTTTTTTCTGGAGAAGCGAATAACATGACATTTTTGATTATTCAGGGACATGCCATTCTGACCACACCATGAGACTAAATTATTTAGATCATTTTGAAGTAGATGGTTGTCTTTCATTGAGTTTACTGATCTAAAGAATTTCAAATCGTCAGGGTACAAATAAAATTTTGAATTTTGAAAGCAAGTCCCAATGTCGTTAATAAAAATATTGAAAAATAAGGGACAATATATAGGGAAAATAATCATACAGGAGTAATAACTCGGTAAATCCCGAAAAGTAGATAATTGCTGTAAGACCATAAATTTATCTAGGGCAACTCTTTTTTACCGTTCATTATAAATTGTGACAAATAAAAATATTATAATTAAAACAAATTATTGACTCACGTATTCACCTTTACCGCTCAGAAATGCCGGCATAGCGCTCAGAGTTATTTTATGATATAGTAACAGGCATAGTCATTGGCCATGTGTATGTGTAATCGTAAGTAATCACTGGCAACACGCACTGCTGATATCATTTTGTTTTTAGACACTGAGGAATGTGATATGATATATGATAATATGACTATGCGCCTTATTAGGAAGCTCAAGATCACACAGCGGGCGATGGAACGAGCTATGCTCGGAGTATCTCTTCGGGATCAAATCCGAAACGAAGAGATTCGCCGAAGAACAAGAGTTACCGACGTATCTCGAAGAGTCGCCAAGCTAAAGTGGCGATGGGCAGGGCACATAGCTAGGCGAACCGATGGACGTAAGGGTGGGTGGCGACCACGTACCGGTAAGCGCAGCGCTGATAGACCCCCCACCGGATGGACAGATGACCTGAAAAGGGTCGCCGGAAGCCGATGGTTACAAAACGCACAAGACCGTGTATTGTGGAAATCCTGGGAGGAGACCTATGTCCAGCAGTGGACGTCCATCGTTTGATATGATGATGATGATAGTAACAGCATTCTATGCGTTATTCACGTTGGTTCATAACACAGGTTAATTTTTTCCATGGGTTTGTAGTTTATAAAGCTACCGTTAGGCTGTTCTTCACTATATGATAATACTTTATATAAAATATATAAGTATGACAGTAACCTACTAAGAAATTATCTATTTTAATTATTAGTTTGTAATATAAATAATATTTACTTGACTTTATATTTGTATAAGGTTATAATTTAATTTGACAAAGTAAGAAATAGTGTGATAAGACAACGTTGTGGTATAAAAGAAGATGTAGTGACTAAAATTGAGAAAGGTATATTTAGACGGTTTGGGCATGTAGAGAGAATGAATGGAAGGAGACTACCAAATAGAATTTATGAGTCAAGTTTGAATGGGAAAGTTGGAAGGGGAAGACCAAGACGACCGTTCCTGGACCACAATTCAGGACATTTTAAATAATGGCCAGTTCAAGAGTACTCTAAAGCGACGAACTTGTATGAAAGGTTTAATGAGAATGAAAAAAGCGAAGTAGATATGCAAGGATCGTGGCAAATGGAAGGACGTGGTCTCTGCCTACCCCTATGGGAATGGGGCATGATGGAGTGTGTATGTAATTTGACGATCTCTAAAGCACAGTGAGCCGAGCAACCAAACAAAAAAATTGCGGTGTTTAGATACCATAAAAACTAAATTATCACTTACAATGTTGGCACGCATCAATCTTAGTCTCTCGCTGTTTTGGTTGAATACTTAAGAACACAACATAATCTTATGCTATATTTACTTGTGTTAAAAACTCATAATCAAATTAGCAAAAGCATACATATTGTTATTTATTTATATTTAATCTATTATAAATATTGCATTATTAATATTGAAACCCATATCTATATTACAACCATCACCATGGAATACACCATTCACCAATCTCAGCCACAACTACTCCTATACCAATGTTTGTGTACAGTTTGTTCGCGTTAAGAATACAGTGAGTTATCATTATTGGCCCGACTTTCCCCGCCCTCTAACCAATCAAATCTTTTCAAATTGCAAGGTCAAGTTCACAATGATAATTCAATAAGAGGGGGGGGCATCCCAGGCTAACAATGACGACTCACTACATTCTTAACGCGAACAAACTGTAGTAGAGATCGCTATCGAGCGCCTTTTCTACTCTGCCTTATTATTTTCGCTATATACTTTTTTTTATGCTATATAATATAATTGTGTATAAATATGTAAAATTTTGATATCTATAACAGATATAAGGGATATTATTTTTATTTCATCAATATGTAAAAAATGTGAAGTATATTTTTAATATTGTGTATTGTAGACGTAAAAAAAAAGTAAGTAACAGCCCATTAACGTCCCACTGCTGGGCACAGGCCTCCTCACTCATATGAGAGAGGGTTTTTAGAGCATAGACCCACCACGCTGCTCCACTGCGGATTGGCAGACATTGGTGTATTGTAGACGTAATAGGATTAAAACAATTACATACATATTAATAAAAGCATCGGTTTATTGAAAGGAAAGGAAAACATTTCATCGCCTAAGAATATTTTAGGACTTTAATATCACCATTGTTATGGCGATTTATAGTTATTTAACGATGTATCAAAGGCTGGACCTCTGTTGGAAGTTGGAAGTAGGAAGTATCAAAACGATGCCAAATACCTTTCTCAAGTTAAAATCAAAAACTAATATACATATTAAGACAAATTATTCTCAACATTAAATCCAATTACTGCCAGTTATCCGTACAGGAGCAATCTTTCCCTCCGCTCCCATCTGTTAGTAATCACGGCATATTTCAAAATCTCGTTTATTAAATGAGTCGTACGAGGTTTACCTTTATTGCTGCGTAATTTGATTATGATTTGAGTGAAGGGAGCCTTTACGCAGTAATAACGCAATAAGTTTGCCAAACATATGTTTATACTTGGGAATTTGTTAAAATAACAAAAACTATGCGCATAACATTACACGATATCAATTTTTATTATACTTGTGTGCCATAAACGAACATCGGACTGTGTTTGTTAAAATGTTGATTGTTTTTGAAGCATTCATGTTCAATATTCCTGTTAACATGTTTGTATATGGCCCTTTATGGCATCTGCCTCTATTTTTTCTCTACATTATTAAGCATTCTTCAATGATGTCTACCTTTAATTGAAGTTTACAAATTCGAAGAACTCACGATGTTACCATATAATCGAATTTTAGTTACAATGTAAACAATTCCTGTTGTTACAAAATACACTTTATTTTTATGCTATTTAGAAAGAAAACTTTCAGTGATTCTTAGATCGGACCATGTTCGTTAACCGCGACATTTACACAAAATTAAAGTTACTTGTTTCTTATTAAACTGCCAATTAACGTAACCTAAATAATTCAAATAAAAAGAAAAATTTCCCTTACTATAAGGCTTGTTGTTCCCCGCTAAGTTCATACATATTTAATTAATAATATTGAATCAATAATCTGACGCATAAATCAATCACTTTTTACTGATGAAAGCTAACGAGGTCCTTAGAGCTTTTATAAAAAGACCTTTCCTTTCTTTAAAGTGCTTTATTAGTGGACGATATTATGTAGGTATTTTTCTAACGTACAGATTAAGATTTTATTGTGATTTTACCTGTTGGTAAGTAATAATATGGTAGACTATTTATTAGTAAACGTAACTGACCTTTAATTGACCTACACCAATTGCACACACACTCAAGCAAACGCACTCACATAAACAAACATATAAATTTAAAAGGGAAATACATTTAAATCTTATGTTCTTCTGTATTGTTATGCATCTAGCTTAACATAATAAAATGGAAAGGGCATTAGCTTGTGACTTGATCTGCTTAAAATTGTAGTAATAAATTGCTATTCAAATATATAAGCTATTAAATTATGAAGTTACATCAAAATCTGTTCACTAAATTTTGCATTATACAGTTACAAAGGTCCTCTCATTCACTTTTTTAAAATTTCGCGTTTATAATATAAATGTTTTCCGATTTAAAAGGCGTTGTCCAATATCCAACATTTCTTGTTATGAACCAAGGGCTTAAATCGTGGGCAAATAGCCTAATTGTTGTATAAAATTTATCATTGTGCTTTTCGGTGATGAAAACCGGCATGTCTCTGAAGCAATTCCGGAATATGAGTAGCTTGGTGAAGTTTGGTGGGTTCATGTTCTAAAACTCTCACTTCTGAAAGAAAGCAGGCTGGTACACAGTGGCTTGTTACTTAATAATTTAATGAAGGTTATTCTTTCCAGGTGTGGTTCCAAAATCGTCGGGCAAAATGGCGTAAACAAGAGAAGGTTGGACCTCAAGCGCACCCTTATAACCCTTATTTAGGAGGGGCAGGGGCACCCCCTCCATCTGTAGTCGCTTCCATGCCAAACCCCTTCTCACAGCTCGGTTTTGGATTCAGGAAACCATTTGATACCAATGCACTGGCTACCTTTAGGTAAATGTTTTATTCGTATACTTATAGCTACGTTTTTGATATATTTATAAGATCCAGTAGACAAAAAAACATACATGTCAAGTGCCGCTAGTATTTGTAGCCTTTGATGAAACATCTCAGAATCTTTTGTTTTTAAATATGATAAAACAAACAAGAAAAACATTAAAAGCCTAATTTTACTAATAAAGGGGAACTTAAGAATGTTTATTATTGTTTTTTAATAAAAATATATTGTTTTTTCAAAGTGTATAGATGAAAAAGAATAGAGAATTATAATTGGCTTCAATATTTTTTGTGGCTCAAAAATAATCAACATATATACGTTACAGTTTCAATACATAAACGATAGGTTTAGCTATTTAATATAAAAATACTTTTATTGAGATAACAATACACTTCTGCAGATACGGCAGTTCACCAGTACTGGGCACCCAATATCTCGGCGCACCCCTATCTAGACCCCCACTTTTCACTGCCCCTATTTATTCAACGACACCCCCTTTTCATTCTCTCCTTGCTGGTCTCGCAGCTCCCCCTCGACAATCACCCGACCCTCCCCCCGTATCCCCGCCTATCTCCCCAGGAAGTGAATCCCCTCCGAGCCAACCAGGACCGGAGGTAGAAAGACGGAGTTCAAGTATCGCAGCGTTGAGATTGGCTGCCAGGGAACACGAGATAAGATTGGAAATGTTAAGACAGCGACACCATACGGACTTGATTAGTTGAGCTTAACCCTTAATCATAGCTAATGGTTATCGGTTTTTTAATAAAAGTGAGTGAATGAGGCAATGACCAGCATTTACTGATTTGGTATACTTAATTCGTATAAAGATCTTCTGTATTTAGATGATGATAAATAAATATACAGTATTTAGTTTACGAATAGTGCCCCCTTTGTGTATACTAGGCTACAGATAAATATATTTCTTTCCCTTTAATTGATTAATATTGAAATTTTCCATTAGCCGTAATTAAATGTTAATAATTTTTTACTGGCTGTGATCAGAAGGATAATAAAAAGGTTATTAATCATTTGGTTTTCTTTTATATTCATTAAAACACGAGTTTCATTTGACCTACATTTTATTTCACTCATTTGAATTTATAGTGAACTGTATAGTTTTAATTAAATAGAAAAACGATGTATTAGTAAACGGTAGGCTTGTTAAATAAATTTCAATTCAATTATTTCTCTTTTTATAAAAAACAGTAATTAGAAGTCCACTAGAATTAATATAATTAAACAAAACCTAATTACTCAATAGCGAAAAAACAGCTGTTCGTTCACGTAATACGTAAGATCACGAATACAGCATAATTGTTTACCGTTATGTACTTATTTTGTATTAGTTAATTAAATATAATAGAAGTAATTATATATAATTGATCCGTCCAGTTATGTCTTATTGTTATTTATTGTACTTAAGGTGCCTATAGAGTGTTTCAATTTTTATTTATAAAAACCCAAGGGATTACCTATGTAAAAACAAATTGTATTTGTAAACTTTCCGTTTTAATATTAATAAACAATAATTATTGCGAAATGTTTAAGATTATTTTTATAATTATGAAGCATATACGATATCTATTGATGCAATTATCAGTTTATTTTAGAGTTTCTCTTGCTGTTTATGATTATAATAAAAATATGGAGGAAATAACATAAACCTTGATTTAATTTTCGTAAAACCTAATAACTCTCTTAATATACAAACATAATTCAATGCAACTGTACTATTATCATAACTTATGATATATAAAAAGTGCACATATCTATACTTTAGCTATTAGCAGTGTTTTACTGCAATATTATCCAAGATGAATCTACAATGAATGGCAATATTTTGATAGATGGGGAACAAATGGAAGAAGTGAAAGAATTTGTATACTTGGGATCTAAATTTACAAAAGATGGAACATGTGAAAGTGATATTGAAAGGAGAGTGAATGCAGGGAATATGGTAAATGGTGCCCTGCGCCTTTATGAACAGCCAGATGGTGTCTTAAAGGGCCAGACTGGCTGTGCATGCAGGAGTGTTGGTACCAACCCTTGTGTATGGTAGTGAAACTTGGGTATGGCAGAAGAATCACAAAAGTAAAATAAATGCGGTAGAGATGAGAGCATTGAGAAATATGAGTGGTTTAAAACTGAGCGACAAAGTAAGAAATAGTGTGATAAGAGAACTTTGTGGTATAAAAGAAGACGTAGTGACTAGAATTGAGAAAGGTATGCTTAGACGGTTTGGGCATGTAGAGAGAATGAATGAAAGGAGACTGACAAAAAGGATTTATGAGTCAAGAGTGAATGCGATAGTTGGAAGGGAAAGACCAAGGCGAACGTTCCTGGACCAAATCCAGGACATTTTAAATAAGGGCCAAGTCAAAAGCCGCTAAACCAACGAACTTTTATGAAAGGTTTAATGTGAATGAAAGAAGTGAAGGAGATATGCAAGGATCATGGCAAGTGGAAGGACGTCGTAGACAGAGGTCTACCCCTATGGGAATGAGGCGTGATGCTATGTATGTATGTGTGTATGTATGTATGTATTGTCCTTTCGCAGACACTAGTCTATCTGTGTACCAAATTTCATTTAAATCGGTTTAGTATTTTTGGCGTAAAAGCGTGACAGACAGACAGAGTTACTTTCGCATTTGTAATATTAGTAAGAATAGCTATTTTTAACACGAAAGTAATATTTGGAAACTTAGTAGACTATATTTATTTATATCGAATCAGCAGTCTATAAATAAGTTTTAAGCTCTAATAAGGACGATGCTTCCATCTCTTACAATTTTTTGCATTAAAAAATAATCTTTGTCCATTCTTACGCTCTAAACTATCTGTGTACCAAATTTCATTTAAATCGGTTCAGTAATTTTGGCGTGAAAGGTCAAAATCATTCGAGGTTTTTAGGGAAATATATATGCACACTTTTTATGACTACAAATTGATTTGTATTTGTATCACAATTGGCAATGATTGTAAGCAAGAAATACTGTCATTAATTTGTGTTTTCAATTCAATAAAACTATTGAAAATTGTAACAATTACGTTCAATTCTAAATAATTATATATTATACCTTGGTATAACACCAAAGAAACAATTTCCGAGAAGCTTGATACCAGAAAATATTATGTAACGTTTATGTCTGTACAAAATGGGTGATTTCAAAATAAAATCCAATATAAGGGTTTCATAAAATAAAAGGTTTTTTTTTTATTTTTGTCTTTCATTTCTACATCCTTATTCGAATTTTATAATATACTGCTACTATATAGAGAATTAATCCGAATTTCAAGTCAATCGGACAAATAGTTTTGGAGTTCTTCCTGGAGTCAGTGAGTGACCATTTACCCCTTTTAAACCTAAATTCCGTGGCAAAATGGGCAAACCTGTTCTTAGTTAACGTCTACATCACGAAGAGAATAGGCATGCTTATCATTATGTTCATAAGCTATTACGGTTGTTTTATGCTTGATTGTTTTTGTTGTTATCTCATTTTTATCTCGATGTACTGCGTCATTGGTCTAGTGGTTAGCATGTTCGGCTACAGACATGAGGTCCTGGGTTCGAGTCCTGGGTCGAGCCAATTCAAAAAATCAAGATTGAGTTTTCTATTAACATTTTCTCAATATTTGCCCGAAGTTGGGAAGTTGGCGGTGTGATCCACCCCCGTGCCTCGGAGGGCACGGTAAGCCGTCTGTCCTGCGCCTCATCTCTCTCCGGTCGTGTCGGATTCCCGTCACATCCTTGACAGTGAAGGAATAGAGAGTGCACTTATGTACTATGCCTGCCAATCCGCAGTGGAGCAGCGTGGTAGGTCTATGCTCTAAAAACCCTCACTCCTTGGAGTGAGGAGGCCTGTGCCCAGCAGTGGGACGTTGATGGGCTGCTACTTACTTTACTTACTTACTTTTATCTCGATGTAAGGTGTAAAAATTTATATCTTTAATAACGTCAGTTGTACCGTAAACTTTTTGGCCACTTTATATCAATAAATTAATGAGGATAAAATAATATGATGATAGTGTATTAGAACGCTCAATAGCTTTAGGATTACCATACCGCCTTGCTGAATGGATCTAGAAAACTACAATAAATAAAACTAAATTGCTCTGAACTAAATTAAATTAAAGGTAATTGAGATGAAGATGATATACATTACACTGCATTGTACCGAAACGCAATAACTTTAACTAACTTTGTTGATATAGTAGTAACTAGCCAGGGCCACACCTGTCCAGATCAAAACATTTGAAATAAATAGCGTTTATATCCTTGCAACAATAATAAAACTTGCCAAATCCAGATAACTTTAAGGTATAATCGGAAGTCTAAGAAAAGGTTTTTTTTTATATCAATGATTAAACAAAGTGACATAAAACTTCCAGCTTTTGAATTAGTACAGATAACTAAGAGGACAAAATATTCTTCAAAATTTGGTGTTCTAATCGATCAAACACATTTGACAGACGATTGTCTTGATTTTTCAGCAAATAAGACCACTATAATATTAAGAGAAACCGTCCTCTACAGAGTCAGACTTTACCAAGATTAAAATAACTAAAACATTTTGGTTTTCGGTTAAAGATAATATAGCGAAGAAACCACCACATCCCAGGTGCAGTTCTCGGATATGTTTATTCTGCCAACCCGAAATGGAATCAATGCAAAGATTTGCCTATCTCATCTACAGTATCACAGTTTACCAACACAACGCCGATTAACATAACTATGATATTGGTTTTTGGGTATAGGATAATATCATGAGGAAACCTCTATATCCCAGGAACAGTTCTCGGATATATTTATCCTGCCAACGAGAAATGAAATCAATATAAAGATATTCCTGTCGCATTCTCTGCAAAATCATACGGTTTACCAAGACAACGCCGATTAAAATAACTGTAACATTGGTTTTCGATAAAGGGTAATATCGTGAGGAAACTTCTGTATCGAAGGAGCAGTTCTCGGATATGTTTATTCTGCCAACCCGAAATGGAATCAATGTAAAGATATGCCTATCTCGTTATCTACAGTATCACAGTTTACCAACACAACGCCGATTAAAATAACTGTGACATTGGTTTTCGGTAAAGGGTAATATCGTGAGGAAACCTCCATATCCCAGGAGCAGTTTTGGGATATATGTAACCTGCTAAAGCGCAGTGCAGCAACGTGATGGGTTATGTTCAAGAAACCCTCGTTTTTATGAAATAGAAGGGATATTTATCCAACAGTGAAACTAAAAAAGGCTTTTGTCCCATTGATGGGACAATTCACGATGTTTTGCTGTTGTCAAAAGAGTAACAGCTTTTGAATTTCTTATCGCTATCTTCTCGGTAGAATCAACCTACTGAAACGGTTGTTGGTAATGGTGATTAGTAATGGACAGATTTGACGATTTCAAAAAGCCTTTAAAGCTAGCTCAATTAAAAAGAACAAGCTATATAGATAGAGTTATAGATAATTTCATCCAAACCGGAATCGTATCACGTAGCAATAAAACAAATCATGATCCCATGTTTGAATCAATCGGCTAAATAATAATCGTTAGCTTAAAGCAACATTATAATTGAATTTTAGATTAATAGCTCTTTTCAATCTGCCCACGCACTTCCCACGGAGGGGCGGCCATAATTGAATTTCTTATTGGATTACATTTTAATTAGCTGCGATTACGTTATTAATGAGTGACATTTAAGCCAGTATTGTTTCGATATTTGATGGATGGCTCCGGAACGGTTAGCTGCCATATTTTTCAACTGCCGACATGTAATACACAGTGATTGATGTTAAATGTCGGAAATCGAAATTGGATTACGTTCGTTTATTTCTTTAATAAACAGTTTTTGTACCGTCTCCTTTGAAGCTAGGCTTCTTGATATATTTTTCTTACTATTCTCTCTACATATGTTTTGTTTAAATTTCCAAACGTTAATAAAATACTATTTATTTCACCATTCAAATTAAAACACACTTTTAAAACTTACAGAGGATAGATCATACTTGTAGTTTGTCCAAAATTTAATTCATTTATATAAAATTGTATAGCATTATCAATTGAAAGGTCACGTGAGAGGTTCCCTTCGTAAGGCGTAAGAATTAACTTGATTTTGTTTAAACTTATGCTTTATTCGTAATTTCTTTCTAAATTGCTAATTTTATTCAATATATTTTATACGTTGAATTACCAATAACCCTATATATCAATAATAAAATACTGCAAACAATCTAGAACTTACCTATGATTTTCAGCAGTTTCTTGCGGGTTTCTTCTAAGTAGAATTAACATTCTGAATCGGTGTTAAATTCGTTATCAACAGACAGACTTAACAATTGAACAAATGTGTTCACGAACAAAGAATATTTCGATTCTAATTTAATTATTAATATTTCAAGACTAATCCATCAAAATGTCGCACGTGCATATGACATATATGTCAGTAGTAATTAAGTAAAGAAAAACTATACCTACATAACTCACATACTTACCTAATTACCCCGGTTCTATTGCAAATTAATTTTGGGAGTAATCAATCTTTAATTATGATAGCATATATCTTTTCTGTCACTTTAAATTAAACTTAAAAAAATGATTGAACACACATAAGCAAATGCCGTTAAATTTAGACACAACACTTTTGACAGCTTTCAGTGTCATTTTAAGCTGCAAAACTATTTTTAAAAAAGTAACTGAAAAAGTTATCAACGGACAAACTACTGACGATTTAAAAGTGCTTTATGAGCCGACTCGAATAAATATTATTTTGAACTAGATTTTTTAAATTATATTATGGAATTCAATACAATATAAGATAAAGAAGTTTTCTTCCGCCACGTTTACTCCTTTTTAAAGCCCACAAGAAAGTACAATACGAATTTTACATATCTTTAAAATAGAGGACGGCCTCGATGGCGCAGTGGTGCGAGTATTCGCTTAGCTAGCGGAGGTCCCGGGTTCTATCCCCGGTAGGACGAATCTAGGAAATTGTATTTTCTAATTTGTCTGAGTCTGGACTGGTGGGAGGCTTCGGCCGTGGCTAGTTACCACCCTACCAGCAAAAACGTACCGCCAAGCAAAGAGATTTGTGTTCCGGTACGATGCTGTGTAGAAACCGTAAGGGGTATACCGCCTCTTAACAGATTAGCGCGCTTCCATCTTAGACTGTATAGTCACTTACCATCAGGTCAGATCACAGTCAAGCGCTAATCTGTCAGCAATAAAAAAAAATGAGAAAACTAAAAACTTTACACCATTTTGACCCAAAACGTATAAAATGAACGTATTTGGTAAACTATACGATACTTACCCACTGTAATTTAAACTATCTAATAAATCATACGTTTCCACAACAAAGACTTAGCGTAATAAATTTAAGTTTCTTATCGTTAAATTATTTTTTAAATCTCTGTAACATTTTTTATATGAAATATTTTGACGGTTTGTATTTAAATCTGATAGAACTAATGAAATACAAATAGTTTATTATAACAGTTAATTTAATTGTAATCGAATTTTTATCCTTACCAGGTCATTTCCACACGCCCGCCTACCGACTGGCCCACGCTACTTAGTGTAAGTGTTAATCGAAAGCGATTTTAGAAATTTTCAACCTACTTTATACATTTAATTAACTGTAAAGTTAGTTACATTTAAAATACCAATTCATTAAATAGTATAAAAATGAAGTTGTTTCCGCTGTTTCTTCGCTTACATTTTTTAAACTATTCAATGTGTTTTAACGCAGTATTTAGTCAAAGATAGTGATTCAAAAGGAAGCTTTATATGTATGATACATACACATATTATAGTACAGTAAAGCCGAAGAATACATAGATTTGTAGTGTTACAAACATATTTTATATATAGTATATATATATCGTCGCCGTCATCGTCGTCGTTTCAACCGATGGACGTCCACTGCTGGACATAGGTCTCACGTAATAACATCCACAAGGCCCGATCTTGCGCCGCCTAGCTCCAGAGGCTACCGGCGACCCTCTTTATATCATCGGTCCACCTTGTGGGGGGTCTACCTACACTGCGCCGTCCGGTGCGGGGTCGCCAATCCAGCACCTTCGGCCCCCAACATCCATCGGTCCTTCGGACTATGTGCCCCGCCCATTGCCACTTCAGGTTCGCGATTCGATTCTAAAAAGTATAATCCACAGTAACTAAGTATCAAATACGTTGTAATAAATAAAAATAAACCCTATCTGCATATTTCTCCATTTTTATCCTCTTAAAATATTGTCTTGAGGAATGGATTTGTTCGTTGACAATTTTATGATCCTCTAATTAGTCTTTAATAATTAACGTTATATTATAGTTGTTCACAGTTCAAATAAACTTCTGTCATTGTAACAGGATTTAAGTAAAAATAATTTTCTTTTGTGCTTTCAAAATTTTGTATAGAGGTATTCATTATAAAATTATCTTTTTAATTTTTTTTTTTTACGTATGAAACTGACAATTCAGAAATATGTGAAAATTTCTAGTTGACTGCATAATCTTGAAAGCTTTCTTAACTTTCATCGTATTCAATTTTAGTAAAGTTACTATACAGTTAATTTCCTACAATAGAACTTGTTTTCTAAGGGTAGACTGCAGTATTCTAGCAATTATTAGGCCTAGCATATAAATATTAAAATAAAATGAACAGATGAATATAATAATAAAACTGTTATAACTTACACCATCCATCTCTTATTTAAAGGGCGGGCCTCCGCCAAATCTAATTATGAATTCCACTAAGACTACTCCAGCAAAAACCATTTTTGTATGTTTTATAAAATTATATTGCCCCTAGTTTCGTGTGAAGCTGTTGCTGCGGTATTAATTAATCATTAGGAATGGAATGAAACTCGGTTTAATTTTCGGGGTGCCTATCAATAATCAACAATTTTAACAAGTTAGCTTTAATAAATAATAATTAACAATTCAAGTATTACGCGTACGGATAAAGGCAAAGTTAGGAATAAAGTGACACAAATAATGTTGAATGAAACATTGAAAGCATTATCTTCTTTTATTGATTACAATTGAAGAAGGGTTCCTCATTATATAATGCTAGGCTCATTTCTATCTATAAAGGATGGCGTATATTTGTTATATATATCCTTTATTTCGTAATATCTATATTACAGCTTTTGGTATGGATTTATCCATTATAAATTTTTATTTATGTGAACGAAAATTTGATTATTGACATCAATTGAGCAAGGATTTCTCATCCTATAGTGCTAGGATCTTTTCTATCCTCTACTTTGTTGATTTACGAACTTGTTAATGGTATTTTGGACTACCCAGATCTAACATTGCAAATAAACGTAACAATTCCCACAAAACGAGTGAATAAATTTCCAATGTAGTTTTTCCAAAAAAATATTAAGGCTATCACTCTCCACTGAATAGGATTATGAGCTCAAACAGCGAACTTGTCAAAAAAAATAATGCAATTGATTTTTTCGTGATTCCAAAGCTGTATTTAAAAGAAAACTATCGTCGTTATTTAGCCTATAAGCCCAATTTCCTTTTTTACTCTTTTGTTAATCTTCTCTTTAAATATTAGATTATATTTTTGGTATATAAATATAGCTCTACTGTTAAAGATCTAGGAAGATGTCTGGATCAGGAATTATCTTGGCACGCATATCTTAAAGAGCTAAGTAGAAAGACATTTGCGACAATGCACTCATTGAGGCGGCTACAATCCTTGCTCCCAATTTCTACCAAAGTTATGCTAGCGCATTCACTCCTACTCTCTATTCTCGATTATGCTGATGCAAGCTATGTTAATTTGACTGAAGATTTCAAAATCTCGCTATTCGGTTCATATTTGGATTGCGTAAATATAATCGCGTATCTAAATTTCGTCAAATGCTCAATTGGCTTCCTCCTCTTCGCCGTCGCCGGGATCTACACATACTTTCTCTTCTGTAGTGTGTCCTATTTCATCCTAAAACTCCTGCTTACCTAAAAAATAAATTTGAATTTGTTGGAGTGCAAGGCCAACTTCAAACCACACGGCAGCTCATTTTAAAAACTCCGATAAGCAATACTAAATTTTATGAGCAATCCTTTCATGTTTTGGCTACCAGATTATGGAATTCGCCCCCGCTACTTATCCGACAGTCGAAATCAATAAACATTTTTGAAAAATCTGTAAATAACCATTTCTTGAAAGTTAAATAGACGACTTATAATTTTATGTAATATTTATATGCATTTTATATTTCAATATTTATTAGTATATTCTTTTAATATTTATCATACAATCATTATATTGTGTATACCTTTTAAGTACTCGTGTGTAATTATTCATATCTAAGTTTACCGTAAGTTCTTCGCCTATCCTCAATTATTAAATAATATTTCCTTTTTTAGCGATAAGGCCGCCGTTTATGCAAATTTATATAGTCTCCTAGAAAAAGATTTTTGTATTTTCTGTATGTATAATATAAATTTGTGTAAAAAACTGTAAAATCAATAAATATATTACGGTGTTGTTAAATTTTTGTCCATGTAATTTTTACCTTTAATTAAGATTAAGCAAAAAAAACATTCAATGACGTTAGTTAATGTATTTAATATATATTTTATTTGTGTTCAATTAATGAAAAAAAGGACGATGTGTTCTTGTTCTAAAATTCCGTCACTACGTTATAACTATGTAGCAAATTTTGTCATGAGTCTATCTACGAGTAATATAGGATTTTATAATTTTATCTATGTTAACTTAAATTTGCTTTTTGTATTTACTAGTTTCTTTTTAATCTAGAATAAATCAGCGGCTTTAGTCCACAGGACATGTCAACCCCTTTGTAACTTCGCAAAATTATAAAATTCTACAGCTATTTCATAAGTTCTTCTTCTTCATTGTTTAGTGGCTTAGAGGTGTGCCTATTGGGCACAGACAACTTGGCACTTGCCTGTGCCAAGTTTATTGGAGAAGGCTATTTCTTAAAATTCCCTACTAAGAATGCTCTGTAGACCAACATCAAAACAATTTAGACCATAACGGGTTATGAGTGATTGTATTTACCTCTGATTTCCGGTACACTCTAAAAGAAGGTGCTGTACATCTTCTAGTTGGCCTCATAGAGTGCAGATGAAGTCAAAGTCAAAATATCTTTATTCAAGTAGGCCTATTACAGCACTTATGAATCGTCAAGTATCGTTTTTTTTCCAAATAATATTTAAATGAATGCCTGATGATAACATTAAAGAACGACTTATAATCTAAAGTTACGAGGGTTCCTTCGCGTCCCAATCCGAGAAGAGCCGAAGAACAACAAACTCAGTCGGGTTAATTTTTTTTTTATGTCATCATCATTACATGTTTTAAATTTATTCTATATCAAGATGTATATAGAGCAATTCATTCACTCCCACGGTTTTTTGTCTTTTAAATATTCCTTCAAATTATAAAATGATTTCTTCTTTAGCTTTCTTTTAATGAAAGATTTAAATTTCCCGATAGATATCTTTGAAACTTCTTCTGGGAGTTTGTCATAGAAACGGATGAACGAATTACTTTTAAATATACATAAAATATCATATTCAGAGTTGTGCAGAAGCAGGTTAACGTTTGAATTTATTTCACTTAATGGTTAGTATAAAACGCTAATCTCGTAAGAAGTAATTTACAATATGAGGTAAAATTACCATACCTAACAATACGTATTTGTAAGCAGGGTGATGGTCAGCCGCGACTAAAGCCTCTGACCACACTTAAATTTATTAAAGTAGAAAATAAAATTACTAAAATTTGCTCTAATTGGAATCAAATCCCCTTAAATCACCTCAATCAATACCTTCACTAGGATCCTTTTTGACAAATGTGTCATATCACCACTCGTCTGATGTACTTAATGCATGAGAAATTGAATCATGAAACAAATTCGCAAATATCTATAGTGTAAGTTAATGGGTTAAACATCGAAATCACACATTTTGATAGCCCGACGCCACAACTCTTTTAGGAAAGTAAGTTGGAAACAGGCCTCCTAATAGAAGCGAAGGTTTTTAGTGCATAGTCTAATAATTGCATTCGACATATGCAGGTTTCTTCACTTTGAAAACCGAAACCCTTCACCGTAATAATATAGCACGTATGTTTCTCTTTGTATAGAACACCGTTGTAGTTCCCACCCGGGTTTTGAATTATCAGTATCAGACTTTTGTAGTATATAACTCCAAAGAATTACAATTGTTTACCTTTTAAGTACTTTAGGCGGATATCTTACTAATTAAACAAACAAGAACACAGCTAATCTATTGAAGTATTTAATCTATCTTCGCCCTAAGACGAAGTTCGAATTCCTGAAATGTTATTGACAATACAATTCCAATTTCTTCACCGGTACAGAAAAGCTTTAAAAAAACCAGATATACATTACAACTTCCGTTTATCAACCAAGCGATCATTCTGTTGAAATAATATTTATGTTGTTTAACAGATTGTCTAGTGACATTACTTCTTCTTTTTCTTTGGATGCCATCACCTACCGGAAATAGAATTACATTCAGACTACTCGTAATTTTGATACAGCTGAATCAAAACCGTTTTAGGAGGACTTTTAGTCACTGGTCCACTTTCTTCCACGGGATCTTCTTCCTTGTAACTTCTCCTGTATTAATGTTTATACCTGCAGTAGTTTATAAGTATTGAAGCTTGTGTTTCTTAATACAACCTTCTTGTACCCTATCATTAAATATATTATTAATTTTTATATACTTTGGAATATTTTGGTTATGCCTTAATTCAAATACTTAAAAGATAACTAGCCCTTAAGTTCTTTTCAACATTTGACTCGATACCAAATACGAAGAATTAATAAAGTCATTCATTTTACATAATTTTATATCACTTTTAAAGGTCACTCTGGTACATAAAATATACCACGAAGTTGAATATTGTGATTAATTAACTATAAAAACCATTATTAAATTGTATAAATTAACTTTAAAGGAGTGGCTATCGAGCTGGTTAATTTTCGTTTCAGTAGAATCGAAGTTGCAAATTATGTAGTAGTACAATATTATTTAACATTAGAACGAATCTTAAAATGTTTCTTATCTGTAAAAGATACGGGAATATATCATAAGTGTTGGTGCCAACACTTATGTATGATTGGGTATGGCAGAAGAATCACATAAGTAAAATAAATGTGCTAGAGATGAGAGCGTTGCGAAGTACAAGTGGAGTAAAACTGAGTGACAAAGCAAGAAATAGTGTGGTAAGAGAACGTTGTGGTATAAAAGAAGACATAGTGACTAAAATCAAGAAAGATATGCTTAGATGGTTTGGGCATATAGAGGCAATGAGGGAAAGGATATTGACAAAAGGATTTATGAGTCAAGAGTGAATGCGAAAGTTGGAAGGGGAAGACCAAGGCGAACGTTCCTGGACCCAATCCAGGACATTTTAAATAAGGGTCAAGTCAAGAGCACTCTAAACCAACGAACTTTTATGGAAGGTTTAATGAAAATGCAAGAAGTGAAGGTGATATGCAAGGATCGTGGCAAGTGGAAGGACGTGATCTCTGCCTACCCAGAAGGGAATGAGGCGTGATGCTATGTATGTATATATCATAACAAGCTGACCAGGCAAACGTTGTTTTGCCATATAATTACTATAATCGCTATTAAAAAATAGGGGTTGGTGATAGAAAAGTGAAAATTTAGGGTTGTNAGATCTCAATGCAATGCTCGATGACCTCAGCAGAGCTTCTCGACAGGTGGGCCTAAGAATTTAAAGGTGAACAACCCTTATCACTTAGGGGTATGAAAAATAGATAGTATATATAGAATATACATAATATATAGATATAGAATATATAGAATATACATACCTGGGACACATAGTCCAGCTAGGTAGGTCCAATCTCGAGAAAGAGGTCAACCGCCGAATCCAAGTCGGTTGGGCAGCGTTCGGGAAACTATGCCAGATATTTTCGTCCAATACTCCTCAGTGCTTGAAGACAAAGCTCTTCGAACAGTGCGTGTTGCCAGTGATGACCTACGGCTCCGAAACGTGGTCGCTGACTATGGGCCTCATACGAAAGCTCAGAGTCACTCAGCGTGCGATGGAGAGGGCTATGCTCGGAATTTCTCTACGCGATCAAATCAGAAATGAGGTGATCCGTAGCAGAACCAAAGTCACCGACATAGACTTACGAATCGCAAACCTGAAGTGGCAATGGGCGGGGCACATAGTCCGACGGACCGATGGACGTTGGGCGGATGCGACCGGATGGGCGGCGCAGTGTTGGGAGACCCCCCACAAGGCGGACCGACGACATAAAGAGAGTCGCCGGTAGCCGCTGGAGCCAGGCGGCGCAAGATCGGGCCTTGTGGACATCATTACGTGTGACCTATGTCCAGCAGTGGACCTCCATCGGTTGAAGCAACGGCGACGACGATTATCTATATATATTATAGAGATGTCCAGGTATCTATTGACTCATTACGATATCTCTGCAACCATAAGGCGTAGAGACTCGACATTTGGTAGGAATATTCCTTTTGCCGAGTGGAGGTGGTAAAACAATTTGCCCATATTAATGAAATTGGTACCCAAAAACATTCCACGCAGACGAAGTCGCGGGTTCAGCTAGTATATATAATATATAGCATAACTTTAGTAGTTTACGCAGCGAACTCAACGTATCGAAATATATATTTCCAATCTTTGTTACATTTTTTGTTGATGCTCCTATTGGTAACTTGCTGTTATAGATTACAGCCCTTTACGATAAATGAGCATTTTAATTCGTATCATTGGTTCCTGTGATTAGTTCATTCAAAATTAAAATATTGTTTATTTAATTAGACTCCTCAGTAGTGTCTGCCCCTTGATAAAAAATCTACCACCGGTTAGAAAAGTTGAATCCGTTCAGAAGAAACCCGTAAGTTACTCTTTTAAATATAGTTTTTTTATGTTACAATGTGTAATATTTTGCTTCTGTGTGCAACTGGAATCAAGCCCAAGCATCTTTTTTCATTTAAAAAATTTCAACATTATATTAAAATCTAAAACTGATTTGATTATTATTAACCCGACAAATTCAAGCAAACAAACTCTTTGATATAAGAATAGATATAGTATCTATACTAATCTATGCTGAGGTATTAACATCGTAAAACCAGTAAAATTTGTATTTTCAATAATACTGACACCTGTTTTAATAATTGATTACAACATGTCATTAATTCGCCTTTAAAATTTATTTAATTTTATCCTCCATCACAAATTGATGAATTCAATAAATTCTATGGTGATAATCTGTTGAAAAACACAAATATACATAAATATATGTATGTATGCATACACATATGTGCTTTTAAAAATAAAATTGCAAATATTATACAGAAATCGCACGCCTATGATTCCGCACATGTATAATTTACCTATTTATAATATTTTTTTATAAAACATCTGAATATATCAAAGATAAAGATTGTTTCTAGCTGTGTCCATCATAGAATTTGAGACTGTACAACCGATAAGCCACAAGCCGGTTTCATTATAAAGCCAATATTACAAAAACGGGTTTATCTCAATAAATTCAATCTCTGAGTACGATATCTTCAAAGTTGTTTTTATTCCTTACAGGTTAGTGATGGTAAGTGATGATGCAATCTAAGATATTTTTGTGCTAATCTGAAAAGAGGCAATTTTACCCCTTATAGTTTCTACACAGCATCGTTTTGCTTGGCGGTAAATCTTTGCTGATAGGGTTGTTAACTAGCCACGGCCGTAGCCTCCCAACAGTCCAGACTCGAACGCAGGCCTTCTGCTAGCAAAACGAGTACTCACACTGGCCAGCGAAGCCGTCAAAGCTAATCGCAACGGAGGTATTTTCCTTCTGTGAGTATTTCATCTCACAGAAGGAATCAGCAGAGAGGGAGAGGGACGCTGTAGCTCAGGCCACCTCTATCCGTAGGAGAAGATCGGGAGCCTGGAGAAGTGCCTTTATGAGTCTCCTGCCATTCTGAATGGTCGTAACAGACGATGTCCGGAGTCTCAGAGCGCAGTGTCCCCACTGAATCTCTGGTACTTCTGTTTGATACACTGAGGGTCCCGCTGGGTTTTAGTGGGTATTATGTTCTTCAGCGAGTCCCACACTCCTGTTTGAAGGTATGACTTTCAACCGAGGTGCATAAATGTATTTTCCAGCGAAAAAAAATATTAAAAAAACGATTTTAAATTTAACCTTTTCCAGTGTAGACGATTACTAATTATGGATTTCCTTCTACTATAAATTATACATATAAACCTTCCACTTAGATCACGCTATCTATTGATGAAAACTGCATTGAAATCTGTTCAATGAATTTAAAAGATCTAAACGAACAAACAAACAAGCTACTACAATGTATAATATGTAAAGATACAAAATAAATGTAGTCATTCAGTTTTATATTTGAATATAGAGAACCCTAAAGATGTAGGATTTATAAAACTTGAATGGTAATTGCATAATCACTTAATCAAAAGGCTTAAATCTCGGTATAAAACGCGGAGAATTTGATGTTTCGTGTCAAATTGCAAACTGAATAATCACATGCCGGTGGTAAAATTGATTTTTATGTTAAACATAATGATCACGAGCTTGTAAAACTCGTAAACAAAATATATGCAAAATTATTATCGTAATAGTCTAGTGGAGAAATACGTGGACTGTTATTTAGATAAGTAACGGATTCTTTTAAATCCATCAATGTACTTTTCGGTTAAGGGAAACAGCGTGAAAGCGAATGCATATCCCGGGAGTACTTCTGGACTATATGCCATTTATTTATTCGCTTTATTGTACACCACTGTTACTTAATAACTTGACAAAAGGCGATCTTATAGCGA
Organism: Elymnias hypermnestra; assembly: GCA_015832385.1. Classification (NCBI taxonomy): domain Eukaryota; kingdom Metazoa; phylum Arthropoda; class Insecta; order Lepidoptera; family Nymphalidae; genus Elymnias; species Elymnias hypermnestra. The sequence continues at coordinate 4,049,035 of JACTOM010000927.1, read as the reverse complement.
TCTCTTCCAGAGAACCCAAGAATAAGGAAAGACAGTAAACGGAAAGGTAGGCGATGTACGTAAAGACCTTGAAGGTTCAATTGATTTGGCAAGAAAAGTAATAAGGTAAGTAGCAGCCCATTAACCTCCCACAGCTGGGCAGAGGCCTCATTTTTTTTGTAATTATGGAAGTCAAAGATTATTTAAAAGAACTATTTCCGGTTGAATTGATATTCAGGAAGGATTTGTTTCAAAGTAGACTGTGAGTTATTATTATTTTTCGATTGGGGAGTTTTAAAAAACGATATAATTGATGGTAGAGGATGAAAGCGAGATTCATTGTATTTGGGACACCAGAAGAGTACAGTATCAGATACAATTATGAAGAATTAGGAAATGATATAACTTATCTCTACTGTCTCATTGATCTAGTGGTTAGCATGTTCGACTACAGACATGAGGTCCTGGGTTCGAGTTCAATTCGAAATCGATATTGAGTTTTCAATTAAGATTTTCTCCATATTTGCCCGAAGTTGGGAAAAATTTGGCGGTGTGATCCACCCCCGTGCCTCGGAGAGCACGCTAAGCCGTTGGTCCTGCGCCTGATCTCTCTCCGGTCGTGTCGAATTGCCGTCACGTCGGACTATGAGAGTGAAGGAATAAAGTACACTTGTGTACTATGCCTGCCAATCCGCAGTGGAGCAGCGTGGTGGGTCTATGCTCTAAAAACCCTCTCTCATATGAGTGAGGAGGCCTGTGCCCACCTGTGGGACGTTAATGGGTTGCTACTACTACCTTAATTACTTATCTACGGCCCTATCGTTCTTAACGCTACCGTTTGTTCGCGTTAAGAATGCAGTGAGTCATCATTCTAGACCTGCCCCCTAACCAATCTTTTCAAATTACGAGGTCAAATTCAGTGAAGATGGTTAAGGGCCGAGGCTGCAATAATGACTCACTGCATTCTTAACTCGAACAAACTGTTGTATTGTTTCATTGTATTTGTTGTTTAACTAAGCGATACAAGTAAATCGAATATAGGCATCCACCGCTATGAAAATGTGTGGGAAATTTATGAGAAAAAACACGTGAGAGTGAACATTATATATTATATACATTTTTGTTTAGTTACATTTTTTAATTAATGTACATATAACAATAAAAGTTATGTTTAGTTGATTATATGTTATGCGATTATATTTAAAAAATCTATTCGTATTTAAATCCTATGTGAAATGATAATTTGTTGCCTGAAGGCATAGACTTCGACTTCACACTCATAGAAGTTGACAGTATATAATTTGCTTAACACATTTTAAATTATTACCACGGCACTAAAACAAGGTTGCAAACAAACACGTAAAGCTTCGGGACATATTTATATATACAAACAATAATAAGCATTGCTGCAATACTTAGAAAAGACTTTTAAAACGGGTTTAATAACTAGTGGTCGCCAAATGGTTGAAATTCGATTGTCGCTCCGTCGTTGTCGCTTCAACCGATGGACGTCCACTGCTGGACATAGGTCTCACGTAATGATGTCCACAAGGCCCTATCTTGCGCCGCCTGGCACCAGCGGCTACCGGCGACCCTCCTTATATTGTCGGTCCACCTTGTGTGGGGTCTTCCTACACTGCGTCGTCAGGTGTGGGGTCGCCACTTCAGCACCTTAGGTCCCCAACGTCCGTCATCCTCCGGACTATGTGCCCCGCCCATTGCCACTTCAGATTCGCGATTCATAGGGCTATGTCTGTGACTTTAGTTCTGCCACGGATCTCCTCATTTTTTATTTGATCGCGTAGAGAAACTCCGAGCATAGCCTTCTCCATCGCACGCTGAGTGACTCTTAGCTTTCGAATAAGGCCCATAGTCAGCGACCACGTTTCCAATCCATAGGTAAGCACTGGCAACGCGTACCGTTCGAAGACTTTAGTTTTCAGGCACTGAGGGATATTGGACTAAAATGTCTTCAGACTGTAAAATTCGACTGTAATTTATTTTTATTCTAAGATTCAACATTATTTAAGTTCTATTGTCAAAGACTATTCTTCTACATCACAGATATCACCAAGTTTACGTTATAATTATAACAAATAATATGAAATGGAAATAAAATAAATTAAAAAATTCTATCCATTGAACATGACATACATATTCCGAAAAATAATTACTAATACATAATTTCTCATAAAATCTGACTGCCTCTTAGGTCTAGTGGTTAGCATGTTCGACTACAGACATGAGGTCCTGTGTTAGAGTCCCAGGTCGGGCCACTTCGAAATCCATATTGAATTTTCTATTAAGATTTTCTCAATATTTGCCCGAAGTTGGGAAGTTGGCGTTGTGATCCACCCCCGTGCCTCGGTGAGCACGTTAAGCCGTCGGTCCTGCGCCTGATCTCTCAGGCGTAGGACGTCACGTCAGGCTATGAGAGTGAAGGAATAGAGGGTACACTTTGTGTACTATGCCTGCTAATCCGCAGTGGAGCAGCGTGGTGGGTCAATGCTCTAAAAACCCTCTCCCTCATATGAGCGAGGAAGCCTGTGCCCAGCAGAGTTAGTGGGCTGCTACTTACTCTTTTTTTACATAATTTCTCAATAAATGATGTATTTTTTGTAAAAACTCTTTCATAGTTTGCTAAAGACAATATAAATCTATTCTAAAGTTGAGAAGATAATTATATTCTAATATAAATTTATTCTCGACTTGCTGTTCACGATAAATAAATGAGTATACATGTGATTGTGTGTATCAAATACATGATAGCGTGTGTTTTAGTATATTTTATTGATTGTATTTTTTATGCATAATTAAAAAAATATATGTCAGAGAATAAGAGAGAAGGAAGCATAAAGCACAGGGGCGGGAGGGTTCTCCACCGACATCGTCATTAATGGCACTCATAATTTCCATTTCCATACTGTGGGCGTTAGTGGGTAATGTTGGTGCAATCAAACACTTTATTAAGTAACTCAGACTATAATATTCAATCACTTAACGTTACCGATATCAATTTACACAAACTCATCAATAAGAATAGCTAGGAACGCGACAGATTTAATAGTCGACCGCTCTGGTGGGCCGTCACCCGAGAACCAGCGAGTCCGCCGCTAGCTGACGACACATTACTCTGTCCCACGCCGGTAAATAGATGGCGCCAGCGTTCCACAGATTACTGCACTCCGACATATATATTAACATTCTACACTCCTTCTCTATGTCTAAACTGTGTGTTTGTATCTACGTATGTTTGTACGTTTATAACGTTTTCACACAAAATGTACTGGACCGATTTCGATAAAATCTTCACCATTAAAAAACTGCATTTTCACTGAGCGATACAGGATATATTACTTTCTTAAAACAATGCTTAGATGGTTTGGGCATGTAGAGAGAATGAGTGAAAGGAGACTGACTAAAAGGATTTATGTGTCAAGAGTGACTGCGAAAGTTGGAAGGGAAAAACCAAGACGAACGTTCCTGGACCAGATCCAGGACTTTTTAAATAAGGGCCAGGTCAAGAGTATTCTAAACCAACGAACTTGTATGAAAGGTTTAATGAGAATGAATGAAAGGAGGATAGGAGATATGCAAGGATCGTGGCAAGTGGAAGGACGTGGTCTCTGCCTAACCCTATGGGAATGACGCGTGATGCTATGTATGTATGTTAAAACAATAGCGATCTCGATTAAAAATGCATTCATACCCAAGATGTGAAAAAAATTGGTCACATAAAATCTGGCATCGCGTGCGCTGGGGAAACTATTGATGATAGAACAAAAAATATTCAACAATATTACAGAAGGAAGGAATTAAGACATACAAAAAAGTCCGCAATACCATACTACAGTCCAACTACTGCAGTTATGCTACTATAACTACTTTTTTACGTTTTCGTCGTCGACCCTTCAACCGATGGACGTCCACTGCTGGACATAGGTCTCACGTAAAGACCTCCACAAAGCCCGATCTTGCGCCGCCTGGCTCCAGTGGCTACCGGCGACCCTCTTTATGTCATCGGTCCACCTTGTGGGGGGTCTTCATACACAGCGCCGTCCGGTGCGAGGTCGCCACTCCAGCACCTTCGGTCCCCAACGTCCATCGGTCCTTCGGACTAAGTGCCCCGCCCATTGCCACTTCAGTTTCGTAATTCGTAGGACTATGTCGGTGACTTTGTTTCTACTACGGTTCTCTTTATTTCTGATTTACGTTCTAAAAGTTAATAAAAGTGCTGACAATAACTAACCATATTATAGGTACGTCTGTATTAATTGATTATCCTATTAAATGTATATTTCATTAAAGACCGTTTCAATACCTGTAGAATACTAAATTATTAAAATCGGACATTCTAATGAAAAGATATAACGAATTGAAAAATGTCAATCTAAAGAAAATTGTAGCGGCCCTTATAACTGGGCCTGCGACTGGTGAGTTAGCTCATATTCCAAGGATACCAATGACACCCACCGATATACCTATACAATTTTTATTTTTATCAAGCGAACAAATACTGGAGCGATAAAAAAAGAATTTTCATTATCTCCTTGATATCAAGAACTTTTTCAATACCAGTAGCGTATTTTTAAATTTGCCAATGTCGGACATTCTACGTAAATATTAGTTAGATATATATTCTTTGTAAAGCAAAATCTGTATATTGATTACATTATGAATTTAAGTGTGTATCTAATAATCTGAAAGGAAGTCATTAAAAACTAAGCGAAATAAAACTTTTATGTTAACGAAAATAAATTTGTAGTCCGACTTAGTAGATTTTCCACGGCCACGAGATCGGTATCTATGCGGTTGAAACCACGGGGCATTGCTAGTAAACTATAAATGTATATTTCATATTCCGCCGTTAACGCAATTTTCGTAAAACTTCATTAACATAGGGCTAATCGCCCTTTAAATATTAACCTTGAACTTATTCGTAAAGTTATCTCGAAAGATTTGAAAATAATTTAATTTATCGCAACATATTATTATCCATTGAAAAACCAGATATAATATATTTTAAATTACGCAAAAAAATCAACGTATACGAGAGGTTAAACTTGAGAAAATGCGAATTTAATGGCTGCGTAACACCGTTTAACCTGGGCATCGATTGCTTGGCCGTCAGCGATGGGATTCAATCAATCATCGTATCCGATAATCATCAAGAAGCGCCACAATGATTTATCTCAGCCGCTACCCTGACTCCGCTCACGTAATGGCGGTTGAAGATCACGACTCGGAGTTTTTAAAAGTCATTTATTATGCTGTGTAAATGTTACTTTAGATATAATTAAAAAGAAAGATACGCAGCCCGAATCAATGACGTCTAGAACACATATGTGGGTTCATTCAATATTTGTTATGAGTGATTCGATTAAATTGAAAGTTTTACAATGTTTATCACTGCAATTTGTAATTGAAATTAAATAAACGTAATAATAGCCTGCCTCATTGGTCTAGTGGTTAGCATGTTCGACTATAGACATGAGGTCCTGGGTTCGAGTCCCGGGCTAATTCAAAAATCAATATTGAGTTTTCTATTAATATTTTCTTAATATTTGCCCGAAGTTGGGAAGTTGGCGGTGTGATCCACCCCCGTGCCTCGGAGAGCACGTTAAGCCGTCGGTCCTGCGCCTGATCTCTCTCTGCTCATGTCGGAATCCCGTCACATCAGACTATGAGAGTGAAGGAATAGAGTGCACTTGTGTACTATGCCTGCCAATCCGCAGTGGAGCAGCATGGTGGGTCTATGCTCTAAAAAACCCTCGCTCCTCGGACTGAGGAGGCCTGGGCCCACAGTGGGACGTTAAAAGGGCTGCAACTTACTTACTTTTTAAATGTAATTATTAAATTATTGTATACATACTAGCAATGTTACCCGCATTAGAAAGTAAATAAAGTAAGTCTGACTATAGATTTATTATTGTTAGAAGTTAGGAAAGTTTTATTTCACTTACTTTTTATTACTTCCTTTCAGTTTATTAGATACACACCTACATTCACAATGTAATCAATATACAGATTTTATTTGACAACGAATATATATCCAACTAATACATTTTTAAATTCGTAACATCATTTACGTAGAATTTCCGTCTTTAGTCAATTTAAAAATTCTCTACAGATATTGAAAGATTTTTTTTTTAAATCGGTCCAGTAATTTTCAGCTTGATTATATTATAAATTGTTAAAAATAAAAACAAAAATTCAAAATGCTAAATTTTCATCAGTAATGGACAGAGAGAGAAAAAACAAAAATAAAATGACATATAAACTAAGATACTTATTACTATAATATAGCGTGCAAAGGCGGTCTTTTTTAAATGCTGACAGATTAGCGCTTGACTGTGATCTCACCTGATGGTAAGTTTCGATACAGTCTAAGATGGAAGCGCGCTAATCTTTTAAGAGGCGATATACCCCTTACGATTTCTACACAGCATCGTACCGGAACACAAATCTCTTTGTTTGGCGGTACGTTTTTGCTGGTAGGGTGGTAATTAGCCACGGCCGAAGCCTCCCACCAGTCCAGACTCAGACAAATTAGAAAATACAATTTCCTAAATTCGTCTTACCGAGGATCGAACCCGGGACCTCCGCTAGCAAAGCGAATACTCGCACCACTGCGCCAGCGAGGCCGTCAAATTGCTACAAGCAATCTCTTCCAGACAACCTTATTATGTAAAGAAGCAGACTAAAATAAATAATAGGACAGACCAGCGCCAAAAACTTAAATATAATACATAAAAATAAATTTTTGTTTATTACATATAATATAAATATTATATACATAAATATAAATATATCTATAGATACATTGATATATAATATTAGAGAAGAGATTTATTTGTAATACTTTATGGTCTCAGAACTTCAATATAAACAACATTTGACACTGGAGTTCGATTTGGGATACTTTATTTTCTTTAGATTGACATTTCTAAATTCGTTATATCTTTTGAATGGAATATCCGATTTTAATATTTTTAAAAGTATTTTACAGGTATTGAAAAGGTCTTTAATAATTATATTTAATAGGATAAGGATTAATACAGACGTAGCAATAATATGGTTTGATTATTGTCGGCAATTTTATTAACTTTTAAAATGCAAAAAAGTAGTTACAGTGGCATAACTACAATAGTTGGGCGTGTAGTATTAAGGACTTTTTGTAAATATTAATACGCTCTATAATATTGTAGAACATTTTTTTGTTCTATCTTCTATAGCTTTCGCAGCAAACGCGATAACAGGTTTTTTGTTTCACACCTTGAGTTTCATTAATGCATTTTTCTTAGGGATTCCTATTTTTTTTGAGAAAGTAATAGCCTATGCCGCTTAGTGAAAATTCAGCTTTCCAATGGTGAAAAAATGTTTGAAACCAGTCCAGTAGTTTTTGGGTGAAAACATACTTGCATACATAAAAAAAACACAAATGTTTCCTCTTAATAATTTTAGTTCAGATAATTTTAAAAACAATTAACAAAACAAAAGGAGAAAATGTGACTTTTCGAGAATGTAGAGACGAAATATAAAGATAAAATTATTATGAGAAGAGTGCATGTGGTTATTCGTAAAATTATCATCAAAAACGGTTCAGCAGTTTCAGAACAGACAGGCAGAAATACATTCAAAATGCTGTTAATTTGAAATTAAAAACATGCACTCCATTTCTATTTATTTATATAGACTAAAATCTATTACAAAACTTTAATAACATCTATTCAAAGTCTGTTTTAGTGTTAGTTTACTTTTTATATTAAAATAAATGATATATATGTTTTACGAGTATATCTAATTTAATATAGAGAATTCATAAGAGGCACGTCATTTTTGTATATATGATAATATCGATTAAATAAAACTTTTAGAGACAAAACATATTTTTTTTACATAAAAAACTACATTTCCCATATTATAAATATCATAATTTACAATATTTTTTCTGTTATACATAAAAAGAGTTATGTTTTGAGAAGAATATAATTTTGTTGACTTAAACCTGAATAAGCTAAAATATTAAACTCTTCAACTATATTTATATAAATACTTATTATATGAGCCTTTATAGTTATAATTCCTGAAATATTTACGCCCATAGTAACTTGGGTATCTCAGTCGTTTTTGGTTATTTAATAAATCCAAAAAACAATATTCTAATCTAATATAACACGTTCAAAACTGCGATAAATCACGGTGTCTATTCAAATATTAATACGCCAAGCCGTAAATTGGAATAATAAATTGGATACCATTTTTCATGCTAAGCAGGTTGGCGAGGATAAGGGGCAGTGGGAAAGGACCTCTCACCTAAATGTTCCGTTCAACATAAAAAATACGAATACAAAGACGTTAGTTGCTACGATTATGTTATACTTTTTAACCTATGTCAGTTTTGATGGCCTAGTGGTCAGACACGAGGATCGATCGAGGAGTTCGAATCTTGGGCAGAAACCGCTACTTTTCTCTTTATAAAAGAAACATACTTGAATGTTCTTTTCGGTGAAGGAAAACATCGTAAGAATTCCTGCATATTCCAGGAGATATATGGTATTGATACGCATATTTAATAAGATACCTGAATCACTTCTGGGTTTGCCTCCACATAGTTTTAAGAAGTATGTTAAAATGTCCTAATAAAAAAGGCATATTATAATCTGGAAGAATATTTAAGCGACATAGATGTTTGGACATGATTCCAATTGCATATGAAAGCTAAACACATTGTAACCTACAAAAAAGCTATGTTTAAAGGAGTAACCGTTGAGTTTCTTGGCGGTTTCTTCTCAGCGGAATCAACTTTCCGAACCGGTGGTAGATTTGTTAACAACGGACAGACTACTGGCGATTCAAAAGTGCTTTTTGAGCCTACTTGAATAAAGAATATTTTGATTTGATTTGATGAAAAAATCGATTATGACTATCGGACCAACTCAATAAAAAACAAAAAAAAATTTCGTGCGTACAAAGTACACATGTCAGAAGTGAAACTTCTTTGGCAAACAAATTTTTAAGTCATGTTTATATTTTTACAAATCTAAAACCTTTAGATTTTCGAGAAGGGAACAAGGATTTTAATTAGGAATTTAATGAATTTAATTGTCATTAATATACAAATTATTTATTGAAATCTCAAATGACGAATTTAAAGTGCAAAAGCCAGATGTTTTGTTGTCAATATTAAAAATTATTAAACAAATTTAGATTTTTGAATTTAGAAATATATTTATTGAATTTTTTATGAAATATAGTATATTAATCTTCAAACGAATTTGCATAAAAAACGCTGCACATCCTCGTAACGCTATTCACACGGTCATCCTTAAAAATTTCACTTCAATAACATATTACAACTACAATGTTAGCCACCACTAGACCAAAAACTTAAAAGGATAAAGAATTTTCATTGCATTATCACGGAACTCTAAAATCTACGTAAGCAACAGACAAACAGATACAAATGAGCCGAAGAGAATAGGTTCGTTTTCGTTTTTGAACATTTTTATAATATCCAATTATGAGTAGAAACAATTTCAACTTCTACTGGGGTAGTCATCTAATTAATGACATCCTCCCAGTCGGGGTTCGGGGCGGGTTTTGTTTTTACTGTATCATATACTTTTTTACTCTCGACAATTTCCACTTGATTACTAATCACCTAATGGTAAAATTTCTGAGGATTAATAATGTTAATGAATTGCATCTGTCCTCAATGTTTTCTAATAATTACACTTAAAACCCTTTCAGGTATCAATTAAAAATAGAGTAATATTTGAACTACAATGAGGTATAAGGTCTATTAACTCTTACTCAAATAAAATAGGAAATAAGACTCACCACGAATATTAGTATTAATATTGAAAGGAGAGTGAATGCAGGGAATATGGTAAATGGTGCCCTGCGCGCCTTTATGAATAGCCAGGTGGTGTCTCAAAGGGCCAGACTGGCTGTGCATGCTGAAGTATTGGTGCCAACACTTATGTATGGTAGTGAAAGTTGGGTATGGCAGAAGAATCACAAAAGTAAAATAAATGCGGAAGAGATGAGAGCGTTGAGAAGCATGAGTGGATTAAAACAGAGTGATAGAGTAAGAAATTGTGTGATAAGAGAACGTTGTGGTATGTAGTGACTAAAATTGAGAAAGGTATGCTTAGATGGTTTGGGCATGTAGAGAGAATGAATGAAAGGAGACTGACAAAAAGGATTTATGAGTCAAGAGTAAATGCGAAAGTTGGAAGCTGAAGACCAAGGCTAACGTTCCTGGATCAAATCCGGGACATTTTAATTAAGGGCCAAGTCAAGAGTACTCTAAACCGACGAACTTGTATAAAAGGTTTAATGAGAATGAAAGAAGCGAAGCTAAGATATGCAAGGATCGTGGCAAGTGGAAGAATGTTGTCTCTGCCTACCTCTATGGGAATGAGGCGTGATGCTATGTATGTATGTACGACTATTTGTAGACAATTGACTTGATACACTTCAGAATTCCTCTCCAAATATGCAGGTTTCTTTTCAACATTTTCCTTTACCAAAAGTTTATCAATGAAATGGCGTGTATATGCCTACTTAAATATATTATAACATTAATTACAATCAGCTGAAAGTCACATAAATACTGAGTATAGTTGCTTCAGAAATTGTTTATACAGACGGACGTACATACTGGCTTATAAATTATAAGAAAAGAGTTATTTAAACATCCATATCTTTATATAATTTAGAATGCGACGGTAGTTTAAAAAAAAGTATGAGGAAACCTGGAAAAATCGATAAATATCCCATTAAAATCTATATAATGTTCTTATGGTTAACTTAATTTGTTTCTTATGGTGTTCATATTTTTAGGCTATTAATCAAGAGATAAAAAGAAAGTAACTAGAAGGAGAAGAATATTCAAGGGCAAACGTGAACAGTGCATAATAAGCAAACAGAACAAATAGACAAGATTGAAACATTAATTTAATCAACTTTGGAAGTTTACGTAACTCGATAACATATAAGGGAGTTGGCCAAAAATATGTACAGCGTCGGATAAAGTCTTGCAATATTACATTTTTAAAGCAAGTTAATACTTTTTTTATTGTCAACGAATTTACTCTTGAGATTTGGTCTGCCATGACGTTGCAATGCCCTGATGTTACAATACAGTCTACAATAGTTATTCCGCAAACCTGGTAAGAGATTTGTTAAAGGTGAAGATAGATCGATAAATAACCGCGACAACAATCCACCTAGTAGTAAGTTTGATTACTATTAGGAATAAAACAATATATTTCTTTACTCATATTGGAGAATTACACTAGCTTTTGGGCTTAAATACGTAAAATTTAATAAGCAAGATTGACTGTTTGCTGGGTAATGCATTTCCGCACCCCGCCTGAAAGTTATACCTTCAACCAGGAGTGTGGAACTCGCTGAAGAACAGAATACATACTAACTCCCCGCGAGACTCTCCCTGCATAGAAGCGCCAGAGGTTCAGGGGGGACATTGCTTTCTGAGACCCTGGACATCGCCTGTTACGACCATTCAGAATGGCTCCCGATAATCTACGGACAAATGTGGCCTCAGATATGGCTTCCCTCTCTGATGCCTCCTTCTGTGACATGACGTTCTCACAGAAGGAAAACCGCTAACCACTTTCTCTGCTGAGCAAGATTGACTTAATTTTTGACAAAATTCGTCCCACCACATAGGGTTCGAGATTCGATTCTTGATTGCGTAATTTTAGGGAATGTCGTAATATTTGTGTTCTATCGTCGTCGCAACAGAATAAGTGAGTTTATTTTTCTAATTTTGTACTTTATTCGTATAATAAAAAAATAAAAGAAAATAGTTGCTAAATACAAAGCGTACTTATGAAATGTAACCATAATAAATCAATAAACGTTTTGAATGTAACAAAGAAATGTTGAATCAATGTTAAAGACTGACTTTATAGGTTACTAAATATTATTTAAATATTTTCAAATACTTTTAAAAAAAATCCGTTAATCTTAGAAAACTATGACTCAGACCATTCCACGCGGTTTTATAAATAGCGAATATATTATTACATACACGTTCAAAAAAAAAAAAAATTAATTATGGTTACCCTAATTGAAATCCATCAGACGTTTATTATAAGCAGTAAACCTTTCTCATAATAGCAGAGCTTCGAATTAACAATTAATTGCGTATTACACATTAACGAAGGAAGATCTCATGTATTACAGCTATTTTATGGCTGACACTAAAATGGCGTATGTATGCGAATTTTCTTTATTACAACGCGCCAAAGATTACATTGTTGTTTATGTAATTATTACAACGGCCCATTAATTGTCTGCACACAAATACCTACTTGTTACGAGGTGATAACTTAATCCTACCCCGCATTTTAAATATTTCTATATTTTTTCAGAAATACTTTAGCAATAAATGTGATCAAAACTTCTTCTTTTGGCTTGTTATTGATCAAAACTTAAACAGAACAAAAACAATTCGTAATCAAAAAAGCTACCGTTACAACTCGCCAAAGTCCGTAAAAATATTATGTTGCGTTCAGAAATTGTTGGTTGTCAATGTCAAATGTTATATAGTAATGAAAAAAAACAACAAGTATTCGCTTACATTTAATTGATTTGTAACCAACAGCATGAACATTAAATGTTTGGACAGATAGGAATACTTTCTAAGGAACAACAAAATTGCTGTTTTTACTACATTCCAGACATTTTTTCATTATTACTCACCTTTTAAACCTTCGCTGGGCTTCCATAACCAAAATAAGCCAAATCAGTCCAGCCATTCTCGAGTTTTAGGGATACCAACGAATAACAATTGATTTTTATATATATAGATAACAAAACTAATAGCGTTGTTTTACTTCTAAAATTTGGGTGTGAAAATAGACTTCTATAAATAATTCAAAACCAAAATTAGCCCAAACATTCTCAAGTTATAGCAAGACTAACGAATAACCATTGATATTTATAAACGAGTATATAGATAATAAAACCGTTGTTTTATTTCATATAATTTGGGGTGAAAAGAAATAAAACATCTAAGTTAGAAATCTATAGCTTGTAAGTAATGCGAAATGTCATCTGATAACCGTTTTGATGTAAATAATGTTAAATTAGCAAATTTATAATATTTTAGAACCAAAAGGACCGAGAAAGGCCAGTTCTCCAAGCCTAATCATAGCGAAAATCGAAATGTGGAAGAAATCACAAACATCACTAATACAAGGCAAAAAAATAAACTAAATTTGAATAACAACGGCGCTAACGTTCCACTAGTTCTACAATTGTTTGTGGGCAAAGAGAATCATGTGATATCAAATTAGTTATATGGTTGTTTTTCGATGTTAAAAATCTAGTAAATTGTATATATATACAGTTGAATTCAATACAATATAAATACGTATTACAAACAAAGTAATGCGGAAGCGAGTAAACAATCCGTACAAATACTGTCAAGATAATTGGCAATCTCACTGACGGCTTCATCTCGGCCTGATGACGACGGCTAACAGTCTTTTTGCATGGCATAATAACTTTCTTTCCTCCCGATAATGCGTGATGCTGATCATTTATTACGACAAATCTCACGTTTTTGCAGATTTATCGTCAGATTTCTCTAATGCGTCTGCACTCGTAAATTGTAACCGACGCCGACGTCGCAAAAACTGTTTGTAGACTTTTATAATAAAGTAATGACCGCACGCATCTTCCGTCCACCCGTCTGGAATTAGATTATTGAGTTTTTACTGAAATGAAATGAAATCATATATATAATACACCAATTTCTTTTTCAGCTGTCAATTACTGACTACTAGTGGTGTGCGAATATTGTTGGAATCGAATTGAATCAATATCGATTCAAAATTCGAATTATTCCAAATTCCACAAATAATTCGAAAAAAATTTAATAAGTCGGACATTTTTGAATAATTCGCGAATTATTGTAATATCTCTGAATTTTCCAATTGTTTCTATTTATATAATTGAAATCGTTTCGAAATATTCGATTTACAAATAATATAATTTTCCTTTAAAAATCAATTATCCAGAGAATACAAATGCTTATTTTCAATATGTGTTCCAGAAGGCAATATTGGCAAGAGATTCCGAAAAACATTCACATGGGAGTCGTTTTCTTCTACTATATCTCAAAATAAATATAATAATATACAAATTGCAATTTATTATGCAACAAAGTAATCGGAAGAACGACAGATGACATAAACTCGCATTTGACCTTATTCTAATTGAACCTATCTTCAGGTTTGAATAAAATGTATATAGAATGATAAATTTATATTTGAATATTGAACATAAGAAACACTGAATTGAAAATACTCGAAAAATCATTAATAATTTAATAATCTACGAATAATTCCGAAAAAAATGCAAGTATTCGAAAATGTTCGAATTGCCCAAAATTATTCGAATTGAACTTCGAATCGAATTATAACATTCGATTCGAAACGAATAATTTGTAAGTTCAAATTGTTCGCACACCCCTACTGACTGCCTCTCACAGTTGTGTTGGTTCGATAACATAATTAACACTTGGTTGCCAATATTCGTATAGATAATGTGTATACGAGTATATCTTTTATCAGGTTTACCTGCTACCATTCTGGAATGTACCATTATACAATACCATCAGAAGAGGCCAAATTTTAAACGCAAATCTGTAGATAAATGAAAAAATGTAATAACTTATTTAGTGCAAGACTTTATCCAAACATTTACATATTTTTGAACAAACATAGGACACTTTCTAAATTACTAGACGAAATTAAACTGAAAGGTTAATTGCCAATAATATCAGTGTTTAGATGCCGATCCTCAATCAAATAGTTGTAGGAAAATTGAAAAATTACTAGACACAGTCCTATTGGCAAAGACACCACTAAGCAATAACGTAAATAGAACTCAAGTTAGGGTAATCTTGTACTCAAGTTAGGGTACTTAAACGAAAGCGTAATCACTTTAATCAATTAAAAAGCCCAGCTTTATTTATTTAGTTTATTTTATTTATTACTTTCAGTACACCACAGCAAGATAACAAAAACAAATATAGGTAGCATACAAAAGCATGCAGCTTTCATTAAATTTTATTATTCATTGAAACATATTTCAAGCAATAAACGAAAAAATATCAGAAAAGTCGTTCCAAAAGGCATCGATATGACAATCAAGACAATGGTATACACGACTAAATATGTAGTGTGTTCTTCTTACAATATAAACTTAAACTATATTTTCCTCGTTATTTGTAGTTATTTTTAAATCAAACGCACTTATAGCTTAATAACGTTGATATTTAACAGTAAACGAAAGTTAATGATAAATTTTGTTACACAATCTAACCTGGATTATAGTTGATTGCAAATAAATTACAATCAACGTTAATACATACGTTTCTCATAAATTCGTTCACATAAAACTCATTTAATTGCCAACGACGACATTACCAACTCATAATCCAATTAAAAGATCGACCAATGCATCTCATAATACAGAAATTCAATTACACGTGTTTTCCAAACGAATTTGAATATAAAACAGAAAGGTAATCAACGTGAGCATTAAATTATATTAGAAAAAATAAACAACGAAACAGGCATGGAGTTGATTAGGTCGATGTCACGCCGATAAAGGCCTGAGAGCCGAAAATTGAAAAGAGTGCTCATTAAAAATGCTATATTTTACAATTTTTAAGCAGGCAGGTGAACATTATGGCGGGTGATAGGATGACCATATGCTTACTCAAATATATTGGGAAATATTCGTACAAGATTAGTATTAGTGTACAATATTAGTATTAGTATTTTTGTTGCATCCTCTCACCGTATCTAATAGTGAGTAATTATATAGTCTAAGACGGTAGCGAGCTGAAATAGTTAAAAGTAAATTATGTTTCTACAGGGAATCATACGTAAAGACTTGTATCTAGCTACAATGCTTTTAAGTATTTCTCGCAGGTTTAGTCCACCTAATTTAATTTTAAAAAATACAATTTCATAAATTTCAATTGCAGAAAATGGGAATGCAAAGATGATACTTATATCACTACGTTATATCGTAAAAAAATTACTAAATTTAACATAATTAAATAAAATAAATGTAAATTTGAATATAAAAGCCCTGTGTTGGCAAAAGTTTTATTGATTGTCTTGTATAACGCGACTAGGAACAGCCAGTACATGATCTGATGATGGCTCTTATGTATAAACGGTCAACTTGTATTTTAGACACTTTGAAGTTTCTATATATTTGATGACTATATTACCCCCTTTATTAACCCAAGTCATTGTTTTTTTTATAATGGTGTTACATTAGCTATATGATTAAAAAACGTAGAGATTAGCCATTTGCATAGGCTGTATAGTACACAAGTGTAAGTGCACTATATAGCGTATGCAAAGGTGAAAAGCCTAAGGTGCATTCTCATAGTCCGATAGGATTGCCATCACAAATGGAGAGAGATCAGATGCAGGACTTAACATGTTCTCCAAAGCATAGAGGTGGAGCACTTTGTCAACTTCTGTAATTTGAACAAACTCTAAGAATTTCTAACAGAAAACTCACTATCAATTTAGTGGCTCGGTTACAGGGCCTCAAGTCGCTAGCCAAATAAGTTGACCAATGAGGCAGCCGAACCGTTATACGTGGGGGCCATCGATATGTTATTTAAAGATATTGAGGGACTCAGGAGTACAGTCACCCTACACGCTCCGGCGTCGACTCCAGCGCACCCCGCGGCGCTGATCTAATGAAATAAACTGAAAATCAACACGCCGCCCGCGCCCGCGCTTTGTTCCACCGCTCACGATATAATTAAGGCAGGAATTTATTGAGACCGGGTCCCTAATATCAATAACTCGTGGACATGCTATTGTCTCGAGACCATCTTAATTACATCTCGTGTAAGTACGTTTTATATGCTTTTTAAAATGAGACTGTTATTTATAGAATATTGAAAGTTAATAACACAAAGATGACATTGAAAATATACTAAACAATATCTAAGATTATTACCTAATTTAATAAAGGTATATTCCTTAATTAAATATAGGTATACGAGTAAGTATGGATTAGTTTAAGCTCGAGGCTCTACCAGTATTAAATCCTCGATAACGTCTTTATAATTTAATTAAGTCACTCAGTTTTGTATTAAGCTTAAGATCATTAATTTATTGTTCATTATGTTCTTCGTGATGATGTCATCAACATTATTTCCGTATACTTCATTGCTGAAGGTCGTGCCTGCTCTGATACGCCTTCCTGGCTCCTTGGATTAGTTGCTTCCATCTTTCTTTGTCCTCGGTTTCTTTTAGGGCTGTTACAAGCGCGACTCTCGTTATATATATAAGAGATTGACTCTGCGCGAGATCTCTGGAACCATAAGGTATAGAGACCTGTTATCTGATAGGATTATTCCTTTTGACTAGTAGAGGTCAGCTAAGAACGGATTTTACGAAATTCCACCCGCAAGGGGGTTTGCGGAGGTGTTTTAGAAAAGGTATTAAAATTTTCACATTTAAAAAAAATCAAACTTCTTATTTACAAACTATATGTTTTAAGATATGTAAAACTTGGTCCGAATTTTATTTGACATAATGGAAACTGTCAAAAGTAAATTTTGGGAAATTCCACCCTCAAAGTATGTTTCTTATTGCTAAAACCATTTGGCTAAATTAATGAAAATGGTACCAAAAAAACATTCCACGCAGACGGAGTCGCAGGTTCAGCTAGTATTCTATATTTCGTCAAACCAACGGGTCACCTACTCGTTGGTGCTTCTCCTACCCCAAGCAATTTCTCCAGGTTATCTAATGATGATTTAAATGAAGCAAAATACAAACTAAACCTGATTATACCAAAAGTAATTTTCTGCATAAAAAAACATATGAGAATGATTTTAAAGAAATTAATCCTTAATAACTGCAGCAAATTCTCTATATCGATAAATGGTTGAAAAATGAAACACGTAATGATAACAAAAATTAAACGATACATTAATATTTTACGAAACTTTACATGTTTAATATTTTAATTAGCCTTTATTAGGGTTCTGCATGAAAAATAACAATTTTTGTGATTACTTGAATAAGAAAAGTAATGAAATGTTGATAATATTTTCATAAGAAAATACGAGGTAATTTAAAATTAAATCAATCTGGTGTTCTGACTTCCTGTCTTCTTATAATTGTTTTTTAATCCAAATCCCTACACATCCAAATCCATAAGTAAGAAATGAGTTTTGGTGCATACCGAAATCCTTTTGGTAAACACTAAGAGGGATACATAAATAAAGCATTTCTTAAGAAAGATAGAGATAAAATTGATAGTAAATATTGCAAATTCTTCCTGAATTTAATTTAAAGTTTATGACTTTAGAGACCTACTTCCACATTTATCCTACCTGCAATTAAATCCCGTACCTCTAATAGGGAAACGACAACTCGCACCAATACTATAGCGATACAGTCCGCTATATTTGTCAAGATCCAAAGAAGCCAGTACCATTTTACAGACAAAGAACTTTCCTCTAATGATATCGCAACCACATCTGAACTGCCTATTTGCACTAATGGGGACACATGACAATTTCTGCGAATCACTACACATTTCTTCTCACATACCCAATTTCTTTATTACGGACAGGTTGGCACTTAAGTGTGATTTTCTCTATCGGTAGCTGATGATGTAACCTATATATCATCACAAAATCCGCTTAATTTATCCTGAATTAAAACGGCGTAACATCGAAATTGTGGTTACTATTTAAAGGTGACATATTTTCAATAGTATACATCCAACGTGCTTCGACAAATATTCCGACAAAGACAACTATGATGGAATATATGTTGGGGAGTATATTTACTCCAAATGAACAATCTTTAGCTCCTGGCTTTGGACACGCTACATTGTAGTTTACTCACAGAAGTCTAAGAGCTTTTGTTGGATTAAGAGGGTTCCGCTGGGTTTGTGGGTATTGCAAGGCGTTCTCCCTCGCCGTTTCTGCCATTCTAGACCCATAAAGGTCGGAATAGATGCGTGAAAGCCCAGCCAGTTACTCCCGGGAGTAACTGTGTTGATCAGCGGGGCGAGGAACTCTCTATATCACGGTATTATAAGGACCCCTGTTACTTTTCCGATCGGTCTTGAATAAGCACAAAATATTTCATCAGAATCTGTCCAGCTGAAGAGAAGTTTAATAACATACCTACGTACGGAACAATGATTACTAGCTGCATTATTTAAGAAATAGTGAAAATCAGTTTCATCGAGTAAGCTGAGGTCGCTGTAGGTATAAACTACAGGTACCCCACGATCTAACTATTTTTTTTATAAAAGCGAATCAGTAATGGTTAGAAGATGCCCATTATCGTCCCACTGCTGGGATCAGGCCCTCTCACTCGTAGAAGAGAGTATTTTAGGGCATAGACGTACCACTGCGAGTTGCCAGGCATACGAAACAAGTTCACTCTCATAGTCCGATGTGACGGCAATCTGATGCGACTGGAGAGATATCAAGCGCGGAACCGACGGTTTAACGTGTTCTCCGAGGCACGGGGGTGGAGCACACAGCAAACTTCCCAACTTCTGACAAATACTGAAGAATTCCTTAACAGAAAACTCAATATATATATATATATATATATATTTTTTATTTTTTTTTAATTCAGCCGACCCGAGACTCGAATCCAGGACCTCATGTCTGTGGCCGAACAAGCTGATCACAAACCAATGGGACAGTAATAAAAGCACATGCGTCTTGGCAATAAATTATATCATAAAGAGCTTTTCAAATTATATAAGTAAATAATTAATGTCAAATTTTTGTATTTATAATCGTTTTAATCTGTGAAATCTGCAAGCCGTTTAAATTTGATGGTCTAAATAGACAATTTGATTGTATAAATATATAAATAAAGACACTTGTTTTTCTACGGATCCCTACAAGCTTTCTTAAACGTGCTTGAACAATTTTTTATATGAAGACTCCATAAAAACCACTAGCAATCGCAAAATTGATATTACCATAGGGGTGCGCACACGCAGCGTGACGCCTGCCGGTTACCATCAAAAGGATAACAGAAACGTATATATAAATCCGTTATGATTCACAGGTGCAAACTGATGCAAATAACGTTACTTTTTGCCAATAAAAAGGCAGGTGCCTTTTGTTTAATTTTTTTGAAGTGTATTAAAAACCAATAATAGACCGATCAAGACATATTTTTAGGATATACTTTTATATGCTGCCTTTTCGATTTCACTGCTTTTTAGATTGGTTTTTTAATCGTGTTTTTTTAAGGTGAACTCATTTTTTACAGAAAATATAAAAAGGCTGGGCAGAGAGCACGGATCGCTTTCCTGCAGGTTTGTACAGGTGCTTACCAGTCATTGCTTCGGCAAATACCTGTTCCAAACTGTTGATTGTGGCCGTCGGCCAGATGTCACCAGTGTGGTGCCCCGTCAGACACAGCCCACCACACGGTGACTCATTATGACGTCGCTGATCAGTACACTGGCAAGTATTATAGGAGCAATACTTACGTGTGAGCAGGCCTGGAGAGCGGTTGCCTCCTTTTGCGAGACTATCATCTCGCTTAAGGATACTCGGCAAAGGTAGAGGGTGATTGCCGCCGACACACTCAAGCCCCGACGAAGGGGTGCAGGAAACAGGAGGTGGAGGTTTATACAACTCCTCCCCCTGTAGAATATCTGTGAGCCGACAGCAACCGGGGGCAAGAGTGAAATGCGGCAAGAGTGAAATGACTCAACGAAACTCTGGCTCCCCACTGGTCCAGCTGGGTTATAGTGGGTATTGTGAATTCGTACCCACGCGAAGTCCCACACTGCCGACCCAATTAGTCGGGATGCGTAAATGCATTTCCCAGCGACAAAAAAGAATTACAGTAACGAATTCTGACCCATTAAAAATACAATTTAATTTTGGATTGGTGCATTAGGCAAGAAATAGGTGATATAAAAATACTCTATTATATTATATATAAATTAAGCACGAAACTATTAAACTCATTGTATAGTAAGAGACCTTCAAACCTTTCATATGAGCTTTCAATAGATGTCGCTGTACAATTATTATTGACAGACTGAAATAACATCAAGATATATTTGAATCTAAGAAGATAAAAAGTATATTATTAAGTATTGAAATTAAGAGTGTTAGCTAACAATAGGAAAACAAAGAATAGCTGCATATAATAAATCAATCTTCTCTGTTTCCAAATATAGACACTCAAAAGCGTAGTTGAAGCTTCCCATTTAAGCAATTTAGAAAACACCATTTCTGAAGATTATTTATCAAACATTAAACACTGGAATTCAGGTATAACTACAATAAGTAAAGTAAGTAGCAGCCCATTAACGTCCCACTGCTTGGCACAGGCCTCCTCGCTCCGAGGAGCGAGGGTTTTTAGTGCAAAGACCCACCACGCTGCTCCACTGCGGATTGGCAGGCCTAACTAATAACTACAATATTGCGGTCTAAATTGTTTATTTATTATATTTTTAATAAAATTACCCATTAAAAACCAGTCCAAGAATGACCCTCTTAATGAAATCACATAACAGACAGTATTTACATAGGTAGATTGATGTGGCATTGGAGTAAGGTGATTTGTAATAATAAATCATGGATAGTCCATACATCACCTCATATGATTCGGCGGGTACCGTCTGTCCTATTACAATGGTAAATGATATACGTCGTCGATTAGCTCGCTCGTGGTCAGTGGCATGAATACTTTTGTTTTTTATTGACT
The DNA here is from genome assembly GCA_015832385.1 of Elymnias hypermnestra. Classification (NCBI taxonomy): domain Eukaryota; kingdom Metazoa; phylum Arthropoda; class Insecta; order Lepidoptera; family Nymphalidae; genus Elymnias; species Elymnias hypermnestra. The sequence continues at coordinate 4,027,256 of JACTOM010000927.1, read as the reverse complement.
ACTACTAGCTGTTCCCTGCAGTGCTACCCGTGATATTGCCCATCCTATGGATACCCACGGGATCCAGTTCCATTCGGTATGGAGAAGTCTATATTTAATGATCATGGACTTTACAAAGCTGTGAACAATGCGAATATTTTTAAAAATATTGTGCCGAGGGATTAAGTTTAGCGCCCATAAACCATCTTGGAATTGTCACCATTCTTATGAGATCTATTTAAACCATATCCTTTAGAGGGTTTCATAGAATATAAAAGAGATAGGTAGAAGCATTTTCGTGTTCTGTATATAAAAAAGTAATAGCAGCACATTAACGTCTCACTGCTGGGCACAGGCCTCCTCACTCATACGAAAGAGGGTATTTAGAGCATAGACCCACCACGCTGCTCCACTGCGGATTGACAGGCATAGTATACAAGTGTACTCTCTATTCCTTCACTCTCATAGTCCGATGTGACGAGAATCCGACACGACCGGAGAGAGATCAGGCGCAGGACCGACGGCTTAACGTGCTCTCCGAGGCTAGGGGGTGGATCACACCGCCAAGTTTCCAACATCGGGCAAATATCGATAAAATCTAAATAGAAAATTCGACATTTATTTCGAATTGGCCCGACCCGGGACTCGAACCCAGAACCTCATGTCATGATATAGAGAGGTTTTTATGCAAAATAAACCATTCCCACTTGTTTCTAATCGATTGTGTCTGTCAGGGATGTGGATACCGCAAGTGAGCCTTTAATGCCATAACGCTGAATAACAAAAGCTCCTTTTTTGGGCTAGGAAATGCTTTTTCGCATTTACCCCGAACAGCATGGATTAGGAGTGTGGGATTTGGCGAGGGAGTAGGCCTCGTAATATCCGCTAAAACACAGTGGAATCCTCTTCATTAGACTAAAACTCCTGGATTTGTGTAAGTACACTGCAGTGAGTCCAAAACCAGGCGTTATAGGGTTTTCAGCTATAGTGTAAGTATAAAGTAAAACTCAAAATCAAAATAGATCAAAAACAAGAATTGTGAAGGGGAAATCTATTTGCCCACGGATGGAAAATGGATATTGAGAAATGAATGAGAGTTCATGACTCCATCTCCCCCCTTAAACAAATAGGAACGATATGGGATAAAAGAGCCTTTGGATGTTTGTATCAATAAGTTGACTTTTCTTTTCCCTCTGGTCAAGTACAGGTGAAGGTGTACGTACCTACAATATTAAATGTACGTAAATTAATTCAGACTAAATGTAAATTCACTATAAATGACCATAGGAATTTAATGACATTGCCTATTTACATTTGCACTCCAACACCATTTGTAATGATCCATCAACTGTTACTAGTAGACCATAACGGTTCAGACGATAATTAGTTTACCGGAAAAATACACCAGCACAATTAGTGTTGTCCCGTTTCAATGGATATTAATATAGCAGTGAGCGATGATCCCTGCGGGCGTCTGTCAATCCAAGCCACCACTGTACTGAGACCTTTTCATAACCCCAAGATTAATGATACAATACCATTTTTAAGTATCTAACTATGCTGGTTATAAATCTCTGAAACGCTATTCATTTGCGTTGTTAAAGTGATTGACATATTCAATTAGCGAGGTGACCGAGGGACCTCCCAACTCGGTCCGTAGATGTTCCATCAACCGATATCTTTTGACCTCTGAAAGTGCCCGCTTTAGAAGGAAAATGTACAAGTGAAAATAAACGTGAGGGTGCAAGATGGGTCTGTATAATTTGGTTGTTTGAAATTGGTAGGTCGTTTCGTGGCTTAAATGTTGTTTTCTGCTATTACCAAGGCAATAGCGTGTCTCTGGTTTAATAGGCCTTTCAGCGATGCTTGATTGAATGAGGAATTACTTTTCGTAATGCAACACCGCCTGTCTCTAATTCAAATGAAAAATTACTATATTTCTCAATTGTAACTATGTATTTAGAACAAATCCAAGAAGGTAATTAAAATAATAACTGATTGATACTCCAGCTTTTATATAATAGAATCCAGCTAAGAATATATGCACTCAAATGGACCTTATAAAATTTTAATGATGTTTTAAGTTAATCGATTGCTATCGTTCTTTTCTGTTTACGGGATTTCAACAGCCATAAGTATAGTATTTTAAATGAAGTTCTTATATAACTTTACCAGCTTTTTTGCACAAGCTTGTTATAAAAAGAATTTCAATACCTTAGGGACCTTAAAAAGGAAACAATTGTTGACTTAAAAATATATTTCGTCGTCGTCGTCGTCGTCGCTTCAACCGATGGACGTCCACTGCTGGACATAGGTCTCACGTAATGACGTCCACAAGGCCCGATCTTGTGCCGCCTGGCTCCAGCGGCTACCGGCGACCCTCTTTATGTCGTCGGTCCACCTTGTGGGGGGTCTCCCTACACTGCGCCGCCCGGTGCGGGGTCGCCACTCCAGCACCTTCGGGCCCCAACGTCCATCGGTCCGTCGGACTATGTGCCCCGCCCATTGCCACTTCAGGTTCGCGATTCGTAGGGCTATGTCGGTGACTTTGGTTCTGCTACGGATCTCCTCATTTCTGATTTGATCGCGTAGAGAAACTCCGAGCATAGCCTTCTCCATCGCACGCTGAGTGACTCTGAGCTTTCGAATGAGGCCCATAGTCAGCGACCACGTTTCGGAGCCGTAGGTCATCACTCGCAACCCTCCCCGGCAGCCCCGCTATTCCTAAATAGATGTATGGACAATATATTAATATTTCTACCCAAATGTGTCTGAGTCCCACAGTTTATTTAATTATCTATTAAATTTGTTGTAAGGAAATATATTAAATGTTTAAAGACAAAGTCTATGTAACATATGTATATTATTTTGAATATAAGTAACAAATCTATATCATTTGAAATATGCATTAGTAATATCAAATTCATTGTTGGTCTGACTAAATTCATTATCAGAACCATAGTTTCTCCATGCTTCAATGCAGAAATTGGGGACAAATATTTCCTCGCAATCTTCGACTTATCTGTATTATGAATAAGTATTAACAAATTTAACAAGGATGAAATAAAAATATTTTCGGGTACTCTTGGCATATTATGTCTTTCAAAATATCACGATATATTCTAAAGAAGTAAGATTAAATACGGATTACATTACAATACCATACATAAATAATGATACTGCCGATCTGCAGTTAAGCAGCGTGGTGGGTCTATGCTCTAACACCCTCCTATGAGTGAGGAGGTTCTGGGACGTCAACAGGCTGCTACTTACCTAACCTTACCTTAATACTGATATTTGATGTGTCAAATGATAATAGACTTTTAAGTAACAAAATAATGATAAGTTATTTGTCAAAATACATTCACATGTAAATAAAATTTAACGATAAATTATTAATGATCCGAGAACAAAACATGCAAATTGCAAAACATAGCTAAGATTTCAGTTTCATTTTGCAATTATATTATAAATATTTTGTTTTATCTTTAGATATCATCTAATTTATAAAATTTCCCTGTCACAATGTTAGTTACCGTACTTCTCCGAAATGGCTGTACCGATTTGTATCAAATTTTATATGCGTATTCAGTAGGTTTGAGAATCGGCTACTATCTACTTTTCATACCCCTAAGTGATAAGGGTTGTTCACCCTTAATTTTTTTTTTAAATTTATGAACAAAATTTTATTGTTAAATTTTTGGTGATACTGTATACAAAAATACATACATCCCTATATTTTTACTTTTCTATCAGCAACCCCTATTTTTTAATAACGATAAAAGTAATTATATGGCAAAACAACGTTTGCTGGGTCAGCTAGTGTTTTATATAATTTTAACCTATAGTTTACCTCCTAAAATATAACTACTAAAAACACTTGTCATTTAATCTTTGATATACTGAAATAGTGTCATATTTTCTCTGTTTTATTAACTTTAAACACCATTATAAAATTGTTCAAATGGTTTTAATACAGGTCCCACGTTTCATATTCACTTAGTTTCGAAAATTTGTAATTTATTATCTTATGTCATATATTATTTCAATTAGTTATATTTAATTAAAGTAATACCGACTTATATCCCAGAGTAATTGAGAATACGGAAAGTCCATAGTAAATCAAGAAACGTGGAAGCTCTACGATATCCAATAGAAGTCGAATAACAGTATACAAAAAAGCAATCTATGTGAAAAGCGATCCACGTTCGATCCAAACATAATTAAATCGAGACATCTATATTAGATTCCGTAAAATTAGATCATGACTTTCTTCCATTGGTACGGTTTTATTAGGTTTTTATTTGATTTGTACATTCGCGGGGACAAAGACGCCGTGGGGCGAATCATACTAGTTCCATTCTAATGGAGTCTTCATTCGCCCTCTTTTGAGAGTTTTTGTAGCTACTTTCAATTAAAGCTGATAATAGCAAAGGGTAAGTTGCCGACAAATCACAGATAACATAACAGAAAGATCACTTAGGTATAAACTTATTAAGTAGTTTTCTTTTCAAAATAAAAATAACAAAATGATATAATCCTGAGAATATAGAGCGTTTCTTTTATACAAATATTGTTACCAGATAAGTACAGGTTTCTAACGTTCTACTCATAGTTGAGAGGAATTTAGGTCATGGACCCACTACGATGCTTTTCCTCACGATGTGTTCTTTCACTGAAAAGTGCAATGTTGGATTGGAAAGAACAATCAAAGGCATCAATGGCTTTTTTTATAAAAAAAAACTTAATTGGGCTGCCCAGCATTTGAACTCGCGCTCTAAACGAGCATTCACGCATCGCACCACTAAGCCATCATACTTAAAAAATAAACTATTCTTAGAATGACTACGCTAATTTGGTGCCACCCCAGTTTATAGCTGAACACACTGGTTGCAGGCCACACTGGAATAGACACGATTGAAGTCAGAGCCAGCGCATCAGTCCTAGATAATACCAATGTAATGGTTAGCCTCAGTTGCCTCCGAGATTTCGTTCCACATTGTCATTGTCTATAAGCACAAGACTTCTGAATGCTTATCGATGGTTTCACGATCCAAATTTTTAAGACTGTACGTATAAAATGGCGGGAATAATACAAAAGTATACAGTCAAGAGTCTTAAAAATTATATGATTACATAAAATTGACATAAGCAAAAGAGACGTACTTTCCACTAACAACAGAAACTGGATTGCCTAAAACTATAGATTATATAATACATTTCTGCCTAATATAGGTGTCTCTCGTACATCCGTCTACTCTGTGTCAATTCGGAATAAGACATCAGCGGTGGCGCACAGCAGGGGCAGATTGCGCGAGCATGACAAAGCTCTGTGTTACATACACGCTTTATAACCTCGTGGTCGTCATAAACGTGAACCAATGTCCGCTGCCACCACTCAACGACAACGACACGATATATAACTTCAATGTATATTATAATTTTTGTAAGTTTCCTTAGTAAAATTAGCGTAAAGTCGCTTCAAAACACCCATAAAGATGCTGTGCGATGCATTAGCGTATCTTAGTTAGGCCGATTAATTTTATTTATTTTATTGCTTTTGGGATAAATGTACAGAATACGTCACAAGTAACACAAATCGATGTGTCGCATAAATATTGTGAATAGCTTGTACTATAATATATAATAGGGGTTAAACGTGGACTACGTGGAGGCCAATTTATGTTACCTCTCCGGATCTGAGCAATTTGGCTTTCACGAACACGTGGCAGAGAAAAATTGGACGTGTGTGAAGTTTCGCCGTCCTGTTGGAACCATGTTCTTTGGTTATAGCCAGGAAAGTTTTGCAGTTCAGGTACTAGGAAGTTGTCTAACATCTCCACATAACGCTCTGAATTCACTGAAACTGCGACCCTTTCGGCAAAAATGGGCTGATAACTCCTCGCGCCGATATCGCAGTCCATACGGTCACTTTAGGCGAATGTAGGGGGTTTCTGATGTTTGCGTTTCGGATTCGTTGCACACCAGCATCGGCTGTTCTGCTTATGTATGTGGCCATTAAGATGAAAATGAGCTTTATCCGAAAACAAAATGTTAGTAAACGTTGACAATCGCTCAATCACCTGATTTGCGAAATCACGCCTCTGACTAGCATCTTGGGGTTTTAATTCTCCATAGCGACTGAAATTCTATGAGTCAGGCTACCGGTTGATATAAGCCCCGCGCCCCTTGGATACGTTGCGTTCACGCAGTAAGCTAAATAAATATAAAATTTCCTTTAAGACACCTGATAGAAACGTTTTGTGTAGTGAATGCCTTATTTAGTTTAGTTTATTTCTTTCATCAATATAGGTATTTAATGGGTTAAGATAAGCAATATATAATAAAATTTTCAGAGGATAATAGACTCTTAAGTAATAGCGTGATTTGCACATTATTGACTTTATTAAGCAAACACATAACTCGAAATGTTAAGAGCATAATACTTAGCTGATTCTAGCTGTGTTTAATTATTTTCAACATGCAATAGTCACATATCATTCAAGTAATTTAGATTAAAACACTCATATAACTTCGAGTTTAACTCTGCTAACTGTAAGATTGATATTTAGTCGAGTATATTCATAAGAATATATTCATAAGAATATACTAATTATAACTAGCATATAAATGCTAGTTATAATTATTAATATTGCGAACCCTATGTAACTTTAGCTCTTTAACTAGTCGTAAATTGGAAATAATAAATATGCGAAAATGACTCTATTTGACGATTCAAAGGTATTGTAAAAGCATAGGTAAATAAAGAATTTTTAATAAGATTTGCTTTAATTTCAACCAATTCTTAATGTCGTTATCGTATAGCAGTCGTTAAGATGGAATTTCTCTGTGACGATTAATATATTAATTTATATTTCTGCTAGGTTCAATTTGACATTTAATTACAGTTAGGTGGTAACGTGTTATGTTTAACTGTTACCATATTTTTATTTATATTACATGTCGTAATAACTGTCATGTATCGTGAATATTCATGTTTAAAGTATTGCTTGTTTAGAATCACACCTCATCCTTAATATATTACATATCTTCATCATTGTATAGCTTATGTTTGCACCATTTTTAAATTGCGTCCATAAAGAATACTTTATACTTTTTAAGCTTATTGTCCTTTCTGAGGCTGCAGACTATACCAAATTTCATTTAAAGTTCAGTATTTTCGTCGTGAAAGCAAGGCAGATAGACAGTCACTTTCGCATTTATAACGTTAGTTAAGACTATTATTTTATACCTTCGAGGGTAATACTTTTACGAGATTTGAATTGCATTTACCAATATCGAATCAACAGCCTTACACTTTAATTTGAAACTTCTAGCTTTAAAAATGAGGATACTTCCATACTTAACAACTATTTTTCTCATTTAAAAGTAGCATATAGGTTCTAGACTGTCATTGTACCAAATTTTTATTTACATCGTTTCAGTTGGTGCTTTCGCACCAAAACTGCTTACAAACAGACAGAGTTACTGTCGCATTTGTAATATTAGTAAGGATTCTAATGGACTACAGATCACAGCCACTCACACTTCAAGAGAATTTGGAGGTCATTCTATATCCTAACTAATAATTTTGCTCAGTTTTAACGCAAATAAGTCCTGACAAGATAAACATATGCCAAGCATATTAAATGAAGTTATCATTCAAGTTTACTAATTATACTCAGGTCGTTTTATAATGCAGTCAGCATAATCTACCGACTAGAATATGAAATGAAAGCTTAAAAACATAAATATATTGTAAATTTTTCGATATTTTGAAAACTATAGACAATGATGATATCAATAAATCAAGGATCATTGAAATATCCTAGCCTAATAATTACGGTTGCCATATCAAAATGATAACACCTGATGGTAAGTAATGATATAATCTAAGATGAAAGCGCGCTAATCTGATAAAAGGTAATTTACATTTACCGGAATACAATCTCTTTGCTTGGCTGTACATCCTGCTAGTTACCACCCTACAGTAACTAGCCACGAAGCCTCCCAGCAGTTCAGATTTAGACTCAGGCTACTAGCAAAGCCAGCACTCGCACCACTGCGGCAGCGAAGCCGTCATAATCATCTGTATATACAGACATACATACATAACATCACGTCTCATTCCCATATGGGTAGGCAGAGACCACGTCCTTCCACTTGCCACTATCCTTGCATATCTCCTTCGCTTCTTTCATTCTCGTTAAACCTTTCATACAAGTTCGTCGATTTAGAGTACTCTTGACCAGGCACTTATTTAAAATGTCCTGGATTTCGTCCAAGATCGTTCGCCTTGATCTTCCCCTTCCAACGTTCTCATTCACTGATGACTCCATAAATTCTTTTTGTCAGTCTCCTTTCATTCATTCTCTCTACTTGCCCAAACCATCTAAGTGTACCTTTTTTAATTTTAGTCACTACATTTCTTTTATACCACAACGTTCAACACAATGATACACAGAAAATATATATACATGAATAGCTGGAAGTTCCCAGCCGGAGTTGTCCGTAATTACAGGCAAAGCTGAGTTAAAATATTTATAATTTCTTACAGTTTTAGGAAGTCAACGCATACAAGCACATTGCTCATTACAGCCGTCGTTCTTTTTGTCACCTTTAGCATTAATGACAATAATTTAAGAGCATCATTCGAGTGTGTCATAAAAACATCGCCACAGCGCACCTCAACCGGTCACATCATAAAATTTAATAAAACCCATCGCCGCATAAAACCTACGTCGGCCATCTTGTGATCGTTGACGCTATGCCTTGTAATAATCTCATTGAAAATGTTGATTAAAGCGAAAAGACGCGACTCAAAGCATTTATTAATAGGCTTCATGATTGCCGCTTCTATTAAAAGTTATCACAACACAGAGACGAGTTGTACGACACGAAAGTTGATTTCAAGTGTGCTATCAAAGACTATATTTAATGTCAGACATACTGATCGGTAATGCACCTAATAAATGTTTTTACTAGAGATGAACCGGGGAGAAGTTATGCCGGATAGCTGCCGAATATTTGGCCAAAATGACTTAAATGGCAACTCGTTAAACGAGTGAATTTTTGAGCGCTTTATTGTTTTCTTAAATTGATTGCAAATAAGAGGTTATGAAAAACACTTTATTGAAGATACCGAAGAAAACTGTCTTCAATAAAAATTAGTAGTATAAAACGATATTTTGATATAAAACGTGACGATTAAAAGTGAAAGCAGTGTATGTAACGAAAGACTTTTTTCGGAAGCTGTCCTTGTATACATTTTTTTTAACGTCAGAAATTCCTGCAACACCAAGGGGAGGCGTTACAAGTTATGCCTGTCTTTTACCGGCTAAAACCTGATGGTGCTCCTCCCTACGTTCGCTGGAGGAATACGTCCGCACTCCCGCCTACGTGTGCCTTACAAGGCTCCCCCCGATAAAATTCCTCCGCTCGGATGGCACACCCGGAGCACTCGACATGTCACCTGTCTTCCCTCACTATCGGGCAACATGCCTCGGACCTGTTGCCACAAGCTAAGCCTAACAGGGTAGACGTCGATCATGGGCCACCCGTCTGCGCCCCGGCTTCCTCCTACGCATGGCGGTAGCGTCTCGTTCCGCCGCCTTCTTCTGCGGCATCACATTTTCACAGAAGGAGACCATCGCCTCCCAAGAGACTTCCCTACCTACCATGGCGTTAACCACAGCGGGTAAAGAAAGGTCGTTTACGACTACTGTCATGAGTGCTGCTCGTTGGTTAGCCCACCGTGGACACGCAGCGAGTGTGTGTCAGCATTGTCCTCCACCGCGCCAAACTCGTGACATTCCTACGTCGGTTTCCTCCTCGACACAGGTGCCTCCCGAAGCAATCGTGCCCCGAGAGGACCTGTGTGAGATAGAAAGACAACACCCCATGGGATCTTTTCACTCATAGTTCGAGGACAGAGCGAACCGCCTCAATTGTACGGTGTCCGGCGACGGGCTCCCTCAAAGTATTCTTCCACCTGACGATAAGAGAAGTCACGAACTTCTCCTATCCATTGATACTAACCATCTCTCGGTCGCCGGTGGAAGTTCTTCTCCCCCGTATACAATAAGCCCAACCGTCTATTGCCTTTAACGCAGAGAAATTGGTATTTATACCTCCTAATTTGTCCTAAGTGGAGTTTACGTATTTCTTTTTTGTTGTGTTATTAAAAAATAATGATTCTCAGGTTAGATAATGTGTTTTTTCAACGTTTATGTTGTCCTTATTTGATATCTGGCCAGATACTCATTTCCTATCTGGTATTCAGCCGGATTTAAAATTTGTTTTTACTATTTAACAATAAGTATAATGGCGGATTGGTAGAATTGGCATTGTAATATAAAGATTGTCGCTTCTCAAACATAGTCTAATAAAATGGGGTGTGGCTATCTTACGGACACAGCCGTTTGTTCTACGTAACGGGGGCTTCCCCCGCTGCGGGCGATGTGTTGCAGTCCTTACTTAGCGTAATAAATTATGTGATCCTTTAGCTATCCAGTGGTGTAACTTAATTTCTGATGGAGGTGATAGATATGTAGCTACAGCACCATACTGTATCGCCCGATTTTGTTATCATTCCTGTTTTGAACTGCTTCCTATGGATGCGATTTTAAAGACGTGAATGCGTTTTAAAAAAAAAGATCTTCGAAAAGTGTGTCATTATGGTTTATGAAGTACAAGATAATACCCGACTTTAAACCTTTAAACAAACCTTTTTTAAATAAACCTTTTAAAACGTTTCGTGTGGTTTTCCTAGCCACAGTTCAATGCAAATTTGGTGAGCCTCATCAAAATATTGGCACACGCCTGCCGCAGACTTCGGTTTATCTTTATAAACTAAATTAAACACGATATATTAACAGAGAAAAACTATAGCTAATGCCTAACAAAGAGCTCAAAAGTAGAATTTCACTAACAAAACGCTATTTTTAATGTTAATGTGTATTGTAGGAAGTGAAGCACCTTCGCACCTCGACTTTTAAACAATTTTATGCACCCTTAACGTTTTATTCCCGTAAATTCATTCAATCAAAAAATATTTTAAGTTTACAGTGCTTTTGATTCCTCAAATATATATATTTTTAATTCTTAATACCAATGTACTATTGACGATGACATAAAAGGACTTAAAAGTTAAGATTATGGCTTTCTTCGCGTCCACGTAAAGACATAAAATCCAAATAATATTTGTCCACGTAAAGACATAAAATAGCGGCAGTAAAATGTAACAATAACATCTGAATTGATCGTATTTTAACAATTAATAAGATTTTCATTAGAATTATTGAAATACAGTTCGTTCGCGTTTAAAGTGCAGTGAGTCATCATTCTTGCCCCGCTCCCTAACCAATCCAAACCAATCAAATTTAACGCAAACAAACTGTAACATTCTTTTAATAAAAGTATTAAATTTTAAACACTATGAAAGCCCCTTGTAACATCATCATATGGGTTTCGAGTTTGAGGCATTGTAGTCCTGTTTGCACAAAGTAACAAAGTGATATTTCGCGAAAACCACTTTAGTACCTTCAATATAAATTATTCTATGGTATAACGCGCCTGCAGTGTACCCGAATGATTGAATGCGAGAGAAAATTATAGGCTCGGACTGCATGGACACCTTATTACTGCTCTCGAACTGTTAAAGCAATTTATCTGACATTTAAATAATTCCACGGCGAATGGGAGCGTAATGACGGTTTACTTAATGCTACGTGCATTAACCTCAGTTTGTTGCTAAAGGATATCTGTCATGGGGCCAATTACCACATGTTCAAATATTATTAAGTGCTTTAATCTTTGCGTACATATAAATAAAGTTGAGGTGTCTATCTGTGCTTTTGAAATGACGCCGCTTTTTGGCAGCCTTGCTGGCCTCAGTGGTGTGAGTACTCGCCTCGCTAGCGAATTTGCATTTTCTAACCTTACCACCCTACCAGCAAAGACGCACCGCCAAGCAATGAGACTTGTGTTCCAGTATGATGCTGTGGAAAAACCACAAGAGGTAAACAACCTCTTACCAAATAGACACACTTCCATTTTAGATTGTATCATTACTGTTATGTATGTATAAACTTTGTAGTTAGTCTATGATTAAATATCCTTTAGCGTGGGGGGAGAAGACTGACACTAATAATGGCGTGTTGTGATACAAGTAACAGAAACATGTCAGGATTATCATACATGGAATACAACTCCATCCCCAAACAAAAGGACATTACAATTACTTTCAATCGGGAGTGTGGGACTCGCTGAGTAACCAGAATACTCACTACAACCCAGCGCATCCCTCGTCATCCTTGGATGAGATCACTAGTGGGTCCCATTTTACATTCCACTCTAGTGACCCGGATGATGCCGACTATGAAAGTCTACAGTTTAGTGAGGGTAGTAGTGAAGCGCATACCTGCGCCTATTGCCACGCAGCCTTCGACGGAAAGGGAGGGCATCAGCCGCATCCATCCATTCGCATCCTTTAGCAAGATTTTTAAATACGCTGCTACCCGTTGCTGGAACAACATCCCTCCACCCATTAGAAACTGTGCTACTAAATATACATTTAAAAATAAATTAAAACAATATATGTTAAGCAAGCAAAAAGAAATAGAAAATTATGCGGCAGAGCTATCTATTTTATAGCTGCCCAAATATAGTCTACCTTTTTATTATTGTTATCATTTTTTTTTAATTAACTATTTCTATCTTTATGATGATTTTTTAATGTTGCCATTTACTTGTTATTCGNCACCGCCAAGCAATGAGACTTGTGTTCCAGTATGATGCTGTGGAAAAACCACAAGAGGTAAACAACCTCTTACCAAATAGACAAACTTCCATTTTAGATTGTATCATTACTGTTATGTATGTATAAACTTTGTAGTTAGTCTATGATTAAATATCCTTTAGCGTGGGGGGAGAAGACTGACACTAATAATGGCGTGTTGTGATACAAGTAACAGAGACATGTCAGGATTATCATACATGGAATACAACTCCATACCCAAACAAAAGGACATTACAATTACTTTCAATCGGGAATGTGGGACTCGCTGAGTAACCAGAATACTCACTACAACCTAGCGCATCCCTCGTCATCCTTGGATGAGATCACTAGTGGGTCCCATTTTACATTCCACTCTAGTGACCCGGATGATGCCGACTATGAAAGTCTACAGTTTACTGAGGGTAGTAGTGAAGCGCATACCTGCGTCTATTGCCACGCAGCCTTCGACGGAGAGGGAGGGCATCAGCCGCATTCATCCATTCGCATCCTTTAGCAAGATGACGGTCTCGCATAAGATGACAACTGCCCTCCATCCAAACTCACTGGTTAGTATCGCATGGATAATACTCTCCGGAAAGAGCTCTTCTCCAACCAGCGGGACTAATATATGTGGCGGCGGTACCCACGGCGGATTCGGCTAATGTATGGTGCACTGTATCTACAGTGGCACCACACGCATGATAGACGGGCGTTTCCTCACGATCTATCTGGTTCAGATACTTGTCGAAGCAACATACCCGGTAAGCAGCTGCACCAGACGGTAGGAGAGGAATCCGTACGGCTTAATGATCCAATTCTCCAGGTAAGGATTGCTGCCACCGCGTTCATCCCTGTAGTTGGGAACCCAAGGCCTTGGCTCCATTATTGGAATATAGGAAATCATGAGTACAACAAAACCTACCTAGGTACCCATTTATATTATAGTCTGTAACTCCAATCTGCAGTGAAGCAGCTTAGTTGGTAATTCCAGCAGTGGGACATTAATGGGCTGCTAGTTACCTTTACCTTTATATTTGGATATACAATAGGTCCAATAAAATATATAATTTAAAGCTTAACAAAACTTTATGCGAATGCCTTTGTGGAGTATTTTAAATAACTTCAGGAAATTATAAATTTTAAGTGGACAAAGTCGAGGATGTAATATAGTGTTTTAATATTTCTTTTATAAGTTACACAATTTAATTGTCAGAAGGGTAGACGCAATAAAGCAATTAATACCTGTACTATATTAATGATTGAGTTATTGCTTGGGTCGGTTGTACGATGACCTCTACTTTTGCAAGTGTCTGAGAATCGTGCAGGGTTTTATGAATTCCTTGAACATATGACCTAAACATTTATTTTGCAATTAAAAGAGTAACAGTTTATAAAAAGGACGAATTTACATTACATAGCTTGTTATTGTTAACGAGGGGACAAGACAAAACAGAACCTCCTTTAATCCTTAGACAAACAGGATACTTTGTTAAAATCTCCTTGTCAGTAATCGAACCTGAAACCACGATGTTAAAAAACACAATGAAAATCTATTTATCTGTAGAAGTCAGATGGTTACATAGTTGTAACGCTATTCTATAAGGCATACAAATTTTTATTATTTATTAACAAAATATGGAGGTAAGAAAATGTATTTGCTGTAAATCTCAAAAAAAACTAAAATAGGTTTCAAATATCATTTTAATTAGAAAAAATACTGCGTCGATTGGTCTAGCACAAGGGTCGCCAATCTTATGAGTCTAAAAATTACAATTTACAAAAATTTTAAAGTTTTCAAAGGGCCACAAAAATTTGTCTTGCCAACAATAAATTCTTACATACACAAAGATTTTTGATAAAAAAATTATCTATTCATTTATGACAAAAATTTGGATTATATATTCATGGTCTTGTTAGATAATCACTTAGATAGAAAAATTATGTGAAATTATAATTCTTTGTTGGATAATTTTATAAAAAACTGCTGTATTTTTAAGTTTGTTATTTTTAGCTTTTATTAAAATTAAGTTTAGTATTTAATTAGCTTTATTGATTACGCCATTCTTCTTCAAAACAAGTAAAGTTTTTTGTCTCTGGTGAGAGAGTTCGTATTTTGAGGTTTACAATAATACGATATCTTAAGTAGATATGTAGTTTAATTAAATCTAAAATACTATGGTCAATTAAATAAAACTATAAAAAAATACATCAAGGAGGTCTTCAATAATTATCGATCACTTACAATATTAATGATGTTGTTAATGATAACAATTCATTTCTAATATTATCAAAGAATTACATTATAAATAATAAAATAGAGTAAGAAAATTATCATAAATTTAATATTCATAAAATATTGAATATCGCGTGCGGTGAGGTTGACAAAAAAAATAGTATCCAAGACCTCAATTTCCGAGGATGAGTGTCTTAAACAAATTCAGTGTCAATTAGAGGACATCTCAAACATAAGAATTACCGCAAATTACGGTGGCAGCAACATGTTTTGAAATGTTATTACGTCGCATATCCAGTTAATTGTTCCAAATTGTTTAATGTCGGTGCGGCACCTCACGACCACTATTACAGCGCCCGAGGCGTTCGCTGCCAGTTTTTACGCTGATTTTTCACTACTTTTTGAAGCGAAACTTATTATGGCACGTTAGGCAAAAATTTGCGAGCAGTTTTAAGCGAAAATCCCATAACTTAATATGTATAAATGTTTGCTGTGACAAGTACCACAACAAAATAGATATACAGCCGAAACCAAATGTAACGACATTGAAGGTAACGATATGTGAAATTATCTTAAGAATTATAGAAAATTTTACTATAATTCTTGTTATTGTTTATCATCAAGACGTTTTTTCGTAACCTCTTATTTGCAATTAATTTAAGAATACAATAAAGCGCTGTGCATGCAGGAGTGTTGGTGCCAACATTTATCTACGGTAGTGAAAGTTGGATATAGCAGGAGAAGCATAAAAGTAAAATAAATGCGATAGAGATGAAAAATGAGTGGATTAAAACTGAGTGACAAATTAAGAAATAGTGTGATAACGTTGTGGTTTAAAAGAAGATGTAATGACTAAAATTGAGAAAGATATGCTTAGATGGTTTGGGCATGTAGAGAGAATGAATGAAAGGAGACTGACAAAAAGGATTTATGAGTCAAGAGTGAATGCGAAAGTTGGAAGGGGAAAACTAAGGCGAACGTTCCTGTATCAAATCTAGGACATTTTAAATAAGGCCCAAGACAAGAGTACTTTAAACCGACGAACCTGTATGAAAGGTTTAATGAAAATGAAAGAAGGGAAGGAGATATGCAAGGATCGTGGCAAGTGGAACGATGTTGTCTCTGCTTACCCCTATGGGAATGAGGCGTGATGCTACGTATGTATGTATAAAACGCTCAATAATTTACATGGATCGCTTTCTTTTAGACTGGTGCAGGTGCTGACCGGCCATGGATGTTTCGGTAAGTAAGTACTTACCGAAGCCGGTCGGTTCTTGCACCAGATAGCGCGGCATGAAGAATTACCTGTTTGCCATCAGTGTGGTGCATCCGTCGATATGGCGGATCACACTGTGGCAGAATGTCCGGCATGAGAATCGCATGGTCATCCTCTGGTGCCGCTGTTTGGAGAGGAACTCTCATTGCCAAGTATAATAGATTCAATGCTTGGCACTGAGGTAGGAGGGAATGCAGTTGCCTTCTTTTGCCTGGGTGTCATCTCGTTGAAGGAGGCAATGGAGACAGAAAGGGAAAGTGCTGCTGATGCCCCGCTCCTACGAAAGCGGAGGCCGGGTGGTTTAAGGCGTCTTTTTGAACGTCTTTTGCCTCCTCCTTAAACTACTCTGTGTAAGGGTGGAGCGAATGCATAACGGAGCCTCTGACACTTCCAATTCAGGTTGATGAGGGTTCAGAGGCCCACTAAAACCCAGGTTTTAGTGGGTATTCTAGCTAAGCTAGTGAGTCCCACACTCCCTGCGCTCGTCGTAGGCGTGCGTAAAAGCATTTCCCAGCGAGAAAAAAAAAGGTGAGTACATCTAGTTTTGTTAACATTATAATTAAACATAACGTGAAAGTTGTTACAATATTCACAATTAAATATAATTGCAATAGCTCAATAAAACGAACCGGTGTAATATCTCATCACAGCCGTCATTAGAAACAGAAATAGGAATCGTGATGAGTAACGACGTGCGAACGCTTCATTACATCAGATTACGCGAATAATACCGTTTGAAATCGCTCGTTACCGATAGAAATGTGCGAAACGCGTGAATCGAATCGATAAGCCGCACGATTATTGGGGAACCATATCACGGCTCCGATCACTTATTATGGTGTAATTGCGTTCTGCTAAACTGTGCTGATTGCCTCATTTGTCTAGTGGTCAGCTTGTTCAGTTACAAACATGAGGTCGTAGGTTGGAGTCCCTATTTTGTTATGATATTCTCTGTTTTTGCCCGACGTTCGGAAGGTGGTGGTGTACTCCAACGTTCTTGGAAGATTGCCCTGCCAAGGGGCATGGTACGCTAACGTACAGATTGGTGCAGATGCTAACTGGACATGGTTGCTTTGGCAAGTATCTGCACCAGACGCTGTGTAGAGACGCTTGCTTGCCGTGCATGTCCCTAAATATACGGCAAGCAATCGTGCATGTCCCTACACGGCGCGCCACAGAGTAGCAGATTGTCAAGCTTGGGGACCCCAGCGTCACATCCTGACATCACTAATTGGAAGCGACCTCTCACTCCCCAGTTTTGTAGGCGGCATGATTAGCGAAGAGTCATGTTGGAAAGCAGTGACCTCCTTCTTTGTGGCTGTCATCCTGCAGAAGAAGGGGCTAAACAGACGAAGGGAGATTATGGGTACACGCTACTCCCTCTCGCCGGAGAAGGCGGGTGCCAGGAGGCGCAATTTTACTCGCCTGCTCTCCCTTAAATAAACCCTTAAGTCTGATTCATCCGGGGCGCCACTTAATGTGACAACGGACATCTGGACCCCAACACCTGGACGAAGAAGGTTCCACTGGGTTCTGGTGGGTATCCTGCTACGACCTGTGAGTCCCACACTCCCGTGTGTAAGTTTTGATTTCAACCGGCGTGCATAAAGCATTTCCCAGAGAAAAAAAATCTCCCTGCCTCGGAGAACACATTAAGCCGTCGGTCCTGCGCCTGATCTTTCCCCGATCGTGTCGGATTGTCGTCATATCGGACAATAAGACGGCAGGAATAGAGTACACTTGTGTTAGCGCATACACTTGTGTAATGCTCTAACAACCCTGTCTGCTATGGGTGAGGAGGTCTGTGCCCAATCGTGAGGAGGTCTGTAGGACATTTGAGTAAGGAAAGAGGGTTTTTAGAGAATAGACCCACCACGCTGCTCCACTGCGGATTGGCAGGGATAGTACACAAGTGCACTCTCTATTCCTTCACTCTCATCGTCCGATGTGACTGGAATCCGATACAACCGGAGAGAGATCAGGCTCAGGACCGACGGCTTAACGTGCTCTCCCAGGCACGGGAATGGATCACACCACCAAAGTCCCAACTTCGGGCAAATATTGAGAAAATCTTAATAGAAAACTCAATATAGATTTCGAATTGGCCAGACTCGGGACTCGAACCCAGAACCTAATGTCTGTAGTCGAATATGCTAACCACTAGACCAAAGAGGCAGTCTACTATATAAGTACGAGTATTAACACATATTGTCACGTTTATACTCTTTAAATTTACAGATATAAGATGATTTCAATTACTCTTACGTGACCAACAGGCATCTTTATTTTAAATTATAAATGAATATTATCTCTACTCTATGACAGATGAATATTTCAAAAAACACATTTATTGAGCTTTTTTCATATGGGATATAAAGGAACACAATAAGCAGGCTGTACCAAAGTACTAAACTAAGATACACTAGAATTGGTATCAGGGTCGATGAATGTGCACTCCAGCTGATTTATGGGCCTCCTCGCGATATTATTTCGCTATTTATCAACCGCTTAACTGACAGATTTATGGGCGGAGAACTCACAGCATGGAGTTATAAAGGTCGCGATTATGTTGTCAAAATTACGAATTTGTTGCCCTTTTCTATTAAAAATGTATTAACAATGTTATAAAGTAGCAATTAATTACATTTCTTTTCATTTTTAATATAATGACACAATTTATCCGTTCTTTTTCACTGGAATATCATAAACGGGTATTTAACTGTACCATAATTAAACTTTAATCTATCCAAAAAAGAATGTTGATATATATTTTAAACAAAATTTTATATTTAACGCATACAACACAATAAATTACTTTTAAGAGGACAAAACATAATGAGTGCCACAGGACGGACTTTTGTGTCAATTCGAGGTTAACAATATGAAAGACAACTTTTTTTGGGTTTCATAGTCATAAAGTGTAGATACGATATATATTATAATAAATGTGTAAAAATTGTCGTAAATATAACTCATGAATTGAAATGTAGTAGTGACACGTTAATTATAACCATCTCGTTCTTAAGTCTACTAAAATTGAATTGACTCGAACGAGCATTACGTAGTCAGGCTCAGTCGCATTCGTCGCTTCAACCGATGGACGTCCACTGCTGGACATAGGTCTCACATAATGATGTCCACAAGGCCCGATCTTGTGCCGCCTGGCTCCAGCGGCTTACAGCGACCCTCTTTATGTCGTCGATCTACCTTCTGGGGGGTCTTCCTACACTGCGCCACTCCAGCACCTTCGGGCCCCAACGTCCATCGGTCCGTCGGACTATATGCCCCGCCTAATGCCACTTCAGGTTAGCGATTCGTAGGGCTATGTCAGTGATTTTGGTTCTGTTACGGATCTTCTCATTTCTGATTTGATCGCGTAGAGAAACTCCGAGCATAGCCCTCTCCATCGCACGCTGAGTGACTCTGAGCTTTCGTATGAGGCCCATAGTCAGCGACCACATTTCGGAGCCGTAGGTCATCACTATACTATAGGCAACACGCACTGTTCGAATAACTTTGTCTTCAGATACTGAGGGATATTGAACGATAGAATCTGGCGTAGTTTCCTGAATGCTGCCCAACCGAGTTGGATTCGGCGGTTAGCCTCTTTGTCGAAATTGGACCTACCTAGCTGGACTATGTGTTCCAGGTATGTATATTCGTCTACAATTTCGAGTGCTGAGTTCTCAACGATGACTGGGTGGAGTGGAACATGGATATTGGACATAACTTTTGTCTCATCCATGTTCATTTTTAGGCCCACCTGTCGAGAAGCTCTGCTGAGGTAATCGAGTATTGCACTGAGATCTTCCAGAGACTCTGCTATAATGACCACGTCGTCGGCAAACCGTAGATGAGTAATGTACTCGCCATTGATGTTGATGCCCAGTCCGTTCCACTCCATAAGCTTAAACAGGTCCTCCAACGCCGCAGTAAAGAGCTTCGGGCAGATAACATCTCCCTGTCGCATTCAATACCCACTAATTAAAGTGCAAAACACAGTTAAAGAACTTTTCCCTACAAAGAACGACAGAATTTAGAATTAGTTTAGGAATAAAATTGGAGACCAAAATATGCATATCCAAAAAGCGAGGAGAATTATAGAGCTTTTAGAGCAGTTACTTTACTTTGTAGGATAAGAAACTTTAAGCTCTGCTAAGCCACAAGTTTGTTTACAGGCTTTATTTGATTTAAAAAAAAGTATTACATTGTTGCCATTGGTAAAAAACGGCAAAAGATAAAATATCAAGTAGTTTTAGGAATTAATTAAAACTCTATTAAAAATGCGATATAATTACTTAAAATTATTCGAGAAAAATTACTAAAATAAATATTTTCAAGAATGGCTAGTCCGGTTTTGATGATAAATATATTAGCACATAGACAATACATAAACTCATGTGCGTATTGACCCATCGACGTCTTCTACGTATAAAGAGTCAAGTATGTAATCCTAATTTTGTAAAACAGTGTTTCAAAGATAATATATCTATAAGACCACTATTTTTTGTACTAATGATATATTTTTTAAGCATTATCAAACAAAACGTCAAAATTTCTAAGATGCAATTGACCCTTTATATGCAGAGGCCCTCTACATATACGAATATTTCATGTAATTTTAAGAGACAAAGCGTCATAAATAAATTATGTAGTTAAACTGATAAACATTGAGTGCATCTTACAGCATCTGGTTCGTAATTCAATTAAAAAATTCACAGAAAACGAGCCTCGGTGCAATCTTCCAAATTGCGCTGCGCCCGCGCCGACAACGGCAGCCTAATTCCTTTAAATATTATTCTTCCCGCCTTTATCATATATTTTGGAATTAACCCGCCGACGTAATAACTATTATATGCAAGTTTTTGATTAAATCCGCCAAAACCAATACTTAAACGTTATCAAAATTCTGTTATCTACGTTTATCCTTCCTATAAGATGGCGACTCAGTGCCGCCCTTTTGATGTCTCCTCCAAACAATAACCTCATTTGTGTATACAACCGAATTTAGATATAGCCGAAAAAACTTATATTGCCAATTGAAAAATTGAAAATTATTTATTTCATAAAAATTACAATTAGTGACATCTCATGGCTGAGGCCTAATAAATACCTGTATATTGCTTCACAAAAGAAATATATGCAAAAAAAGAAAAATGAGACTAAAGAATTTTATAATATTTGTATTTTTTTGTGTGTGTGTGTGTGTGTGTGTGTGTGTGTGTGTGTGTCTGTGTGATGGACTGTGTGTAGATTTGTGTTTATATAAATTTATAACATTTTCTTCGGACTTTAGAAAGAGACCAAAATTAAATTCTGAACTTTATGAGTTGACTGACTGACTTGATGAGTGAAGTCATTCAGATATCAAATTAAATTTAATCATTAGTGAAAAGCCATTTGCGGAAAGGGGGCCCAGGGGACCGACAGGGCAGATAGGACTTTCACTTTAAATCATACTAAACTTACCAAAATGAAATTGTGAATAACATGGCAACACTGTACAGACGCCATTGTTAATTGAGGGACAGCGGAGGCGTGTATCATTGATAAATAAATAAAGAGCGAAAAAATATTGTTTTTAAATTAATAAAAATCATTAATTAATGTTTATAACATAAATATACTAAATAATTATCTTTAAAACGAGTTAGAATTGCATTTACCCAATATTTGGTTTTCAACTTATCATATGTTCTTTTTTGTAACTACTGTCTCTGGGGCACAAAAGTCCGGCACATTTGGGGGCACATAGTACCCCCGATACGATAGATGAATTCACAGTCAAATACAGATTTCATATACGATGACCCTCAACCTTCAATTCCAAAGGTCCCGAATTGAGAGCAATGCGTAAATAATTGCGAATACAATTTTTTACAACTATTCTTTAATTATTTTTTTTTATTTTACGCTTCAAATAGCTACACATGATGTCTTCAAATTAAATTTATGTTAAATGGTACAAAATTTATTTGGGGCACAGAGGATCGGACTAAATCCCCAGTGCCGCAAACATAGGACAGAGAGGACCATATTTCGTTTCAATAAATTTTATTAAAAAATATACAAATTTGTAGAAATACGAAAATAATTTTTGTCGTAATATACACTGACCTTTAAAGAGTAACAAACACCAAATTGGACCATTTTTCTCTTAAAAATTATTTTAATATTTAATTTAAAACCTTAAATGATCCTATGTGTCCCCCTTCACCTACTTGAAAGCTACATAATAACATGTATAATAATAATAATAACCTTTTATTTTTTACATTACACTTAACTACAGTTAAAATGATTACATGTGTATTCTAACATAACGATTTATATGTATTAATGTATTATTTTTATAATAATAATTATTATTTTTATATTTTATTATTTTGTGTATACTTTATATATACTATACTATTACACACGTAATCATTCATATGTTACGTAACACGTACACAAATTTACGTAAGTACATCGCCTACCCTTATATAATGTATTTATTTTGTCTCTTAAGTTTTTACTCTGTCTATAATAATATAAATTTATATGAAAATTAAATTTAAAAGTATACTTTTTTCATTTGTTTTGACATTTGACATTGACAACCAATAATTTCTGAACGCAACTATAATAATTTAAGGGCTTTGGCGGGAATCTGGACATAAAAGTTGAGTTTTTTATATTACGAATGTAAATATATTAAACGTAATAGAATTAAGTTGTAAAATAACGGTTTATTATTAGTCATATGTATAATATTTCTGCATTTTGTATTGTGACCTTTTATTTGGTGGTGGTTCAACTATTTATAGATAATAAAATTTATACTTCGGATTTTTATAAACCGAACAATTTCCATCGTGTATTTTCCAACAAATTTGACACTGGCGAGATAATCTGTGCCCAATTGGCACACCTAAAAACCATTTAGCAAAGAAGAAGATATTACGAATGCTTATTGTTTCGGTTAAGTTTTGTCCACATTTTGTACTAAAGTTGAAGCATTCGGCAATTATCATTTTGCTATTTAAGTTATTGATTCCAAGGCACCAAGTACGAAGTACGCCGGATGAGCTAGTTCAAAATAAATAAATGGAATAAGTTTATTTTATCATTAATTTGCGGTAATAACACTTGTCTTGTAAATGAGCTCATCAAACAATTGATTGCAGTATTTATTCGACATTACGTTCTCGCCATTTTTTACGACGTCATTTTCTTCATACTTGTCTTTGATTGCGTGAGGGCTGCTAATTTAACAACCTCTGTAAGTGTGCCCAATTTGTACGTATAAGAAAACAATTTATTAAATTTTTTTTGTTTGTCTAGCTATTTACTCCGGCTCATTTAAAAAGCAACAATTTCCTTTTTGTAAGAACTAGTCAACCACAAAATAATTTCTAAAATCTATGGAATCGTGAACGATGATCCAATGTAAATTAACGCTAAAATTAGAAATATTTAGTGTAAAACTGTACAAAAGCCAAACGTAATAATAAATTATTGAAGAGTTTAATCATCAACACTGTCAACTATATTTGATCTCTAAGCAAAGAATTTTAAAGCAAGCTATTCTCATGATAGTCCCGTGGTTATATCATCATTTGTCCGTAAATATATTCACTTTTAAAGTAATAAAATAAAATAATAACACAAAGGAAACTAACAGCCCATTAACTTACTACAGGGCAGTCCTCCTCACTCATGAGAGAGAAGGTTTTTAATCGTCAAATATAATTTTTTTCCACACACTAATTCTAAAGAACGACTTTAAATCTTAAGTTACGAGGGTTCCTTCGCGTCCTGTTCTGACAAGAGCGCATAACAAACTCAATCGGGTATTTTTTGTTACCATCGACATTGCAATATCATATTACTTTCATATATTTCAATTCAAATTAGAAAAATTCGTTTACTCCTACGCGTTTCTATCGTCTAAGTAATCTTGCAACTGATAATATGATTTTTCAATCAGCCTTCTGTTAACAAAGACTTTGAATTTATTAAAAGTCATTTCTAGAACTGTTTCTGGGAATTTATTATAGAAGCGTATACAATTACACTTTTCTGCAGTACAAATATTGCTTCTATATCAGCAGTATTACTATAAAGTAGAATACCATATGACATAATGCTGTTAAAATAACTGAAATACCCTTAGTTTTTTATTTCGTTGAGTAACATATCGTATTATTAGCTTCAACCTTTAGAGCATAGACCTACCACTCTCTATTCCTTCACATAGTCCGTAGTGACGGCAATACGACACAACCGAAAGATGAGCAGCAGGACCGTCGGCTTAACGTGCTTTCCGAGGCACGTGGGTGGAGCACACCGCCAACTGCCCAATTTCGGGCAACTATTGACAAAATCTTAATGGGACATTTAACATCGATTGGCGAATTCGCCCGTTACAGAGCTCGGACCCAATACCTCATATCTGTAGCATAACAAGCTGACAACTAGACCATTCATAATAAAAGGAACAAGAATAATCTGGTGACATCGTTGTTTAGGCTAAAAAAAACAAGTGTCCTTTAGACTACATGGCCGAAATAAAACGTAACTCTCTTTCTACCTTCATTATCTTATATTTTCCTTACAACTTCTTATCGCCTTACGGGGTCACACTATTCGTAAAGCTCTCGACACGTAATTACTACTTTATGGCTTCAAAAAAGTTTTTTAATGAGATACCACAATCAATTTTAGACTTACCTTTACATGAGTTCAAGAAATATATATAGAGCATTATTTCACTAAGGCTATATACAGTTGAGGATTATTTTAATGACAGATCCGCTTTTTTCCGCTGGGCAATGCATTTACGTCCTAACCCCGACCCGTAGCTCGTGAGTGTGGGACTTTACGAGGGAGGAGACTCGCGATACCCACTAAAACTCAGCGGAACCCTCTTCATCCGTCAGTGAGACACTAGCGGATCAGCTTGCACATTCCTACCTTGTCTCTCGGATGAGTCCGACTAAGAATTCACGAAAGCGGGAGCAGGTGCGCAAACTTGCGCCGCCTAAAATCACACCTTCTTCGGTGGTGAGAGGGAGCATCTACTGCATTCTCCCTCTCTTGTTCGCGGGCCTCCTTTAGCGAGATTACGGTATCGCAAAAGAAGGCCATTCCTGCCCAACACCTCTCAATGGAGAGCATCGCGCCTACAATGCTACGCAGCAAGATATCTCCGCCGATTAGTGCCACCAAGAGGTAACGCTGAGGTCCCCAGGCTACGCATTCTGCCACAATCTGGTGATCTGAGTCAATAGCTACACCACACTCATGGCAGTTGGGCGACTCCTCTCCGCCGATTTGGTGCAAGAACATTCCTAGACAACCGTGCCCGGTCAGAATCTGCACCAGTCTGTAATAAAGCGTCCCGTGCCCCCTGGTGAGCCATTGGTCCAGGTGCGGACGAATCGCTTCCACTGTGGCCACACCCGCCGCTGGGGACCCGTGGTCCTCCTTCCACCTCTGAATCAGAGCCTGATCGGATAGGAGCTTGATCGGATAGGAGCCTGATCCTACGGACCTCATCGGCATCAGGCCGCCGGCTTTGAGCCCTCACAGCTGTCCTGTGCCGATGAATAGCCGCAAGGACATCCGCCCGTAGCTCCCACGGAGGATCGCCAGCCAGAAGAGTCGCTGCCGTCCAAGATATTGTACGGTACCCTCGTATTGCCCTAATCGCAATTATCCTCTCCGCTGCCTGGGTTTGACTCCTTTCTATAAGTTCAATAGACGTTTATGCAAAGTTTTATTATTGTATAAGTAGTTGTTAAAAGAGGAACTAGTGAGTTTCCAGCCTAGGTATTAGTATTTATATAATCAACTTTACGTAGCCGTATATTTTGATTTATAGACACGACGATTTTTATAAATTCATCGAAAAGTGTTAAAAACGCTATGGAATCTACAATATCTTATTTGCAACAGATTGCAGCCCTAGTAGAAGTAATTTTAGCAATTACGGTTGGCAACACTTTAAGCAGCATTTGCATAATAAAATTACCGGTGGCCCTCAGTGTGGTATCATCAGCACAAAAAATATACAGTGAGCGCGTCGATCGCCGTTTATAGCATTAAATGCGGTGTTGAGGTTGATAATAAATCGAATATCCTGCAGTTAGAGCCACTTACGTAAAATTGGCGATACAGTTTCAATTAAAATGTGCAACTAAATTGTATAAGTACCTACCTTATTATACATTTTAATTAAATGTTAACGGTCGCATAATTAGCCTTAAGTATCTCATGTTAATTGCATACGGTATATGCATATTATTAGAACTATTTATGAATAACCAAAATTAAATTATGTACCTTCTTGAAAACAGGATTTCCGAAGTTAATTTATTCTCAATAGGGACTCCTTTTTATATATTACTAGTTTCGTATCGCTTCAGGATCAATAAATTTATTAAAAATCTGAATGACATTTGCAGAACGTTTCAAGTTTAGTAAAAAAATGTGGTCAACACTTAACCGCAACAAAGATTTCGTAAAAAAGAAAAAACATTTTAATTATTATAACTGCGGTCAGAAATTGTTGGTTGTCAATGTCAAATATTAAAAACAAATAAAAACATATTCTTTTAAATTTCACTTCATTTCTGAACGACGGAACGAAGATCAAACGTTTGACAGTTGACCAAATCAATCCAGCGGTTCTGGATTTTTAGCGAGACTAACGAACAGCATCGTACCGGCACATCGTGGTAGGATTGTGGCCAGTTTCGGCCAAAATCTCCGACCAGTCGACTTAGAAAAATTAGCGAATATCTGCCTCAGCTGGAGCTGTAATGCAAGTACTCTCTCGGCAGGTGATCCCCCGTGGGAATTACAGACGGAAGTACTAGCGACAACATACCAGTGTAGGGTTGCCGTAAGGTTTGGAGGTGACCGTCTCGAAATTGACGAGGTCCAAAGAGTCAGGGCCTTGGGCGCCAGGGTCTTGATTTAAGCTTGGAAGGAGGATCTCGAGTCTCCAAGTGCGGGTGTGGTCACGGTGGAAGCGATTCGTCCTCGCCGCGAACAATGGCTAGCTGGGCGGCACAGATTGCTTACCGTTAGGCTGGTGCAAGTACTGACCGGATGTTTCGGAAAGGACTCGCTTGAACACCCTCAATCTGTTTCATCCGGGATTGTCAGGGTGAATGCTCAAGGGAGCCTCTGACACTCCCAATCTGATTCAGGGTGAGGAGGGCGACCCCCTCCTTGGGTTTTAGTGGGTATTCTGGCCTTATCTGCAAATCCCACACTACCTGTCTCGTAGCAGGGGTGCGCAAGTGCATTTCCCAGCTGGGAAAAAATAAGTGGTGCAAGTACTAGCTTTGATAGCTGAGGTACCTGGTTCGATCCTCGGCAGGGCAAATTGAGGTAATTGAATTTCAACCTACCAGCAAAATGACGAATCGCCAAACAAAGAAATTTGTATTCCGCTACGATGCTGCGTGGAAAGTATAAAACGTAAATTGTCTCATACCAAATTAGCGCACTTCCATCTTAGACTGTATCATTATTTACCACCAGATGTGATCATGGTTCATGCTAAAACTGTCAGCAATAAAAAAATTGTGATCTCCTAAATTTGCTCTCTTGAAAATTGAACTCAACGCCTTTACTTACGAAGCGAGTACTCACATCACCTACGAGGTCAAATTTTGCAGCGATGATAACGCTCACTGTAGTTCGTTCGCGTTAATAATGCAGTGAGTCATCATTGTACTAACAAATCTAATCTTTTCAAATTACAATATCAAGTTCACAGTGACCAGTTGAATGCATAGCTGTGAATTCGCAACTGCATTCTTAACGCGAACGAACTATAAGAGCAGCTTTTGCAAATGAAAACTTAATACTTTAATAAAAACGCATACAAACATTCTAAATATAATTGTACAAAACATAAAATTACATTACAATTAATATATAAATACAAATAAACTATTATAGGGATAGACTAAAATTAACTTCGGCATTCCCTTCAAAAGCCGACAGTCACTTTTTCTATTGCAGATGTCCGTTAAGTTGGATTAAGTTATAAAAACAAGTAATTTAGCCATCACTAAAAATTGGCCCCAATTATACGGAGGCGGCATCGAATTTACCCAGGATAAAGTAATTTGTGGTAATCTAAGGACAATTCAGTAATATCTAATTATTTTTACCGCCCTATACTTTAATAGGTTTGCAATTGGGCTTTGTTTCGTCATCAGAATAACCATTACTTTTGTTGTGTTAAGTTAGAAAAGTTTTTATATTAATTGCCCAAGCAAATTTATAAGATTCGGTGAATGTTGTTTTATATAGTTAATATTAATGTAACGCAGCAAACTATTCTAATAACAACTTTATTAATTTGGCCATAAAACCAAAATACACAAGTAAATTACTCTAACCCCTAAACTAAACGTACCGGCGTATTTAGCAGAACTTAAAAAAAAGGTTTGATATCTGTATCAAATAAGATTGCTGGCTGGTTTATACGTCATTAAATTTAAAAAGTAATCATTTCAAATTAAGAAAATAACTCAACATTTTATGCAATTGTTTTAATTGTATTCAAATACACCTTATCTGGAGCGAACTTCGAATATATCTTCCTTCTAAGTTTAATTTAATATTTCGTTGAAATGCTATATTTTTAATCGCGTATCTTTTTGGATTTAGGACTGAAATATTCCTGACTTAGCCCCAACGGAGATAACCAGGGCACTCGAAATGCGAAGAAATGGTCAAACCTACAGAGTGATATCTCCGTCGACCAGTTTCAACGATCCATCGCAGTATCCAACGGTTCAGGGAGACCGATACTTATGTGGGAAGAGCAGGACAAGGCAGAACTCCCGTTTGACGTCCAAGCCCGACATGAGTTAGAAACTGTACGGGGTGTAACCGTAAGTGAGCGTATGGTACAAAGAAGGTTTGAAGAAGCTGGTTTGGGTTCGTTTGTGCCCGCCAAGGCTCCAAGGCTCGAGGTAAATCATTGTAGAAGCAGGTTAACTTTTGCTCAGGAACATAGACTTCGGAACGCGGACCAATGGTGTAAGGTATTGTTTAGTAATGAGTGCAGAATTCTCTTAAATCAAATTGACTTCAGGCAAAGAATATACAGACGCAAAGGAGAACGATACATTCAGACCAATTTAAAACTACAGTTGCAGACGGCGGTGGATCAATAATGGTTTGGGCGGGCATTTGTTTAGGAGCTCGCACAGACTTGGTAGTGATTGACAGAGGGAGTCTGACTGCAGACTGCTATATCAGAGAAGTTTTAGAAGAAAATGTCGTACCATTTGCCTCATATATCAGTGACGATTTTGTTTTTATGCAGGATAATGCTCGGCCGCATACCACTCGGGTAACTCAAGCATTTCTTAATGAAATTAATATCACTGTTATGGAGTGGCCGGCAAGATCACCGGATATGAGCCCAATAGAACACGTTTGGGACTTGGTGAACTGCGAATCGTCGTAGATAAGGAATGGCGGAGACTATCCCAGGAGATCATCGATAACATCATTCCCAGAGCACCATTTTTCTAATATAATTAATTGTTATTTCTATATTAATTTTCACTTTTCCCGGTTTCATAAAAAGTTCTAAAATGTACCATTTTTCACAAATAGCCTTTACTCGCAGAATGTGTTCTTAATGTGATCTCATTTTAATTAAAACAAATGAGGCTTTAAAGTAACACCATATTTTTAAAATTATGGACTTTTTTTTGTGTTCCGCTTATGTTATGTATCTATGAACTTTGTAATTAGTCTATGATTAGATTCGGCGCGGGGGGGAGGGGATACACGCTATAACGGGGTGGTAGAAGACTACGTGAGTAACAATATTTGATATGTGACAATTAATTGAATTACCGGAATAATAACAACTACCTCCGACATAGAAGGACATTATAGTTTAATATGGCGGTAGGCACGCGATTTAGGGTTCAGTGTCTTCCCAGTTTTACAATATATTATACTTCCCATCTGCCTTTACATAATATTATTATCTATACTTAAAGGAAAGTTGCTTACACTGTTTGATTAATTAGATCTTTTAATCTAATCAGTGGCTTTTCAGCAAGGAATAGTGTGATTCAAGAAGATTTAAATCTACCAGACATACATATTATAATAAAGAAAAATTCAACGATTTGTAATGTGATGTCGTAACATTTTATTGTGCGTTTAAATCGCAAAAGCTAAACGTTACGAGAGATAAAATTAATGTACTACGGAATTGTTTCTCTTAAAACATCGATAAAAAAGTGTGTGATAGTATATATTTATCCCTAAAGAATAACCCACGGTAACGATTTTATCTTTTATATTACAAAAAAATGTATTAGTTAGCAAGGTATTTTATATAATATATTGATAGAAGAAAGGAAGAAGGAAAGTATAATATTGTATATTTCATATAGAATAGAAATTCCCTAAAAAACATTTCATTATAATTGATATCTTATAAGATATCAGAAATTTAATAAGCGGAGGCTAGCGGCTGGCCTTACATTTCGCCCCGGTTTGTCGCCGTACTTTAACCCTTTATTTATTGTCGGGACGTTTGAGTCCCAATGCCTCTTAAATTAAAAGTGCATGCATACAAAGTACACACGTCAGAAGTGAAACTTCTTTAGGCACATGAAGATAAAATTTTCATGAATGAAACGCGCGATTAGTGTCACGAGTTGTGCAGCGTTTTTTATGCTAATTTGTTTGAAGATTAGGTAATTTTAATATTCACAAATAAAATGTGGGATTTTAATTTGCCACTCGTCATTTAACTGCTTAATATACTATATTTCATAAAATATAAAATAAAAATATTTCGTAAATTCTCTTTTCTAAATTTTTAACTCACAAACCAAATTTAATTAATAATTTCTAATATCGACAAAAAACACGTGGTATTTTTATTTACAATACGTCATTTGAAATTTCAATAAACTATTTTTATTAATTATCGACACTCAATATTTTAATGTCAATTAAATTCCTAACATATCTTCCTTCTTCCCTCCCTCAAGTTTCGGAAATCTAAAGTTTTAGATTTGCATAAATATAAACAAGACTTAAAAATTTATTTGCCAAAGATGTTGCACTTCTGACATGTGTACTTTGTAGGTACGCACTTTTAATTTTTGATTAAGAAAAATTAATGAAAATAAAACAATAAACCCACATAATTCTCGATTTATTACAAATAGGAATAAAAAGCTAATTGTTTTGTTTCCCTTCCTTGGCGTTCTGTAGTGCTTGGGTCAAGTACAACTTAGCAAGACTTTGCGAGCAGAACTGGCTTATATGTTGGCTGTATGTGTTAATTTGACCAGCAACAATCATCGGGTTGAGCCTTGGAGGGACTGGATGGGGCTTGAACAACTTGTTGACATCCTCTTCAGGTAGAGGCGGTTCATCCTTGGCTGCTCTGGCTGCATTCTCTTGGGCTCGTTTGAGCAGCCACCTGTGTTTGTCCTGTTGTTGGCGGACAACCAGTTGTTGGTAACGATTGAATTTAATGGCTTCCTGATTCAATTCATCAACACGCTCCATTAGGCTTCTTAGCTGACCTTAAAATAATAGAAAATAAGATGTAATTATGTCTATATCACACAGGTCAACATAAAATTGACTTTAGAGTAGTAAAGTATAATATAATATAATTTTGTGACTCAAGAGACTTGAATAACTTTACTAAGTCACTTTAGTTGTTGAGTCACTCAAGTGAACTGCTCAAAAATTTGAGTCAGAATTTAAGACTTTGACAATAAGAAATTTAATACAAAATATAATCAACATGGAAAAAAGTCTTATAAAAGTTAATTTAAATAGCACAGAAGTTAGTAATCAGTGGTTTGTTGTTAAAAATTAACTTTATTTTAAACGAAATGTAGGTTTTAATAATCAAGTATCAATAAATAGATGAGAATTATTGTTAAGTCAGGCTTTTGTTTATAACTCATATGCAAGTTTGAACAAATAAAAAATTAGATTTTTATATTAATCAGTAATTTTTCTTAAAATGGAATTTTAATAGACTAAATGATTCAATCATATTTGTTGTTGAAGTTTTATATATAACGACAAGATATGCATTCTTGGATTAAAGCAATATTTCTGAACTACACATTTTAAACGAATTTCTTTTTTTTTATATTTTTATATTTAAAACCTACAGATTACCGTTTGAAGTATTAACAGCTTGGTAGTTTTAATTAATCGATTTTTTCACAAATCCCCTACAAGTACATCCCTGAGATCATATATGACATTTTATTACTATAACTATCACAAAAGCAAACTTTATTTAAAAGAAGGTACTTTCTTTACATATTTGTATATAATTAACAGAAAAACCATTAAAGAAAAATTATGTTATTCATAATTTAAATTTATTATTTTAATTGTTTAAATATGTAATTTTAATTGTATCCTTAGTTTAATTTAGTTTAGTTAAATTGTTATATATTTAATACTAACATAGTATGTAAGATAATTGTTACTAACACTATATGGACAGAATAGTCCGAAATAAATGATTATTATTATTATTATTATAATATATTTATGTTTCTCAGTATAATAAAGAAATATAATATTATATAAATATTATAAGTATAATAAAGAAATAAGAAAAATAGGATAGCAATGCATTAATTTTTTTTACTTAGTATCTATTAATCTCCACTACTTTATAGCATTACCTTCTAATACTGAAGCAGTACCAAGATCAAGGAACTTCGAGCCCTCTTCCTCAGGTATCATCTCTGAGAGCTCCGACATCATGATGTTGGTGAGTGGAGAGTTACGAATCACAATAGGCACCTCTATAAATAGGCTCTCATAGCCAATCTTCAGGTTGCGAAGTGCTTCTGGAGTGTAATCATTCTCTTTGTACATTGCTATCGCCTGGAACCATTCGAATAGTGAGAGTTCACACCCAGACCAATAATATAAAAAATACTACATATAAGGTTTTACCTTGTCTTGTTGTAAAAATTCATTAAATTGAGACAGTGGATGTATTTCGAGCATCAATAATTTTTGTACACATACCTAACAGGCAAACTATCACTAAACAAATTAGCTATTTTAGACTATTTGTTAAGAGCACAATAAACTAATGTACTATAAATAAATACAATAATATATTAAATAATTAATTACCTGAGGAGTCAAACGATATGCCTTTAAGGTTAGGAAACCTCTGGCAGATTTCTTAGTGTCATAAATGACGACGACACTCTCTTCAATGGATGTCTGGTAATGATACTGAGACTCTAGCAGAGACTGACTCAAGAAGTTGCCTACATCTGCACTCTGATACCTATAATTGATGAAATAGATAAATAGATAGTATGCTTTATTGAACACCACAAGAGAAAGAATAATACAAAGACTTAAGTAATTCTAGTGTAATAGGCAGTCTCTTCCAGACAACCTCACAAGGGTGACCATCAGAGTAAGGAGAGAATAGGTAGGCAGTATTTATAAATAAATGGACATACATATATACATAGATATAAATACTTACAACATACATAACACAAATAAATATATACTATTCATGCACATAAAACAATATATACTTATAAATATATAATACAGTTTCATCCACACCTATATAGAGGAGGCTGATATTATTCCAATACAGATAGATAGTGCTCCACAACATGCTCCTTGAATAGGGATACTCATTCATTTTGCAGTACTGTGACTGTAGGCACCAATTAGGTCTGTGGAGTTTTTGGGTTAAACATCACACAGTACAGAAGAGTGACAATATGCAAGTTCCAGTGAAGTCTGATTGGAAGCCATAAAATTCACTATTATATACTAATATTAATATAAAACTTAAAATATTTTGGATACTTTTATTATATATATTTGTATTGTGAGACAATATTGATTAAATTAATATCACAATACAATTTTGGGTAAAAACTGCACTAACTATATTAAAGCAATTTAGTTTAATTTTTTTTAACTACTGCAATAGATATAAATAAAAACAACCTTCCACTCAGTCAAAAAATCATTCTATATAATAAGTCAGGCTGAATATTATAAAAGTTTTGAATCATCTATATATCTCAGTAAAATTATGTACTCAAAACAAACACATACCATCCTACATGAAAGTGATCAACATTCACTCTTCTGAGCCGTCGCATCATATCTAACTGGTACTCCTCTTCATCCATTGCTTCATCATGTTTAGGGAATGGAAAACAGTTGGTGATCTCAAGGCGGTTCTCTACAACAAGACCTAGCAAAGCCCCTTGGGCTACTTCCATATTGCTGCATGATTCCTCATGGCAATGCTTCACTATTTTCATCACCGCCTAAAAGTTTAGATATGAAATTAAAAATGTACTAAAGTGTCTTATAATCTAATTACCCTAAAAAATTTTTATAGAAATATGAATATACAAAAAATAGAGAAGGAATGCTTATGATATTTTAATGATAATGCTCATATATATTTATATAATTTTTAAAATAAATATGTGAGTGAAAAGAAATCCATAAAGTAGTGATGAGAAAAACAACTTTTGTTGATCATAAACATGTACATTTGCTGTTAAAATAAAAATATATGCATCTCCTCAAATTAATACCAGAAAAACCTCTACAAACAACTTTCATTTTTTTATGATTACCATTATCATTTAGTATTATTTATAGGCAAGGAAAGGATAAAAAGAAAGATAGAAATGTTCTTTATGATGATAATGTAGAACATTACATACAGCTTGACATAAACAAAGTATTTGTTTCATTATCAAATTACAACATACACACTGACATGACTTAATACTGAGTTCAATAACATATATAAAGTTCTATAACATTAGAAAGTGAGGTGAGCATCCCAAAACAGTTCATGACTCATCAATCAGAATAAACTGTCCAGGTAAACAAACGAAATTTTGATAAACTCCTAACCTATAAAGCAAACATTTCTTCAAGGCAAATTACTTTTCTTTCAATTAAATTATATCTTTATAAATAAAGCCTTCACAAAGATATTGTTATTCTGTACAAAAATCGTATGTTGAAAGCATCACAGGGTATAATTTTAAGTTAACATGACGTGTCAATAGGAGCTGGTGAAAGCATTATTTCGCTATTAAGTAAAGAGTGAGTTGTTATGTATTACCAGTCCATCACATTGCACGTATGTGATCGCCGCTTCATTTTCAGGAAGGCGTCTTGATGTTCCACCACGACTCGCCATTTTTCAGATCGAGAAAGGGCGATTTACCGTGCTTGTCTTTGCTTGACAGCAACTTGATTTGACATATGAATACTATAGATAATAACATAAAATCTCCTTACTGCAACAATGCCATAGGTGCATAGATAATACTGGTTAGGTAGGTGTGAAGTGAAAGCAATATTTTATCAATTCATAAATAACTAACAGAGCGCTGAAATTCTGTTGGTTTGAAAAATGTAAAATTAATCGGATGGACTTAAGGGTAGCGTTAAGGCTTCGTTCCGGTCACATTCCATCGAATAAATACGTAAACTTAATAAAAAAAACTCGGAAACTCCTAATTGCTCCACTTGTAGGGTATTTGAGGATATTTACTATGTGTTGTATGGGTCTATGCTCTAATAACCCTCACTCATAAGTGAGGATGCCTGTGCCCAGCAGTGGGACGTTAATGGACTGCTACTTACTTACTTACTATGTGTTGACGCAATGTGTGCGGAACGAAGCATTTAGAATTGATTGTGCTGTGCAACTAGGTTATATATTAGATATAGAGGATTTCATTACTTTATTGGCATTTCCGTACAGTAATACATCAAAGATTATATATACATTAATTAAAATTTATTTGAATAGTAGACAAAGAATGAGTGAGTATTTTATATGATTGTTTACCTTAAGGAGCGACATAGTCACATAGTGACTAAGCTCCTTAAATAAAGAAAAGAAGAAAAAGCTATGATGTGTGATTATTTGTTTGAAAACTTGATACCTTTTGGTACTTTTGAAATTACAAATTGTCAATAAAAAAATCATTCACTTCGATATAATTAATTTTTGAAAATTTGTATTAAATTAATTTTGAAGATAGGAAACTAGTAGTCAAAGTAAAGAGTGGACATATAGACTAGATATAATTATTATTATTTGGTACTCTATCAATGTGATATAGTCCAGCAACATACGTGTTATTTTAATGTAATAATGATTGACTAATTTCGATTTCATTTACAAAACTAAAGACTAGGCTGTATGGTTAAAACATTTCGACTAAAGGGGTAAATAAAATATTTTTTTTATTCATAAATTTAATTAAATTAGATTTTACTATGTCAGAAATATTTAAGGTAAACATTATATAACCCAAGTTATATACTACATTATACTGAAATAAAATTTTCTATTTATTTGCAATTAAATTTATTATGCGAAATATTAAAGTTATCCCTCCATATCTATATTATTATTGATTTGTTTATAAAAGATCATCCGTTATTGATTTGTTTATGGTATATGAACAAATAGACGGTTTTACCATTAGAATTTATTTTTAAACAGAACTCTATATAAAATATTTAATGCATACAATAAACTACCATTGGAATCTATGTGATATATTTTTTTTATTTATATAAGATGAAAAGTAAAATATCAATATCTAGTAAATATATAGGTAAAAACAAATTTATTACAGTAAATTGTAAAAAGATTTGTGGTAGTCACATAAAACCATCGATTTAATCGTTAGTATATTCTATATTAAATTTACGTATTTGTCTCATAAGTCATAACCCTATACATTGTACACTGATCTTATCATATACAAAATGACAATATACTTTAAGAATCAGCTGTCAAATGTCATTCCAACAATTTCCCTAATCAATTTCCAATACAAATGACTAAATACAAATGATTTCTTTAATTAGCAGCTTACTGCTTTTTTATAAGTTACGAGTGATGAGACCATAAAGTAAGCGTTTAAAAATTAATTTGTGTGTAATGCTGTGACAAAATTAATCTTAATACTCCATTAGTTACAATGTTCCGCCTAGTTTCAATCAGCGGAAGGAGAAAGTATTCTTAAAATGAGTCAACACAAGTTCTGGAGAGGATTAACAGCATTGACTACAACCCCGTCACAACAAGTACCTGATAAAATTGTTAAGCTTTGTTCACTAGGCACAGACTTCATTGTTCTGGGAAATGACCATGGTCTCTATTACTGCGAAATTAAGGAGGACGATTTGAATTTTAGAAAAATCACTGGTATAAACGCTATTGACATATCCTACCATAATGATATCCTTTATATTGTAGATATACATGGCCGTCTGTACAAAACAAATACTAGTTTTAAAAACAAAGAAGAAATTGTTGTTAAAGAAGACTCTAAATGTTGTCCCCATGGTTTTAAAAGTACTAGTAACAAAGTGAAATTTAGAAATGTAGTAATAAGTGATTTTGGGCAGTTGTTTATAAGCAGTGATGGACATCTCTGGGGTTCTGGTGTGATGCCTCAAATAGCTTTAGATACTAATAGTATTAAAAAGGTCCCATTCTTTGAAGGTAGAACAGTGTACAGTGCTTCTGTTGGCCAAAACTTTGCTGCAGTGATAGCAAGAAAAAATGTTAAACAATCTGGTAATTGTGATACAGATAGTGAAAATGATGATGAAGAAGTTTTTGCATCAAATTGCTCACAATGTCAAACAATAATAGGCCTAGCGTCTCCAGCATCTGTTCCCTCCTTATCAGAAACATGTCCATTAGGGGTACATATAAGTAAATCAAGTGAAGACTCAAGTAGTACAACAGCACCTCAAACTGATGTTCATGTTGATGCTCAAAGCTTTACTGAAGATTCTAGTCCTTCATCTGAAGAATCTAAAGTTGCAATATGTGATGTTATAGAAAATATAAATAATTATGAAGAAGAGGATGACAAATTGCAAGAGATTAATGAAGTAGATGAAAAAGCTGATATTACAGATACAGATAATGTAAGTACAGAAAAAATTAATAATATCTTTATTAATACAGATGCAGCAAGACAATTTTTAAGTAGACAACTGTCTTGGGTATCGGCAGGAGAGGATTATCTAGTAGAATATACAGAGAAACCCACAAGAATAATAAAAGAAAATGTATCTAATCTAACTAATTTTGTTTATGAAGGAGTTAAAACTGTAGGAGACAAAGTAGCAACACTGTCAAGACATGTTAGTGGCAGTAGTGATAATAATGAAATAGTGGAACTTCCAATTCAAAATTTTAGTACAGAAATAAGTTCTCTCATGTACAGTTGTAATTCTAATAAATATAATGATCTACAATTTTCAACAAGTACAATTAGCAGTGAAAAAGATTTTGAGACAGCAAGAAGAAATGATAATGTTAAAAATATGGCTAAACTGGGAAAAAACATATTAGCAACAGAATTATGGACATGGGGTGACATATCACATGGCCAATTAGGCATTGGCGATACAGTGAAAAGGATGAAACCTATGATAGTTATGAGCTTGTCTGGTTTTGGCTTACAAAAAGTATCTTGTGGCAAATGGCATTGTGCTGCCTTATCATTAGATGGTAGACTGTTTATGTGGGGTTATAACCACTTTAATCAAGTCTGTTTTGAATCAAGAGAAGATAAAAGTAGCCCGAAACAATTTACTGAAAATTCTGACAGTGACCGTATTAGAGATATGATAGCAACAGATCACCACACAATTGCCTACACACATAATGAAAATATTTACTACATGGGTAAGCACACAGATGGTTTTACAGAATCTGTTGTCAATTTAAATCAGAAAGCTGATGAACATACAACTCTTAAAAGTAATAACTTGATTATTAAATTTAGTGAAACCCAAAAAAATAATACCAAGGCTGAAAACCTTTGTTATCATTGGAGAATATTATCTTCTGGTAATATAAGTTACTGTGCTGTTGAAGAATCAAACATTTGTCCCGAATTTCAAAATTTGTCTATTGCTCAAAGATATCTTGAGGAATTGCTCTTGATATATCATTCACTTGTTAAACCTTTTCTAAAGAAAAGTAAAGCAATTACTTTACATTCCAATGTGTATGAAATTGTTTGTGATATATTTGCAGACATATTAAATATAACTGCTTTAAATGTATTGTCGACTTGGCAATATGCTGAGAAGCATGTCAAGGAATGTGATATTTCCATAATAAAAAATTTAGAAGAGTTTATTTTTTTGTATCAAAAGTATTATTTAGCTGTAAGTAATATGATTGTTATTGGTGGGTTTGCTCACATTAATAATATTGTTGATGTTCCATCAAGTATCTATAATTTATTTAGTGATCAATTACCAACAAATAAGCAGAAACATAACAAAAAAACTTTAGAAGCTTTAGTTGGTCTAGCATTTGTCCAACCATTGACAAGATTGAGTTCTTACAAATGTATAGCACAATCAATACTGAGACATAAAATCAAAAGAAAAAAAGCAGATGGTAAAAGTAACATAGAAGAACAATTAAGCAGAGTTGTTTCATTATTAGATACATTAATTGAAGAGCAAGAAAAGAAAAGGAAAGAAGCTGAAGTCACCAAATTGTTTTGGGAAACAATAGGTAAAAGCTTAGAACAGCATAGGACCCCAGAAAGACGTTTAATCAGAGAGTCTAAGTCCAGACCCCTGAATTTAGTTAATCCTGGTAGATTTAGTAGTCATTGGTTCATTTTATTTAATGACTTATTTGTCCATGTTAATGGTAGTACTTCCAATATCCATCCACTCGAAATATTATGGGTCGAAGCTATTCCTAACAATGATTCAATACAGAATGCAATACACCTAACTACACCAGAAGAAGTTATTTGTGTAACGACAACATCGGAAGAGGAAAAGACTGAATGGATCCACAGTCTTAATGCTTCAATAAAAACAGCACTAAATAAAGATTCCGCTTACAAGCCGCCAGCTATAAGGACTGCATCATATACATTTTCATCCAAACACACATTCTACAAAGATGCAAAATATAATGGTAGATGGTTGGATGGAAAAATTCATGGCAATGGAAAAGTTGAATGGCCAGATGGCAAACTTTACGTAGGACAGTTTCAACTAAATACTTTATGTGGCCATGGCAAAATGGAAATTCCAGGTATAGGTAAGTTGGCTATGCATATTGCTCATAATACCTAAAGCTCCATTTTTTGTTCCCGAATCGTAAAAATTCCATATTGCTATCCACATTCTCAGAATATTATTCTAACAAAACCACGTTAGGTCTTTAAAATGTGACATAAATGGGCTTTTCAAATGATAAATACTTTGTCTCCAGGTTTGTATGAAGGCCAGTGGAAAGATAACCTTCAAAACGGTTATGGTATAATGAAGTATACTTCAGGCGATATTTACGAAGGATATTTCAAGGATGGCCATCCCCATGGCCATGGTATAAAAAAGCAGGGAGATTTTACAACATCCACTGCTACAATATACACTGGGGAATGGTTTGGAGGGGTAAGACAAGGATATGGTGTAATGGATGACATTGGTAAAGGTGAAAAGTATTTAGGCAATTGGAGCGATAACAAGAAACATGGCTGTGGACTTATTGTTACTTTAGACGGAATTTACTATGAGGGTCTATTCACACAGGATGTTTTAACTGTAAGTATATTCAAATCAAATCAAAATATCTTTATTCAAGTATGCATATTACAGCACTTTTGAATCGTCAAATAATATATATATTTTTTTCTTTTCCACACTCTAATTCTAATGTACGTCTGATGATGATACTCCAGAACGACTTAAAATCTAAAGTTACGAGGGTTCCTTCGCGCCCTGATCCGAGAAAAGCCCACAACAAACTCAGTCGGGTATTTTGTTTTTTTTGTTATAATCATCTTTACAATATCATATTGTTACAATATCATATTGTTACAATATCATATTGTTACAATATCATATTAATATTTCAATTCAAATTAGAGCAGTTCGTTCACTCCCACGCGTTTCTATCGTCTAAGTACTCTTGCAACTTATAATACGATTTTTCTATCAACTTTCTTTTAACAAAGATTTTTAATTTATTAATTGACATCTCTAAAATGTCTTGTAGGAGTTTATTATAGAGACGTATACAGTTACCCTTAAATGAGTTGTTAATTTTATGCAGCCTACTAGAATTTACAACAAATTTGTTTCTGTTTCGCAAGTTATATGATATACATTCACTCTTTTTACTAAAAGAGTAAATGTTTTTATGTACGTACAACAAGTTTTCTAATCTGTCTGCCTGTCTTGAATTTGTATTTGAATATGAAGTTAGTTTACGATAATCTTTGTTGTATTGCCTGTAATGCGGGTATCTTGCAAAGTTTTGCAAGAGTCAAACTACGGAATTTTACAAGGCAAATAGTTGAAGTACACATTTATTGCCTAAGTTTCTGTTTTGTTGCTTATCTTTAGCTATCATCTAGGAAACTTTTACATAATAATTACGTTTTATCATCTTTCGGGTTGAAATTGTGGAAACTCATCTTATTAGTTCATTTGAAATAGTCCTTGTCAGGTTTTGTATTTCTAGAGTCAGCAATTTTGGATATGCATTTGGATCAAATAGTCGGTGGGTTTCTTGTTTTACATATAAGAATAAAATAAAACAATTTTAGGGCCACGGTGTAATGGTTTTTGAAGACGGTACGCATTACGAAGGAGAGTTTAGATCTGCTGGTGTATTTTCTGGGAAAGGTGTTCTTACTTTCTCAAGTGGGGATAAAGTTGAGGGCTCTTTGAGTGGAGCTTGGACAGAAGGAATAAAAATATCTAATGGAGTTATGCACCTTAACGTATCCGATCCAGCGTTATCAGCTAATTCGAAGCCTAAGTAAGTTATAGCATATACAAAGCATGAAGTTTCTCCTATCCTAGAAACAGAGACTTCAGTAATAATGTGTATAATTTTCAGTTCGTTTGGCAAATTGAGTGTAGTGTCGAACCAAAAGTGGAATGCATTATTCCGACAGTGTTTTCAAAGTATGGGGGTTTCGGAAACCGCCTTAACACCAACTGGCAATCACTTCATCAATAGTACATCAATAACAGATAATGCTAAAGTATGGCAAAACGTTGCCGTTGCCATATCCTGCTCTCATAAAGATAAACACGCCAAAACACCTTTAAAGAAGTCTAATGGATCAGATATAGAAAAGTCTGTGGATTGCTTAGAAGTAATTCCACAATTTGGACAAAAATCTCTAACCTTGAGTGACTATACGGAATTGAAGCTGTATTTGTTTAACGTAAGTCAACATTTATTTTAGTATTCTACAACACCAAATATATTGCTGCTTTGAGTGATCATCACATCATCATACAAAATATTTTTTGTTTAAGACACCAGAATCCAGAATAGTCTCTGTAGCCTATATTTACTTATGTTAAACAATCAAATTCATTAGGAATTTAATTTTAAGATTCCATAAATTACTCGTAGCTTTTTCAATTATATTACTTATTGTTCCAAAGCAAGGATGTGTAATTATTTCACAGCATCATAACTTCTTTAATATCGTTTTTTTAGATGTTATTATGTTAGATAGATATCTAAAATATTATTTATGAAGCTCTAAAATACTTAAATTATCACTCGTTGACATATTTTCGTTTTAGTTAATATGTATTATGTTTGGTAATTTATATTTTGTCTCAATGTTTTCTCAGTGTTGTGCGTGATTGTGGGTGTGTGAATGGGTGTGTGTGTACATGAGTCTGCAACAATATTATTGTGTGTGAAATTTCTAGAACGAAAGTTCTTTATTTTAAGGCATGCGAATCCACTCACCATCCACTTGGCCAATTGGTTTTAAGCCTCACCAACGCTTTCAATACGACATATGGCGGAGTGCGTGTCCATCCGTTATTGTTAAGCCATGCAGTTAAAGAATTGAAGAGTATCACCACAAGATTGTATCAAGTGGTTCAGCTCTTATTCCCTGCATTGCCACCTGAGGGTAATGATTTATTGTTGCCATATAAACCGGAGAACGAGACAGATGAAAAGGAAGATGGCAACGCAGTTGATGGGTAAGACCCTTTTTCTTATTTACCTGGATAATTTGTTTTATTATTTTGTTTTTAATATTGTATTCATTTGGAGTTCAAATAACTCCCAAGTAAATACAATATGAGAATGTGAAATGGAGTTGCTTTTATTTCTTTCATTACTTTTAGTAATAGTATCAAGTGATGTTATTGAGGAATTGAAAAGTATCTTCATAAGACTCATTACGCAATTGATAATGTATTAAAGAAATTTTATATAACTATTACAAGATAAATTTCAAAATAGTTTTATTATATGGAATCAGTAACACACCGATAAAGATGTTATCAAAAGCATTTAGAAAATTTATTGCTAGGCTTAAACATTAATATAGCTGACTTTCAGATTAATGTTTCTTTATGGTATTTTTTGTTATCTATTAGTGATTACACAATACCATTAATTTAAACTGAAAGATATCACTTCATAAATATTTCACGTACGTTGTTATTAAACACTTATGATAATAGTTCCAACTATTAAAATTTTTGGAAATTACTCCACATGGACAATAATGGCACTATTTTATAAAATATATTAATAGAATATGACTGGTATAACATCGTATGAATACGTATGATGGACATGTTAATTTTTCATCAAATTAAGTGTTGAAACTTGAAACTGTGATATGAAATCTATTTTTTTATGTTTATGATCATTTAAATTGTTATAAAACAGTTCAGAAGTGACTAAGTTATCATTGGTAATTGTCGATTTTAAGACCAAATAAAATTTCGGCGCTTACTGTCTTTATGAAGTAATATGTTGATTTATTTATTAAGGTCGAACTAAACAGTGAAAAACTCAGTCCATTTGGTCTTAAAATGGACAAGGACTAATAGTTCTCTCTCTACTTTTATAAATTTATGAATCTAAGGGCTATTTATCAGGAAGGTGGTAACAGACACTTCTCTCCTTTCTCTCTGTCCATGTCTATAAGTTTATGAATCTAACATTTATTTATCAGGAAGGTGGTGTAATCCGCCTCTCTCCTTCCTCTGGCTCTATGTCTATAAATTTATGAATCTAAGACT
Source organism: Elymnias hypermnestra (assembly GCA_015832385.1). Lineage (NCBI taxonomy): Eukaryota > Metazoa > Arthropoda > Insecta > Lepidoptera > Nymphalidae > Elymnias > Elymnias hypermnestra. The sequence continues at coordinate 3,982,832 of JACTOM010000927.1, read as the reverse complement.
TATTTATTAGGGAGGTCGTGTCAGCTGCCTCGCTCTTGCAACCCACGTTATTGCCACGAGTTCACCCGGCGTTGTTCGTCTTATACGCGTTGCATAACAAGCGTGAAGATGACCTCTATTGGAGGAGACTTTTGAAATGGAATCGCCAACCTGACACTACGCTTATGGCCTTTTTGGGAATTGATCAGTGAGTATAATATAATCTATATCACTGAATACATAATTTGTGAGTCTTCAACTTATATTTCTTATTAAAACAATTGTGTTAAATATTTTTATGAAATCAAAACAAAAATTCTTTTAGTCTAAGTTACGAAGGTTCTGTTATGCGTGTTTTGAGATGAATCCTCAGCCAATTCAGTCTGTTATTTATCATTACACTATACAATGTCATTTAATTAACCTAAGTTATGTAAATATTATAATAGGTGGTTTGTTGTCGCTTCTTTGTCCGTCGTTTTATGTTTCTATATAGTGAGAACAAGTGTTTGCGCGAACGATAGCTTATATAATTGCTCGCGTTTTGTCTATATTACATCTTTACTAATGGTTACCATAAAGTGGTTAGGGCTTGATGGTAATGTCACCTGAACATAAGTGATCCGGTTTAAGATTACGCTGATATGAGGTAGTTTATCTCGTATGTTGTCTACGCAGCAATTATTTAGCTTGGTGACACAAGTCCAGACACCGACAAATAAGAGAAAACAATTTCCTCGATTTGCCCTGCTGAGAATCAAACCCAGGAGCTCTTATAACGAACCGAGTACTAGCATCATAGCGCCAGCGAGTTGTCAGGCTCATGACCACTCTAAACATATGAAGTCGCAACCAAGTTTCCAGACTTTATCAAAATTGTAAATGAAATATCTCTTTGTAGAAAGTTTTGGACCACGACTACCAAAAATCCCCAACTCTCCCCGACATTCTCGCCTATCAAAGAGCAGCTCTTCCACGAAGCTGTGGAAACACTTCAGCAATTGAAGACTACCTTCTCCCCTATTGAGAAACTGCTCGTTATACGAAGCACGTTTCAGAAGATGACAACTGCTGTGCAGCAAGAACTAGGTGAGCTATATCATTTAATGCACACGTTTAGATGAATTGTGATATAATAAACATTTTTTTTGCATAAATAATCTTTTTTTTTTGAGTCGTGTAATCAAAAATCAAAAAATGCGAGTTAACTCAATTAAAAAAACGTCAAAATGTCTAAAATGCAAATTGACTGAACTACAAAAACATTAAAATGTCTAAAATACGAATTGACTCAATTACAAAAACAATAAAAAGTCTAATATGCGAATTGAGTCAATTACAAAAATAATAAAATGTCTAAAATGTAAATTGACTCAATTACACAAACATTAAAATGTCTAAAATGCAAATTGACCCAATTACAAAAAGATTCAAATGTCTAAAATGTAAATTGACTCAATTACAAAAACATTAAAATGTCTAAAATGCGAATTGACTCAATTACAAAAACAATAAAATGTCCAATATGAGAATTGAGTCAATTACAAAAATAATAAAATGTCTAAAATGCCAATTGACTAAATTATAAAATCTTCAAATTGTCTAAAATGCGAGTTGACTCTTTATACACAGGAGCCATCAATATCATTAGTCTGTTTGTCGTTAATAACAGGGCATCATTATTTATGGAGTATGGATGAGTTATTCCCTGTGTTCCACTTCGTTGTGGTACGTGCGCGGATCTTGCAGCTAGGGTCTGAGATACATTTCGTCGAGGACTTTCTGGAGCCCGGCATGCAGCATGGGGAACTGGGGCTCATGTTCACAACCCTTAAGGTCAGTACCATAGACTATATCATACTAGTGTTAGAGGTTATAACATTATTATTTCCAGAGAGAAATACGTACAACGTCTAAGCTAAACGAAATATAATTGCTGCTATTGCGCCATCTATACGAGTTATGCCAATAACAGTTATTCGCGAGAACGGTGAGATCTGCTGCAGGAAGGCTACAGATAGTAGGAGCTCCTAGGTACGTCAGGAATGACGTCATACATCGTGACACACGGACGCCCACCGTGGAGGAATTCGTCCGCCAAATTGCGCGGAGTATGTTTCGCCTAGCGGACAACTCCCCGCATACACTTCCACGACATTGCCAGCCAATATCAAAAAACGGCAAACACTGGGCGTCCCCTGCCTCGTGAGCTCCTGCTGCCGCCACCTTCGGACTCGTCGATATAATAGAGTGACCTGGATGGACCCCTAACTAGGTTGGCTGGAACCAGCCGGTTTTAGTGCGGGCATAATAGATTACCGGGCAACACTGATGCCCGAGGAAATGCCCGGGCAATGAGGCTAAGCCTCGAGGCTCAACAATGTTGAGAAGAAGCCCGGATGAGAAGGGAAAGACTATTTTTTTTTGATCGAGAATATTTACTGTTATATTTTAAACGTTTGACAGTTTATAATATTTGATTTTAAATTTTAATGTTTCATTGTAAACGATTTGTGTTTTTTTAAATATATATTTTTTTTTTATTGCTGACAGATTAGCGCTTGACTGTGATCTCACCTGATGGTAAGTGATGATATAGCCTAAGATGGAAGCGCGCTAATCTGTTAAGAGGCGATATACCCCTTACGGTTTCTACACAGCATCGTACCGGAACACAAATCTCTTTGTTTGGCGCTACGTTTTTGCTGGTAGGGTGGTAACTAGCCACGGCCGAAGCCTCCCACCAGTCAGTTTCAATGTAAATTATCTTTTACTATTTCACTGTAAATTCTTTTTTAATCTTTCATGGTAAATAATATTTTCACCATTTCATTTGTATGTTTCATTGTAAACGATATTTGTTTCAATTTCATATTTCAATGTAAATTGTCGTCTTGTTTTATTGCACATTTTGGTTTCCTGATTCGTTGTAGGCAATATCATTACGGTTTCATTATGAATTCATCTAATTTTATAGTTTTATTATAAACGATATTTTTTACTGATTTATTGTAAAAAGAAAATTAATTTGTTGTAGATATTTTTTTTTTGTATTTTTTCTTTCCAGGCGTGTTACTTTCAAATCCTACAAGAGAAGATGTCGATTAACTCCTAGTATGAACAGATAGTAAGTGGTAAGAGACCACAGTATTCCCACCGCTGGGCAAAAGACGTCAACGGATTGTGTGTGAATCAAAATTGTTAATAAAATGATCTCGCAATAAATTTAAGGTGCGCTATTGTTGTATTGATTCAACTGATCGTAAAACAAAATATAAATTTATACAAATATTATGGTTTTTTAGGTGTTTCCGGCCTTAATTATCACAAAAATATTCGTGTTCCGAACGGGGGTACTTAAAGACCCCAGTTCAGTTGTATGACGATCAGAAGCAGTCCTCAGAACATCACGTGCTGTTGTTATTTAACTTTATTTCTTTTTAAAATTTTGTCTTACGTCTAGTTGCAAAGAGTAATAACGCTGTGTTCGTGTGTTTGTCCATTTCATAACATTTTTAAGAATAAAAATGAATTTCAATTCAAATATATTAAATTGTAAGTGTAAGCTGTTGTTAACCATTTACATACTCTTTTTATAAATAATATTGTCCTTTTGTTTGAATTTCGGCCACAATTACATATAACTTCTATGCGTGGTTCCGATCCCGAACTATCGGTTAATCGGATCGAATTATTTATTTATAACATACTTGAATTCAACTGAACATATACAAAATTTACAAAACATGGGTCCAGTCTCATAACATTTCAGTCATATAAAGATATTTTATTAAATTTGCACTGCCAGGTGCCAGCCTATGCTAGCGAAGTGAGTAGTTTACACCAGTGCGCCGAGTGTGGTGGAGTAAAAAACACAAGTGAAACTCTGCACTCCTTTTTGCGCTAGAACATATTAACTACATAATAATACTACACATAACATGCATAGCCGCATAACAATACTACATATAACATGCATAGTTACATAACTATACTATATATAACATACATAACTGCATAACAATATTACATAACATGCACAACTACAACAAAACTGCAACCTAATCTTCAAGATTGGTATTTTTGAGACAATGTCTCATAATCAATCAAAAGGACGTTATTATTAAATATATAATGTTTGTATGTGTGTTTTGTACATGTGTGCTATCGTTCATCCGATCAACTTGGAAGCTTCGCGTTGTACTTTTAATAAGTTGTTTTACAGCCTTGGAATCTAGCGTTTTAGCGCTTTTATTAATTAGTTTTGGTGTCATAGTTTCTAACTTGTTAAAGTTTCCCATACATCAAAGGCACACAATTTTACCTATTTTGAACTTTAAATATAGCTGCGAGTGCAAGGATGACCTAACGTTTTGTGTAGGTATTGTTTCATATGACCTAGGAACAAACTACGATAAAAATTTCTTTACTAATAAACTGATGTTGCCTTTAGGTCGTTCTTGGTCTCATAGTTTTCGCTAATTGTTTTTGATTGCAAAGTTACCAACTCTTGCCAGAGTGCAAGGATGACCTAGCTAACATTTTGTGTAAAGATATATGACCTATAAATTTTCTGGAAAATATTTTTATTAATAAAACCAGTTAGTTATACTTCTACAATATTTTCCTAACTAATAAACGAATGTTGGTAATTTTGCAGTTAGGTTATTGTTGCCTTCATAGTTTTTATGAAGTGTTTTTGATGTAAAAGTTTTCCTCACATTAATGATACACAATAATAGGTACCTGAACATTAAATATAGCTGCGAGTGCAAGGATGGCCTAGCAATTTATATTTTGTGGAAAAATAGTGGCATATTACCTAGTGGTTAATCATACTTCTATAATATTTTCTTTATATTTAATTTTCAAGTTGATGTCCTTGATTTCTCTAATTGTTACTTAGGTTGTTCTTGCTCTCATAGGTTCAAATTTTCATTTTAGTATATTTGTCTCCGAAAACAATATATTTGATAAGGATTTATAAACTTACACAGAAACGCATGTAATCACTAATTTCTACATATATAGCTGCAAACTGAAATAACAATATATAAACACCCATCAACATTATTAAAAAATCAATTATTATCTTCATTCGTCTTCTGAAAGTCATTTTTGTAGTCTGAAACCAGTCCAATACTCATTTCTTAATATACGAGATTGTAACAGATATCACGCATTAATCTGTAATCCAATTAAATATGACATTACTCTATGTTTTTATTTTGCAGATAACTAAAGCTTTAATGTCAAAATTCCGCCATTTTCATGTTATTGCACGCGATTCGTTAAGATTAAAAAGATTTTAAAAAAATTGTGCCAAAGATATAATGTATAGCAATAATTATTTTGCGTGCCTAAATTATTAAGTAGCTTCGTTATAGTACATAGTATTGATCTTTAAATTCACTTTTAATTATTTCGCGTGTATTACAGCGATAAATGTTGATTAATATATTTTTTTAATAATCTAGAATAGTGTAGGGATGTAAGGTATAATACAATTTTCCCAGGAATATGTTAACATTCCAATATACAATTTCAAAACTAAATGTGCTTAAGACCGAAAAACAGAAGTGAAAACATCATCAAAGAGAGATTTTTATTAAGAAACACGCCTATTTCCTCCAAATTGTAATAACTTTTAAAATATGTAAAAAATATTGTCTATAATGTTTTTTTAAATAATTTTAACTATAAATCTCGTTTTAAATAATATTAGTCGACAAGAGTCGGCTATACTCGAACAAGCGTTACATAATCGTGCGTGACGGCTCAGTTCGCTCAGCTTCAAAAATGAAGTTTTCAGTTTTTCAGTTGAAGGAAGTTTTCACTTCAAAAACTAACAGTTATAAAAATCGTTAAACTATGAAGTTTTTGTAGCTTACAAACGATATGATTAATACTAAAGACTTATTTTTCTATAATAAGTTACCTAAAGATTAAATTTGATAAAGCTCCGAAAATAAATAAAAGTTGTGAAAGTCTCCTTCAATCAAAGATGTCTATTGTGTGAAGTGGTCTAATAAAAAGAAATACCAAACGCACTTTAAATCTATCTGTAATTTTATGTAATGAAATAATGATTTTATTAAAAAAATTCAACTTCTTATGTTAAAGAAGTGATTTTTTTTTAAATCCAAGTAACAAGGTTTATTTTGTTTTAATGAGGAAGATTTGATATAAAACTCTTTCAAATTGGGTTGGCAATATAGTTATCTTACCATAGACAAAAAAATTGTCTGTTGGCAATGATTACTATGTAACAGTTGACTTTCCTCTGGCATTATATGTTATATAGATAAATAATTTTAATCAATTAATTTGGTAACACATAAAATGTAGCAGTTATTTTTCGACGCTTTAAATAAATTTTATTTATTAATTTTTATTATACTAAGACTTGCCAGAATTTGAAGTCGAAGACTAGTATATTTGTTTCTAGTTCTTTTTTTCTAATATTTTATGAGAGCCATAGATAAGTTAGTTATTTTAAATTATCTTTAAATATTATTTCAAATATTTTACTAATTTTAAAAATATGTAAACTACTTTCTCAATTCAAAAACGACGAATACTTCTCATTTCCTAAAATCCTCTAATAATATAAATTGTGAATAGTTTTTTTTCCGTTACGTATACGATAACTTTAACAGAATATAGAGTAACAAAAACTCTAATTAATTATCTAAATCACTAATTATCCATATAGATCGGTTATTGTTGAAAAAAATCAGTGTGACAAGCATTTGAACAAACTCATAATACTTAACATTCAAAAACAATACATTAGTTTTATTAGCATTTAGTTATTTTTTCCAATCGTTTCACTTTTTTATACCTGAAATAAAGCCACAGACTACTAATCCTTGAAATTCTTAATATTTACATAAATAGATCACACTGAATTAAAAACAAAGATCAGTATTGCCATCAATAAATGCCAAATGCTGAAATTTGCTTAAATAATGGCAATGAATTATAATGTATTTAGTAAACTCCCAAAAATGACGAAACAAAACAGTTAAAATTAAATTTTGATACAATTATTATATAGATATTTGATAAATAGTTGGGCTTCTGGTGGCAATGCATAAAAATTACATCAATATAACTGATGTAACTTAAAAGGACCTTATTTTACTTGTAATTGCATTTTTTTGTATTATAAAAGAAATAATTCTTTATAAAAAACATGTTTTTTTTTGTTATATTTCTTAATTACACGACTTCTATTTCTATACATTTAATATGTAAAGTTTAATGACATCCCATCCAGATTTGATAATATACCCCAAAGCGTAAGTACAAATAACGTAAATAATAAGTAGTTGCAGTACATCTTTATTTTGTTTATTGTAAGATTATTTTTCAATATAAAATTCAAAATAAAATCACTTTCCGCAGTACAGAATGTGAAACTGTATCAAATTCTTGTTATTTAGTGAATATATTAAGTACATTTTACCATATCAGACGAGTGAAAAGAAAGGAACATATTTATATCTCATTGTATAGTAGTGTGTTTAAATTTTAAAGGAATATTTATTAAATTTCAATAAAAACTATAAAATATAATTTTGCAGTTTTATTTTATCAACCTCTTTTTTATCAAGTATTTTTTCTTCATGAGGGTAAAATTATTACGGATGAAACGCGTGATTAGCGTTACGAATATGTGCAGCGTTTATTACGCTAATTCGTTTGAAGGTTAGTGGGTTATAATATTTACAAATAACATGTGGCAATTTACAATTCGTCGATTGAAATTTCAATGAAATTCATTAAATCCCTAACATATCTAACTTTTTCCCTCCCTCGTAAGTCTCGGGAATCTAAAATCTTAGATTTGTATAAATTTAAACAGGACTTAAAATTTTTTTGCCACAGAAGTTTCACTTCTGAAATATGTACTTTGTACGCACCCATTTTAATGTGTTTTTGTTTTAAAAGCAGATTTCCCAACATTTTGACTATAACGAAGAAAATTTTAGAAGACAAAACCTCATAATAATTTCCTTTAGCTAAGTATAAATGTAAAGAGATTAAACTAAAAAAATCACTATTTTTCGTTAGTTCAATCTGGTCTAACCGAAGTGGAATATTATATAGTGGAAAAATGTTTTAAACACTACCTAACCGCGTTTCAACCTCTAAAAGTCCTATTTTTTAAGACATCATTTTCACTTCAGTCATGTTAAGGATACAAAAAATACATACATACATACATAGCATCACGCCTCATTCCCATAGGGGTAGGCAGAGACAACATCCTTCTATTTGCCACGATCCTTGCATATCTCCTTCGCTTCTTACATCCTCAATAAACCTTTCATACAAGTTCGTCGGTTTAGAGTACTCTTGACTTAGCCCATAATTAAAATGTCCTGGATTTGGTCCAGGATCGTTTGCCTTAGTCTTCCCCTTCCAACTTTCGCATTCACTCTTGAGTCATAAATCCTTTTTATAAGTTTCGACAAAAAAAATGTTTTTCTAAAAACCATCACAGAACTTTATATAGACAATTTATTCAAGTTTATGAAACCTATCGATGATTTTCTATACAAGTGATTTCTGAGAAGAAATCATACATTTATATTTAAATTTTCTATTCTTAACGAGAAAGGGTTCTATCGAGAACAACTAAATCGAATCTAGTCCATACACCAAAACTAAGATCAAAAATTTCGAATTTATTTTTCATTATATTAAGATTGCGCGATGTGTTACGATTAGGATTTCTTTTGCATGATCCAAAAATAACATCATTTCTATCAAATATACAGCCATTTGAAATACCAACAAAATTTAATTTTATATCTGGTTCTTTTATTTTTTCCAATAGATATCATATCAAAAAAACAATAAAGCCTGTGTACAAGTCTTATATTTATAATGCATTGAAATATTTGTAATATTATGTATAAATATATCGATAAGGGTAACTAAATATCAAAATAAACAGCGCATTTTTTTCCACACGTAAACCTCGGAAATATAGTATATCAGGCTAGAACTAGCATCGTGTGGAATTAAAACACCAACGCAGACGAAGTCGCAGGCATCAGTTAATTTAATTTTATATACTTTTTAAGTAATTAGCGGCTAAGTCTAATAAAAAAAATTCTCATTTGCTAACTCGTCTATCAAGTTTAGAAGGTGATAAATTAACACACGATTTAATTAAGGCTATTTATTCATTCCTATAAAATAACATACCAAATGTCTCTTTTGTACAACATCATATCAAAAATGTACACCATTATATAAATTTCGTCTCGGGTAAATGTTACCCATTACTAGCGATTCTTTCTATTTCCATGTTATTACAATTCATAAATATAGTTATAATTATCGTCATCTTACATGCCTAATCTCTGATAGGTAAAAAAATTATTAATTCATCTCATAGCACTTATTGTGTTATCAACTTTTTATATGATTAAACATAAATCATCATTTTGGATCCCTATAAATCCCATGTAATTTTTCATGCGATTCAATTCAAACAACTCATAAAGATAGATCGATAGAGCTATCTGTCAAAAGTTACAGTTTAATTGTCAAAAAACCATCAGCCATTTGTCAAGTCACAATTTATTTGTCAAAAAACTATCAGTCATTTGTCAAAAGTCACAGTTTATTTGTCAAAAAACCATCAGCCGTTTGTTAAGTCCCAGTTCATTTGTCAAACGACAATCAAATCTAAACAGATTTATCCAATTTCCTCATTAAAAGAAAATATCTAATTATTTATGGATGCCAAAAAAAATATAAAAATGAAATTACATGTTATTGTTAAAAACTTAAAATATGAAAAAATAATGATATATGAGGGTATCTACTACTCTTTAATCAATTTGATAACCCAAGAAGCTCTATGAGAATGCTATACAATATATCTACAATGCCAACACCTATTTATTGTATTATTTCATTCTTATGTAATCAAATATTACAATTACAAATGAAGACGAACCTTTTACAACAATAATTTCAATACATAAGGTATTGCACTGTAGTAGCAATTTATTTTTAGTATAAAAATATTTTCGTCAATAAAATATCGCATAAAAACATTTATAAGTTAAGAACAGTTCGAATACTATATATAAAACAATAAAAATTAGAATTTTTATAAGTTCTATTAAGCCCCAATCAAATCAGCCAATCAAGTCATCATTAATACAGATTTTAAAATAAAAACCTTCAAAATATGAAAATCTTGTATTGAAATCTGATCTTAAATTACGAGACACTGAACATATTTCAATTGCTAATTAAAGAAAGTTATAACAGAGTTCTCAAATGTAAAAACAATTTATAATCGCAAAAGTAATTTGTTACCAAATGTTATAGGTAGAGTACCTATAACATTTGGTAAGTTATTTTTCCCCTAAATCAGCTAATAAAATTTTATGATACATCTCCAAACGAAATATATATTATGTATAAAACCATTTTGTAGATCAATGAAAATAAGAAAGAGTCTAAGAATAGTTGTTATGTTTGAAAAAATTACATTACAATAGAATATTAACCAAAGGCTGATTGATATGAAACTGGTATACAAATGGATTTACTATAATCATGAATATCAAAACAGGCGTGATATAAGCAAAATAACAAACTGAAAAAAATCATGGCTTTGTCAGGAAATGCTTAGTTTACTCGATAAGACATTAAATAAACAAAAACTTTAAAATTTTGAACAAAATATTACTGAATCTTACACCATAAAGAACTATGCCTATTACAGAGATCTCCCCTTCCATAGACAAGATTTGTTTCCCTTACAAGTTACAAGTACAGTTTATTAAAAAAATAAAAGTAACATCGATAGAGTTTTGCAATATTACTTTTTAAAAGTAAATCATCAATTAACAATCAAATTTTTTACTTTACATTTACATTTGACTTTAATCAATCAATAATTACCGAATAGTCCCCTTCCATAGACAAGATCTGTTTTCTTTAAACCAAAAAAACAATAGCTAATTTGGTCTCGCTACAAAAATAATTTACTCAATTTAGTTTAGAAATTACCATTTCATCATTATATTTTCAAAATCGCCTTGTCTACCTCAACATCGATGCAATTCATGCCATATTCTATTACGGGATGATAAAAACAATACAAGTCCATTATATTCAATAAAATAAGATTTATTTCAAATTTCAATAAATTCGTTTCAATATTTCATAGTTTACAACCTGTACGCAATGATGACTTCGAAAACTGATTGAATAAAGGCATTTAATAAACACAGGGATCAATAAAACAAGGCAGTGACGTAGGTGGGTAGCTATTGCTAGGTATTATGTACAAAAACTCGAAGCATGGTTTCCAAATTTCCAACACGTAAAGAGAAGAAACATTTGGAGAGCAATATTTTCGTCGTGCAATACAACTTGTATAAAAAGCACTTTGTAAGATGTTTTAAACGATCCCTTGATGTATATTCTATATCTTAATAGGGAAAGCGAAATCTAAAATTGAAAGTTTAAAGGAAGTGGAAATTTTTAATAATGATAGAGTCCAGTTTTAGTCAGTCAGTGACCACGGATTGTAATTGAGCTGACTACTACGGGGAAGTCCCGCATCCTTATATGTCAGAGTGAAATAGCAACATTATTTTGTTGAGTGGGTGATAATAAATGACATGAGAAAAGATTTATATGTAAAGCTATAATTAAAAATGAATATGAATTTCGAAACTTCTCGCTGAATTTCGAACAGAAAATTCAAGAGTTTGTATAAGTACATAGTGTGCAAACAGGGGAAAACCCAAGTTTCCATTCTACCCTCATTTTAAAACCAAAATATTTCATTTATATGCGCAACGTCAAAAGTCTTGACATGAAAATGCAGCTTAAAACTTGGTACTTTTATATAAGTTATATTGCAATAAATTTGTTAGGTGAGTGAACAGCATAAGCAGAATCTTACACTAAGCATATGATCACATAAAATTCAACTTTTGTTCGTTAACCACTGCCATAACTATTAATGATTTGTACTTTGTTTATAAGCGAACTATAAAAACCTGAAATAACGCAGAACTCGACTATTTTTAGCGTTAAAAGACAAAAGCGTCTCGATAAAACAATTACATACGCTTATATTTAAAACATCTAAATTAAAAACCGACATTAGTTTATTCAATGGCAACATTCAAACAATGTAGCAATACTTGCATTATGTTGTAGTCAAAATGTATAAAATTGGAAAAAAATTACAGCACCCTCATAATCTTTTTAAAACGTCAAATTTGACCTAGTCGGCCCGAAGCGGGGTATTTTAAATACCCCATATATGAATGTAATTCTACAGTATAAGAAGAACTATTTTCTTCATATTTTTTATAATCATATAAGCATTGTAAATAAACCTTGATGGCACAAATTGTTTATATTACGCACCTAAACACGAAAGTATGAGATTGTCGCCCGTAAGATAATTGTGTTAAAAACGCGGGTTGCATTGCCATACTTTCGTCCCGTGGTGAGTATACAATTTTTCATCTCACCGGGATAGAAAATTCGGTAAAAAAGTTGATTTATAACAAACTTATTTCGATAGTTATTCAAATGAGTCTGTTGGTATCACCGTTCGGATTACGTGTAATTTTTTGATAGGGGCGGAAAGCCAATTTGAGTGCAATATGACTTCAAGGAAATGTAAGTACTGCAGTCGGCATTCTACATGAACTTTTAATGACATTAATCTTAAAATTTGACTGACTATGGAAATATTGAAGTATTCTTCTAGCAATTTAAGTCCTAACATCGTGTTATATAATAAAAGTAGCAAATTCCATCAATAGATTAAAATTTTCTTAAATTAAATTACAATTGCCTTAAATGGTTTATTTTACATGTCACCGATACAGAAAATTTTATACATATTTTCTTTTTCAATTTTTAGCATCCAATGTAGAAACCAGAAACAAAAAATTAAAAAAAAAACAAATGTATGAAATAAAAGTTTATTTAAAAAAAAATAATTCGTCGATTTTTTGAATGTATTTCTTTTGATCGAAAAAAAGAAATTCTTTAATTTCATACATTTCGAGGAAAAAGATTTATATACACCTTTTTACCTCCATAGTCCAGTCAAAAACTATGGTAAAAAATACACATTACAAGATATAGAAAAACATTAGTAACTATATCATTGTACCTAATGATGGGTTTCATGGCTTTCGTCTCACTTTTTATATAAAAAAAATATGGCTAACATTTTTTATAAACCGATCAGTCACAAAAAGCACCGTGACAAAATCGAGTTCCGTATCTCTGTAAGCTATATCCAAACACAAAAATTAATATTATTGCGTTAAAAATCCACTATATCCACATAACTTACGGCTAATATTAAATTACAAATATAAAAAAAACATTCGCAAATCAATAATTATATAACAATAATGAATCCTCGTATAATAGAAATACATTAAATTAAATTTACACAAAAAAGAGTTAATCATTAGGGGAGAAAATATCAATAGAATATTATTGCATGCATTATTTTAATTTCAATTTTAACGATTTAATTTCTAAAGAAAGACGATTTTCATGCAATTTGTGGGCGTTTTGAATAGTCAGTCAACATATTAAATGAATGAAGACGTTTTGATTGGTTATCTGTAAATATCACGTGATCTCGGACCAATAACAGCGCGCGACCGCTGAAGGTCAAAGATCATCTGGGCCCGTAGGCAAGGCACTTTCGAAGATTGCTAACGCTTAATAAATGTATAGAAATGACGTTTCATTTTTTGATAAGTTTCGATATGAAACGTCATTCCCATACATTTTTTAAGTGTTAGTAATCTTCGAAAGTTACTTGTCTACGGGCCCTGGCATTCAATTTGGCATGACTTCGAATGCAGATATAAATATAGTCAGCAAATATTTTAAATAAATTAATATGTTTTCGCCTTTTGTATAAAAATTAAACATGTAATAAAGATAATCATTAACATCAAATAAATGTCTATTCTGAATGGCTAGATGGTAGAAGTCCGGATACAAAAGTTTTATACTTATATATGAATTCAATTTACCATAAAATCTAATTTGCGATATTAAATTTAGATGACATCAACATTAGACATCGATGTAGTTCAAAGAATAATACGCCACAAACGACTCGTTGTTAGGAATTTAAGTGCTCATATATTTTTAAAATTGCAACTGACTATTCAAGCGGCATTATAATAATAATATGTGTACAATATAATTGTGTTTTTATTTGCAACACAGGATACAACGTTAAAATTTTACTTGTCCGTTAATTATTATACAGTGTTGTAAATTCAACAGAGCACTTATAACTAGAGAAATCAACATATATATTACTATAACATCCTACGACTATGTGTTAATTCTTACAAAATAAATGCTCTACTGTGGTCTATGGAGTAAAGGATCTTCCACACCGGAATGACTGCATTTATATTTGGGAGTTTTTATTTTATTTTATTAACTGTTGAACTTGTATGCAATAGTTAAAGATGATGAACATTTTTCTTGGATATACCCCGCGGTGGATTTATTCCTAACGAAAAATTACAGAAGCAATAACGAAAATTGGTATGTTATTACCGTATTATATATATAAAACGGCATCCGAATGAGTTTGTTGCGGGTTCTCCCCAAAACAAGGCGCGTAAAATACCTCGTAACTCTATATTAAATCATATATTGTATACACATGTGAAACAAATAACGATTTGACGATTCAAAAGTGAAGAGAAGATTTACGATATATGTATATGATTTAACAACCCAAGTATAAATGCAATTCATGAATTTTAAAAATTAAAACGACGCACATGTAATATTTTTATACGATTAAACGATATGAATGGGACGGCTGATTCGTCAATCAAATAACGACGATAATTGGCAATTTGTGAATATCACGTGATCGCCGACCAACCGCAGCACTCGACCGCTGAAGGTCAACTACCATCTGACATTCAATATAGCATGACTTCGAAAGCAGATAAAACATAGGTCAGAGCATCTTTACAATAAGGAGAAATGTTAAAATACTAGCGATTGTGTATATCTAATAATAAAAATATTAAGGGTATATACATACACCTATAGTCACTAAATAACAAATGTGTAAAATACGAAAAAACTGCTTCCAAATCATCGTAATCAAGTTTTTATACAATCGCATTTTTTTAAGTTTATAAAATCTTATGTACATGTCCACTACCGAAACAAAAAAATAAAAATGTCATTGATGAAATGAAAAATAAACCCACTACTTGCAAAAAAAAAAAAAAAAANGATATGAGGTAACAAAAAAAAAAAAAAAAAAAAAAAACAAGAAAAAACAATAAACAAGACAGCCTAAGCCATAATAATTTAAGTAAGGATGATCGATATGAGGTTTTATCGATTTAACCCATAAAATGTTTTTGTGGAGAATAGAATGGCAGTTGCAAACAAAATAATATATGATACATGAATATAATTAAAATTGAATTTAACATGTCAATAATGTACGTAACGCTAAAATGTTTTTTTATAAAAAAGAAACACGACACCTTTAAGTAGAATATTTAGGTAATGGCAATTAGCAAGACTACCTATTTGGATTTTATTATTCAATTTGCCCTTTGAATCTCATTACGTCATAAAAATCACACAGAAGTTCGTAGGCAGATTTTAAATATTTGAAATTGAAATTCGTTCATTTTTAAATAGAATATAAACCTATATATATCGATAAAATACCTTCATATCGATAAAAAGTCAGTATCAGTAACAGGTTCCCCGTGCTCGTATAATCAGCATAACAAAAACAATATTTCAAAGACTAACCGATGAGTAACTTGCCGGTTTCTACTCAGTGGAACTTTTCTAAGCAGTGTTAAATTTGTCACTAACGGAGATCGCTGATTGAAATGTTTTTTGAGGCCTACTTGTATAAGGAATAATTTATATTTGAATAAATATATGTTAATATGCAATTCATTCTCCAATTTTGCAAAAGTGGGTACAAAATTGATCCATGTATCAATTGCGATTCATTGGACGGGGAACCCATTAATACGTATATTCAAACGATTTCTCCAATAAAAAATCCCATTTACACCCATATGTAACAAGCAGAAAGTGTGCGTGTAAGAAGTGTTAAATTTATTAGTATAATTTCGATTAGCTTATCCAACTAATACTGAAAGCACCATTTTATGAAATATTATAAGATAATGTCCAATTTCGCTTTGAAACATATTGAAGAGAGCCGCAACTTATGGATTTAAGGCTACTACACATAGATTTGAATAAACCACACACACACGCACAAACACAAGCACGCACGCGGTCGCTCACATACAAGTACTCCGTGGCGCTCATTTCTATAATAAATATCCATTATTTCCTGTAAGTACATACATTTAATTAGATTTTTATAATACTTTTTGTTAAGAGCTATGGATTGTTAAAACAAAAATAAAATAATGTAAGTTCTTTGTTTCATTAGCCCAATTAAATTTTGAGTTTTCAAGAGGAAATATGTCAAATTTAGTTGTTCATTTGTCTATTAGCCTTTATATCATTTAGAAATTACATAAGGGTTAGCAGTTAAAGTTGTCTAAAAGGAAACCTTACTAATTTAGTTGCTCTGGTCTCTCTTAACTTAAGTATGATTTATTACAATTTGGTATCCAAAACTGTCAAAATTAATTTTGTACCAGTGTTGGTCAAAAATTCCCAAAATAACTTTGAAAACTAATAAAATGTTACTTTTATATCCAAAACTGAAAATTAATTATTCAGTCAAGGTCATTGATATAGAAATATTGCAATTATTTCATTCTGCAATTGAAATAAATAATGCAAGATAGCATTTTCAATAATTAAAAAAAATCTCATCTGATCTATTGATAAGATGACAATTTCATAATTAATATAAAAAAACCCACATTATTAGAATATATTAAATCTATGTGCAGTTCGCCCTCTATTGTTGTATCCAAGCCACAATGATAAAATTGAACACGTAAGCAATTAATGATATTTGCGTAAAATGGCATCGAACTTTAAAAACCTAGCTAATACTGAGACGACTTTAATAATATTTAATTATATTGTTGTGCAAAATACTGACGCCGCCGAAAGTACGTGAAAGCGAAACGTTTAATATATTCATATATAAAAATATCATTCAATTTGATTTGTGGTCAAATCCATTATCCGCCTAATTAATTTTTAATTCTTTTAGTTTATATAAAGCTAGGTTAGTGACAAGTCTTATTAAATATTAAATCTTTACAATAGAATTACTAAAAATTTACAATAGAATACACGGGTATGCCCTAGTATGATAAAACACCCTCCTATATATATTGCGTATTTATAGATGATGACGTCATAAAAGATGGTAACAGGTAAGTATAGTTATCATAGTAATTTGGTTACAACAAATAATTACCTGATAAAGGTACTTGTTATCGACGATTTTGACTAAAATATTCAGTGAGAGGTAAATTTTTAATGCAATCTATGTTAATAATTTGCCTCTCTAAAAATATCTATGTACTTTTTCGGAACATAAGACTTTAAAAGATATTTATTCTGTGATTTTATATAAAGTCACTTTCCCAACTTTATACCATTATTATATAGAAATAAATGCGATATATTTATAAATTTCAATTTCAAAATTAATTCGTTATTAAAAAAAGAAATCTATGACACGGCGATTGACTTATTATTGTCTCTAAAGCGTTAAAAAATAATTTATTTCACTATAACTTTATATAGCTTTACGCAAATAAAGGTATGTACACACTGTACAGTATGCATACATTATGATAATGTAAAACAGATCACATCGACACTTATGTGCACAGGCAGACGATCTGAAGCTATTGTTACACTTTTGACTATATATATATATCAATATAAAACACAAATATTGTGCGTGCCTCTGTCTGTTATAGATTTTGAAATCATTCTACCGATAAAAGTGAATAACGCGAGGACCTTTTTATGTCACAAACTCAGTCGCTCATTTTCCAAATTATTTGCGATAGATTTGGAATTTAGCAATGTTTCTGCTATCGGAATGTGGACAGACACTAAGTACGGATGTTCCTGTATTCCCTAGGAGTCATTGGAGTACGAGAGTGAAGGATTAAATTGTACGAAAGCATGCACTGCAGCGCTATAATATCTTGTGCTGAAATAGGTTATCTCTACAGGAGATTGGCCGCCAATAATTGAAATTTGGTTAAGAAAGAATTATTATAAAATCACAACCTATTCTATCAGTACGAAGTAATATCGCTTCCACTCCAATTTACCAACTTCATACCCAAACATTATTAAATTGACAGTAAAATTTTACAAATTTATAAGCGACCATACATAAAAAAATTGACAACATTTTTTATGTAAACAGTGTAACGTTAGCCTCAAATCGAAGGCCTTCTATCTAAGTGCTAATTATTCAGCCGCAATGACCCTTAATTATTATTTAATACAAATACTTTATTTACATCATAAGTCCATAGAATACGTAGCAATGGCGGCTGCAAATGTCTTTGTTTATTCCTCACACTAATTTGTTCAAGTATTTTTGCACATAAATCTATAGACTTTGATCAATCCACTAGTGAAATTGAATAATTTTACTCCCTTAAAACGTTAAATTGCTATTCATAATAAGTTCAGTTCGATGTAGCATTTAATACTATTATTTAAATACACAGACAACATTGAACACCAATTAGCATTATCAAATAAAAAAAAGATTAAATTTATAGAACGGTAGGACATGATACATACACAACTCCATTTTAAAATTCACGAGTTATTTACATAATTATATAAATCCTTATAAACGGGGAGGAAATGCGATAAAAAGTAAAAAGTTAAGCTTTTATCCAATATTATGAAATCAATAATAAACATTTTTGTGCGTTATGTTTAATAACGTCATGTTGAAAACGAAATTATTTGAAATGTATTAATTTTTGTTACAAAAAAATGCACAAGTTTGAATCAAAATAAAAGTTTGAATTAGTATTATTCATATGGTGAGAATATTATCAAATAACTGGTTATTTTTACGTAATTAACAAAAGTCTAATGAGTTCTATAAACACAATACTCTATGCATTGTTAATCTGTGCACATATATTTTTAGGTAGCACAACACAGATTGTATTGTAAGTATTTTTGCACAAATGTGCACAATAAGTATTAAATCACATTGGATTGTGTCATACTGTATATTACATTACACTCACAACTTAATTATTCATAAAAAGTGGTCAAGTTTCAACACAGATAAGGGTAATCATATAAGTACTTCATGCGTATTTAAATGATATATAGAAGGATATATAATTCCTTCAAGATTATTTAATTCAAAAAGAATGAGTGCTATTGACACGAACAGACATGTACGAATAAACAGCGACATCCAACCGCCCATATATAAACATACCTGCTTAAAATACACGATATAAATATATACATACATACTACAAACGGCTGGATAAAACTTACGTGTAAATAACAGCCGAATCACAAAATTCGTGATTACATCGAGTCTATAGTTTTATATATATTAAGTTGAACAAAAAATTTAATGAAACAAGTCATTTGTCAATTCCCCACAATAGCAGCGTCAAATATAAAAAATGGCGGACCTCGAATAACCTAACTTATGTTATATTTGATCCCAAGCACGATATAAAAAATGTTAAAACCAGAGTTTGCTTATCGTTTTCAAACATTAAAAAGGGGACATAGCAGCCTATTAAAATCATCATAGACAAAAAAATCTACCCATACCCCAGTATTAATAATCACCATCACAGAAGGTGATGAATTGTAGAAACAATTTACATAAGTTTTATAAAGAAAACTCAATGCTGAATGATTATTTAAGAGTCAACTTGCCTAATTGGCCTATCGAGGCTTATTTTCTAATACGACCAATAAAACCATTCTGGTTAAAATTTAATGTTTTTTTATAGAAAAAAAGTCAAGTTAAACACACATCGCTACTCACGGAAGCGAAATGTATAGGCGTAACGAGGTACGATTATGTAATGCCTATTAAGATATCACATCTTAATAATCTATCCAACTGAATTCCCGTATCAATCAGGACATGAAATGTCAAACTATCCATGCGACTATTATCTTAAAATAAGACACTGAATGAATGCATTGGAGAATCAATCTAGTACTCACACAGCGATATTTTAAGATAAAAGACCGATTGAATGAAGTGCAGAATGAATTCACTTGTAATCTAAAATGATTCAAGCGAAATCAATTTTAAGTTAAAAGACCAAATGAATTTATTAAGAATTGAATCTATCATACTAATTGCAATCGTAGTCCAAAACTATCTAAGCGACATTTATTTTAAAGTATAAGACAGAATGAATGAATCTAAAAGACTGAATTCAACCGTAAATGAGGACACGAAATTTAAAACAGGCGGTATTTATTTTAAATTAAATGATGGATTTAATTAATTATTTGCAAAATGAATCCAAGTGATTTGAATTCACTCGTATGCATATATGCAGCGGCATTTTCTTAAATATGAATGAATCAATCAATTCTGTTTGAATTCACCCTTTAATGTAGATACGAAAACCATATTGATCGCAGCAGTAATTTTTTTTACATAACAGACCGAATGTTTCATTGTGTCACCTATATTGATCCTAATGAATAAGTCGGACTGAATTCAATAAAGTGTTATTTGTCAATATTTTGATTGAAAACTTTAAATAATCCAACTCAACACGTGAACTTCGTTTTGTATTTAAATTGTTAATATTATAAACAAATAGACAAAGAGTGGTAGATAATATAACTAATTACGTCACACTCATTTAAATTTCATTAGGGATATGCCCTAATTTTTGTGCAAAATGTAGGTAGTTGTATTTTTGTTAAGCCATTTTTAAAAATTATCCTTTAATATAACCTTGTTACACCCACGAAGTGAATTCGTTACATAATAAGAAGAAAAAAACGTTTGCAATACATCTACACGGACCACTTACGCACTAGGAAATACCTAAAATGTAAAATAGGTACAAATAACGTCCTTACTAACCAGAAGGCAAAATTGGCACTTAAGACGAAGTTCGCCCCTTTCTTGATGAGCGTCTCGAGGAGAGACAACGGGCGCGACGCCGGCACCACGTGCCCCACGCGTGTCTCCCGGAGCACGAATTCGGCGGGCACGTACTCGACGGGTACGCGCACGTAGCGCACGTTGTGTACGTAGCGCACGTGGTCACGACACGCCCGCGGCAGGCTCGGGGGCCGCGGCTATGTGGGCGGCGAGTTGTTCTGTGTCGGATTGTATGGGTGGTTCGAGTTGCGCAACACTGTGTAAACACTGTCCACCTTGCTCAGTTTCTCGAAAAACGGTATTAAGTCCAAAAGTTCTGAATCTGTCATGTCGTCGAACCATGACGCGACAGGTACCTGGAATTATACACGGTATTTATCAGTGGTAGAGCCTGTAAATTTAGGAAATTGCATTTTCTAAATTGTCTGAACTTGGATTGGTGGCTGACTAACACCCTATGAGTCAACCCAACCTGATCAGTAAAAAAAGTGCGTGCGTACAAAGTACACCTGTCAAAAGTAAAACTTCTTTGACAAACTAAGAGACTTAGTGGGAGGGAAAAAGCAACATATCTTAGGAATTTAATGAATGTAAATGTCATTCAAATATTAAAAGAGTCGAAAATTAATACAAATAATTTATTGAAATCTCAAATGACGAATTGTAAATAAAATTATCACGTGTTTTTTTGGAAATAATAGAAATAACTAATTAAATTTTGTTTTTAAATTTAAAATTGAGAAAAAGGAATTTATGAAATATTCTTTCACCTCTTCCACTTGTTCCCCATCTATCAAAATATTGCCATTCATCTAAGATTCATCTCTTTCAAAAAGCATAACTTTCGTTTTATTTACATTCACTTTCATTCCTTTCCTTTTCAAAGCTCTATTCATAATATTTACCATCTCCTGTAGTTCATTAGCGGATGACGCATGTATTACTTGATCATCGGCGTAGCGTAAACATTTCATGATTAACTCATTCATTCTTAATCCATACATACTTTCTTTTAAATCTGTCAAACAGTTATCCATGAATAGGTTGAACAGCCATGGTGACCCCGCAACACATCCCTGTTGAACACCTCTTTCGACAGGAAACCACTCCGTGTGCGCCCCGTTTATTCTGACACAAGCACTAGAACCCTCATAGAGAGACTTCAATTCTTGAATCCATACGTAAATAACGTTGACCATAGCTCATTCCTCACCACACGTAGGCCTTCTCTAAATCTATAAAAGCGCAATAAACTTTTTGGTGTTAGTCTAAATAGGTAGATAAATATAAATTCGGTATGTGAATTTGTCACTTACAGCGTTGTCGGGATGGAATATGTAAGAGGCGGGTGAGTTGTCGACAATGACCACTCGGCGCAGGTCGCGGCCGAGGCTGTTGAGGTCCTTAACGTAGTTGCCGCGGTGGAACACGCAGCTGTCTCGGAACAACCGCGCGCGGAAGACGCCCCATCTTTAACGAATATAAGATCACATCTAAACCTTCAAATTGTAACAAGACAATCTTAAAACAACGCTGGAAACAATCATTATATTCGTGCATTTCGTTACGAGAATGATAACCTAAGGAACCGTTGCAAAATTCGTTTACTTATTCGATTCACGACATAAAACGTCCCTAACTATAACAAATTCAACATCCCATATAAACCTATAAATACTAACGAGACAATGTTAAAACAACGCTGGAAATAATCATTATCTTGGTGCATATTGTTGCGAGTAAAGTAGTCTAAGATCCCACTGCAAAAATGTTACGTTCATATAGTAGTGAATCGACAAAAATTGCCCCATCTATAAGGAATTTAACATCCCATCTAAAACCTTAAATTCTAACGAGTAAATTGTGAAAATGTTGGTGCATTTCCTTGCGAATCTTTAGCCTAAGATCCCGCTTCATATTGCAGTGAATGAGGCAGTATGTTTATGTTAGGTTGTAATTCAAATACGCCCAGGATCATATTTAATAAAATTATTTTATATTGAATTTTGAAAAGAATTATACTTGGTAAACGTACATTTGGAATAAATTTTATTCTACTCCAAAGAAAATGACGATTCGACGAAACGACGTATTTCAATGATTTCTGTATCAAATTGAAGATTAGTTTTTCTATAAATAATAAATTACGGTAAAATAATAAATGAGATCATAAATAGACAACGTGTTAAAGTTTTCTTAAAGGGAAAGTAACTAAGCACATGACATAATTTGTTAGACAAGGATTTTGATAACTAGTTGTTGTATTTTAACCTACTGCACATGCTTAAACTGCGTAGCACTCGCATCACCATCGGTGTAAATAGTAGTAGAAACAAACTTGTAATACTCCTACATATATTTAAATAGAATCACAACAACAATTAACGTACAATATATAATATAACATATGAACGTAGCAATTTTGCAGCCGGATCTTAGACTTAAGTAACTAGAAAATGCGAGGTTGTGCTGGCCAAACATCCATAGACTTTTATTGTTTTGATGGTCATAGAATATAATATTTGCAATTTTATTGTCACAGATTAAAATGTAACATAGTTATATATCTATACATTTATGAAGAATCTTGAGACCAGGGAGCCACTGCAGAGGAAATCCTGATACCAACAACCCTTTTTGATTTGAATACTTGCCTCTTTCAAATAATTTTATCAAACTGAAACACTGTATAATTGTTCGAAATGGCGGAATATAAATTAGATATGAAAATTGAAGATATTATTTTAGCCCTTTTAATCAGCAATCAGTTTAGTCTGCTGTACCCTTGCTAATCTAACAACCAGACTAACCATTATTATAGATCTTGAAATGCTTGATTAGAATGGGCGCTTGGTATTGGTTATTGCTAGGTATTGTTGCATAAATGTGGAAACCAGAGTCAAGATATTGCAGTAGAAACAGGCTAACAAAACATATTAGCCTTTTTAACCGGCACAGTATTCGAGTTTATCTGTTTATGTCTATAGGAAGGAGTTTATAATCTATTGAAACGTATTCAATTATGATAGATCCAGTATCTAGGACCAAGATTTTGTGATCAGCTAACATATTTTATTATCAAATATATAAATTAGTAGAGATTCATACATCGTCAACTTTCGACGGTGAATCATTTAATTAACAGCGGTCCTCTAATTCTTACAATTAGGCGTGCAATACCCCACAGAAGAGCATCTGCGGCTTTTAAGACGTCTCGATTCAAACACGAATGTATTTATTGGTGCATTAGTTCTCACAACCCTTCAACAAGCCCGCATACTTAGCGATAAGTGTGGAGAATAAAAGGCACTTGACGCCTTTCCCCGGGCTTTTAAGTCCCACAATATTATTTGATGTCCTTTTAGTGAAATGTGATTGAAAGATTTTACCTACCTACTTACTAACTTAACCATAATTTGGTAAAAATAGTATATTTTAGGGCGAAATTTGTCTTTAGGATGTAAACAGTGTAAAACAAACATTGAGAAATGACTACTGGCTACGGAGAAAATTTAGTCAATATTATTTTGTCATTTAAATACAAACACGGCTATAGTCACATCGCAAAACATTGGACTAAGCCCAGCAAGAAATATCCTAGTCAAAGAGATAACTTTTATATCCCTAAACTTGACAAATGATCTATTTTCATACAAACTTTAATCCCCTACTTCGCCTCATTTAAATTATATAATCGCTACAACAAGTAGTCTTTTTATTACTTTCGCATAAATAACATCAGTAAAACTAATATTATTGTCCAATTTAGCGAGAAATTAAAATAGTGTTTATTTGGTTTTTAAGAAGTTACTATCATAAATTAAAGCCACCATATGTCAAATAAACCATTTCAAATGTTAAAAACAAAATCAATACCTTAAATATCCCTTATATTATACATAAAAATTGTTCTTCGTCAAATTTATACCTGTCTAATAGATCAGCGACTGGATCCGCGTACTTTGCCAACGACGCAGTGAACAATACGCACTCGTATAATTCACCACACCGTCTAAGAAACTCGTCAACGTGCGGCCGCTTCAGTACGTACACCTGATGTACGGCACCATCAATTTCCACTGGCACTACGAAGTCTGCGTTATTGATGGGCTGTGAAGAAACATCCAGGTATAATTGTTATGACAACGTTACTTATGACGCTAACGGGTAGTTGTTTGGACAGCGTATAGCGATCATAGTCCAAAGAAAGTGGGGTGCCCATAGTAGGAGCCTGGCAAGCAAACTTCATTCAGCTACCTTAGTTGTTATAAATGTAAGACAATACACTGATGTTGGAAGTTGGAAGGGGAAGACCAAGGCGAACGTTCCTGGACCAAATCCAGGACATTTTAAATAAGGGCCAGGTCAAGAGTACTCTAAACCGACGAACTTGTATGAAAGGTTTAATGAGAATGGAAGAGGCGAAGGAGATATGCAATGATCGTGGCAAGTGGAAGGACATGGTTTCTGCCTATCCCTATGGGAATGAGGCGTGATGCTATGTGTATATTATGTAAATACTATTGAATAATTACGGGATTCGCTTTCTACAGCTTACGGGATATCTTAAAAACTTAAAACACCTACACGAAATCCAAATAAAAAAATATTTAAGCAACAATTACAATTATATTTATTGAGTATTGTCACTCTTCAATAGCAGCAAAATTTGGGCCCCAAAATATCATATGCAATGTTATTTGCAATGATATGTTATCTACAAAATTATTGGACGAGCAAATATGCACAAATACCGACTATTTACATATATATTAGGTTACTAACTATAACCTAATCCTTATACATTTTATATTGCAAACATGACAAAGGCAATATTACCCACTGGCAGAAACTTGCGCAAATTATGCTTAATAAATCAAAGTTATGCGCATAGTAATTAATGAATCAACGCAATGTTATGAAGCGGGAAACCCACGAATTATTTACTAACAAAACAACTTCAAATAAAAAAGTATACTTTATGATGTACTTATACTTTGTAATGAAGTATAATTGTAACTATACTGACACAATGAATACATAAAGCTATAAAAGAGGCAAAAAGTATTCTCAAACTCATATGGTTATTACAGCGACAGAAAAACCTGAATATACGTAATACAAGTTTTAATCCCAGAAAAACAGCTCTTTGTTTGTTTAGTCTAATATTCAGAATGGTTTCACTTTCACTGTACTAATAACAACCCAATCTTTATTTATATCGAATCAAAACTAATGGAACTCGTTTCCATACCAAAATTCCCTTGAGTTTTGGTATGAAAACCTTTCCGTAAGTCCGCGAAGGATGCCTCTTTCCTTAGAGATCGATCAATAATAATTATATAAATTATATTTATATAAAAGGTACTTGAAGCCGCTTAGGTTCCAACTCTTTTGAATTTCTCAGCACGTCTCGCGTCTTTGTTTAAAAAGGAAAACAATGGTAGCTTGTGACAGAAATACATATCTTTTCTATTAAGCCTAAAACCTATCGCCTAATGATATGAGTGAATCAAACGCAAAGCATGTTTAAAACATTTTATGCATCCCTATGACTACTATAAAAATATTAACTGAATATTCGAAATAAAAATCATTAGATTGATTTAAATACGTAGTAAATTTGTGAGAAATATTACTAAAAAACTATATTTTAATAAAATTGTGCTGTCTCTTCAGTTGTATGTTTGGATTAAGAATTCGATTTAAAAGTTACCTAAAAAATAAGCTCTCTTTCAATGTTACTCATTGTTAGGGACAAATTGCCCAGAATGAACAGGATTCGGGATATCCTTAAACATAATAAAGTTTCAGTAAAATCGATCGCGTAGGAGTTTGTATACAGGATTATATACAATCTAATTCTTCCACCTAGGAATTGGTGAAACCACACGAAATCAGTCCCTTTTTTGGTCCAGGGAGCGAATAGCTCTGAAGATCAGTGACTGGGTCATGATGGTAAGATGTTAGATAAAAAAATTATTGATAGAATTAAACGTATTCTGTATGATTAAGAAATCACTAACACATGAAACATGACTTTGGATGATCTGTATTTATTATATATGTATACGACTAGGCCAGCGATATTTATTGATATATCAAATCAACTCTGAATACAAATGTAAAGGACAACGTTGACGTACCCTTCACCAACGATTTACCTCATTTGCGTTAATATTTTTTTTATATTTAAACAACGTCAATAGAAGATAATGAAGAGACGGTTAAAAGCGACGTTAGGAATTCGACATTTGGTGCAATCGGTGAGTTAAATACACTGTTAGCCAACGAGCAATTCCTCAAGCTCGTAAATCATTATTTAAGGCTAAACAAAGGACAGATTCCTTAGTATAGTTATCTAATCTCTTTCTTCATAAGTTATCTCATTCGAGGTGATTTGGTAAATTTAAGGTACTTAACTGGCTCAATACATTCCTTTTTAATTGATTGTGATCTTACCCAATGCGTGACTTTAGTCTTAGGTGGTTACGTGCCTGGTAAAAGAAAATTTACTACCTAATCTTCTCTGCACAGCTTCGTATCGAAACAAAATGTGTTTTTGCTTATTGATACATCTTTGCTGAAGACGTGGTTATGGCCTCTCCCAGACCAAGATAAATAAAAACGCACAATTTTCTGATGGGAATCGGACCTCTACTACCTAAGCGGTTGCTCACATCATTACGCCAGCGAGACCCTCAAAACCAAGGGGGTTTTGTTTCGGGAATTAACCGCGTAATTCAGGTTACCATGGCACCATGATATTATTTTATCTCATCGAATAGTCAAAGTAAAACATTCATGAACCAATCTGAACTCATTTTGTCAAACTTTTTAGTAATATGAACACTCACAAAAACATATATACAAAGACACCAAATAACGAATTCCATCGCCCATAGATCAATCTTATAACCAATGCTTTGGCGGTAAAGAAAGTTGCAATCAGGGTAGATTGCAGCTTCCCACCCCAATCCCCTGGTCTTCCGATTCTCTCAGTCACGCAACGAATCGTTGTTTTACAATGTTTCCACGTCAAATTGGTTTTGTGGTACTTGCCCGGCCGATCTGGTGTACCACAATTAAAAGTATTAATAATTAAAGTACTGTTTAAGAAACAATTAAATACAACAGTTACTCATTACTACCTTTGCATTCAATGGATATGATAATACACATATAGCACGAGGATGCCATGTATTAGCATGGAAACATTATTAATTAGATCTAATTCGTCTCGGACTTACCCAAGAGAATTTTCGTTGACTTAGTCATCATTCGTTGATTTCGTGGACTAGAATTGAAACGAAATCAAAAAGGAAAAAGGGTAACCAAGTACTTACTAACATTATTAACGTCATAGTTTGCAAAGCTTATAAGGGTTTATAAGCTTATAAGTCCCCTCTTGTAATGAAGCGGATTCATTTGCTATCATGTATAAAATGGTGATAGCATTACACTTTTCAATTTCATCCAACTTTTCGAGGTGCAGGTAAAATTTGAGTTAAACTGTTTAAGTAATATCACCCAGTGAATGATTAGATTTTACTTGAAATGGAAAAAAGGATTCCTGACTGAGTTTGTTGCGAATTCTCATCAGAATATGCAAATGAACCTTTGAAACTTTGTATTTTTAAATTATTGTTTATTATCAGCAGTACAATGAAATAACATGAAAAATGTCTAGATTTGACTATTTGCAAACTATTGTAGAACATACACGAATAAGGATTTTTAGGTACAATTCGATTTGACCTAGCAGTACGAGTAATATCTTTATAACACAAAGTAAACTTTTATGTGAAAAATGACTCATTTAAAGCGTGGGTCCAGAGGCCAAACGTTTTCAAACCTCTACTACTTACATGAAACAGTATATTTAACTGTGTTCGCTAGTTAAATAAGGAAGGAGCACTAATAAAATTATCACGGGACATACCTATCATATCAAATCGCATAATTGTCATATGAGTCTCTTAAAAGCAATTGTGCATTATATTTCTACGTTCCAAAATACACACAAATAAATCAAATTGGATTGGATTTAGACAGGACTTGGTAGATAGGTGAAGTTAGTTACAAGCAGTAACTGTTTTATTCACAAAAAAAGGATTCTAGGATGGCGCTGGTACCACTGTGAGGAACAGCTTGTTATAATATACATAAGCCCACTTATTACCGGAGTCTCTCTATAAATTACTTTTGTCACAAATTGCAACTAAATATCTATATATGTGTTTTTATAAACTTTTGCTTAAAAGTATTTACATCCCTAATAATCAACATCCCATCGATAAAGTGAAAAGATATCTTGATATATACATAAAAATGTTCAGTAGGTGTGTATGAGACTGAACTTTAGATATTTTGTAAGCGGCATTCAAAAACGATTTAGGTAGGTTAATAAAAGGTTTCTCCGTATTTCCATAGTCTCGAAATATGCGGTTGCTACTATGGAGAAGCCCTAATAATTTACTACTAAAGTCAGGAACAGTTAGTAGTGTATTATAAAGATTATTCTGAACATTAAAACTTATAATTACTAGATATAAATATAATCTATCTCTATCTTATATTCATTAAAAACAAAAAAAATATCGCCACTAATACCAGTTGCTGGTAAAAACTGCAGTATATTATTTTAATCTAATTACTTCTACATATAATGCATAAGTGACGATTGTCCTTATCAGGACAGCATTCACGTTTTCCTTTGGCAGTGCTTCAAAGCATTAAAAGATAAGAGATGGTATCGCTTATCTTTTTCATTCCTATTTTAACTACTGTGGGTGGGAAATAATAAAAAATCATGTCATAATTTTAAAAATTAAAGAATTCATCGCATGAATGTCAAAAAGCAAAATTATATTTTGTATACACATTTTACAAAAAAAAATTCAAGTATATCTAAATATAAATGTCATATACCTAAGTATAGGGCTTTTATTATACTATATAGTATAATATTTATATTATAAAATCATATAGTTATATAGTTAAAACAGATTATTAAGGCCCCATTTTATTGCAGTATGGCTTTGTACAATGCAAATGTTTGTTTATAAATATTTTACATCATGTGTGGGTACAGTTTATAGTATAAGCCTACAATGACAAATATTGGCTCAGGCCTAAAATATTCAATTTCTTTGATTAGATTGATATTAAAGTTAGCTGATAATTATTTCTTAATTCTGATCTCAGGATACATGCATGATCAGTTCTGGTAGGCAGCTGAGACAGGCTATCATGCTCGAAATAAGGTGACAATGTAACTAATACAATACCCAAAGGTCAGCCTAAAAGTTATTATGCTTGGTCAACTGAAATATAAAATCAGACAAATTCATCTTAAATAAATAATTCACTAACTATATTCATTACTTTTTTTCCATATTAAAATAAATATGAGGTTACAAAAAATAATAGAAAAACTAAATAATATTGTAAGAAATTGAATAATCATACAATCAGCCTTATAGTTTGTCCAAATGTATGAAATACTTAATTTTAGTTAATAATTATTTTTCTGCAGTAATGCAAAAGTATTGTATATAACCCTATTATTTTGCAGTGGGGCCCACTGAGGCAGCGGGTGCACTTCAACTCTAGTGGATCTTTTGTATGCTGTATATAACCTAAATAATTATATTGAATGAACCGCCTAATAAAACATATATAAAATATTAACATGTCACCTAATACACAAAATGTTTAATATTATATCGGAACACTAGAAGAATTTTAAATAATTTGATATATACAAACAAATTGTGTTGACCCCTATTCAATGTTTTTAAAATCTGCATTTCTAGTGAAATATTTATTGTGTAGATACTGATCTACCACAAGCAATCATTATAAATTTGCATAACACAGCAAACAAATCAAATTTAATGGTGTATCTCAAACTTGATATACAGCATTTTTAAAAATCCTTTCTACTACATTACATAATAGTCAATATATGTAACATGCTTTTTTTCATAGCAACAAATGATAACAAAGGATAAAGTATATGATATAACAAGTCTTGTGATTATGATTATTATTGAACAAATATAAAGTGAGTCATTTCAATATATAATATACATATATAACATTGCAGCTATCATAAGAAAAAAAATTTGAAAATATTGGCCTGTGGCCTTACCAGAGCAGACCCAGAAAAATCTTTATTTTCTTGTTTTCAAATAGGTAAAAATAAAGCATTGCAATCACAAAACAGCAACTTTCAAACTAATGTGCCTTAAAAATAGATCACACAACAGCAGCGTTCATAATAATTAATATAGAAAATTGAATTAATTTACAAAAAAGGTAAGGTACCTTTTTTGTAAGTCACACAGCTTTGAAATAAGTTCTTGCTGATTATTCTCTCAATTAAGTTATGCAGCATTAGCATATTAAACTGGACAGGTTAATGGGTACAGATTTCTACACAACATCATACCAGAATGCATTTTTTTTTGCTTGGTTTCATGTCTTTGTTGGTAGGATAACACCTCCCATAAGTGAGGAGACAGCCAAATTGTAATTTGTAGATTTACCCTATCCCAAATTTTACCCAGAACTTTTGCTAGTAAGTACCTTTGTATCATGTGGGGTACATCTAAAAATACCAAAATGGAGATAATATACAATACTACACAATGCAATTAAATTTCAATCTCACATAAAAGGTCATCATAATTTTAAACAATCTATATCAGATACTATTTGTAATCTTTACTTGAGTTATGATATCATGTATAAAAAATCAATTCACAAACTTCACAACAAAAACTCAACTTTTGTAGTTATATAGCAGCTAAACCTTTTTTATTTTACTATCCAATAGTAACACTATTTTGTTACCTGTTTCTTTAGTTTGTTAAATGATAAAAGCTTATCTTGCAACTATAATATTATTTGTACCATGAAACAATTTGTATTGATGATATTATCAATAACATCCTTTTTCCTTTTCAACTTAAATATTTCTAGGAAATTATTTACAAACAGAAACTGGCTATGAAATGTCATAATGAAAAATATTTATATTTGTCTACAAGAACCAATGGAAAATCTTGATAAATAACTAACTGACACCACACTGATAAGAAGCAGGTACACTGATAATGATATAAACACTTATAACATATTAAGTTATGTGATGACATTAAAACTATACATACCTTAAATGAGCTGTGTACTAATGTTTCATCAAGGTCAATGACCATACATTTTTTATGCATGTCCTGATGTCTCACGGGTGGTAAAAGTGGTCGGGGTGAATGGTCCGACATAACCAGGAGCGGAGGCGAGGCCCTGCCATCGATACTGTTTGTGCCATTTCCACCAGGCGGCCCTTTACCACGCCCGCCTCGCCAACAACATAGCAGGGATCGTAAGAACCCGCCACTCCCACTTGATTTCTTACTTCCCAGCGGAGTGGAACCAGATACAGGGGTTCCATCGCCGTCATTATGCTGTCCGCCAGGGGGTGACCCTAAAACAAACATTGAACTTGAACACCACAACACACGCGGAAGCTCGGTTGTTAATCCGCGTAGGATTGGAGTTAAGACAAACTTCTCAAGGTTGCCCGAGAATGTTATCGCAGCAACACGTTCCAATTGTTTACCTCATCCCCGTTCTCACAATACACAATTCAAAGATGAACCGCTTCACAAATCACTTTAATAGAATCTAGTCACAATTAGCGAATACACAACATTTACGAAGAGGTAACATTATACGCTCCAATTTGATGGCAGTGGGTAACAGGTGTAACTTTAGTTTTACCTCTGTCGGATCCATAGTTGTTTAATTGTTCGTCATCCCGTGACACTTGAGTTATAATGGACGATGCGTCCATTTAAACATTTGTTAAGGGCCCTAAGAGAAATGGCAACGGCGTTTTTGTAAAATTTTAACACCATAAAACTATTTTTTATCTCCCTTCTATTTTACAAAATGGCAGGCTGGCTCTGGGCAAATACCAAGATTGAGCGCCGCCAACTTAATACATACATCGATTCTTTGTCTCCTTTTAACATATGAATTTTGCATATACAAGAAAGGTATAACAATATTTTATTCGTGACTCGTAAGTTTGTACTACTGTCAACAGTATACTGTATTTAATCTGTCCATGTCTACACTCTACATATAAATGTAAATGTAATGCCTACATATTCAATCTCATGCCATAGATTGTATAATACAGGATAATTAACAATCGCAATAAATATCTCATAACAATCATCATATATTTACATGTATCGAACAAAATAATTATATATTAATAATCTAAGCATTTTTATTTCAAAGCTCTTAAATATCAATGAAATCATACCGTCTACACGTGAAGTTTTTAAATGCTGCGGATTAAACGTTATCTAGTTTTACCTAAACATTATTACTTACATGAGAAACTTCACAGAGAGAGATTTATACACACTCTGAATAGATCTCCAATGAGCCTGCGCCCTCGTAATCTCTATTCGCGTAGAAGAAACCCGCAAGTGTCAAAGTGCATCCACTGCCTAAGTGGACCCCAACGCGAAATTTCTCTTCGTGACGCTGTAGCAGAATTATGGTACACAGGGAAGAATATTTTTTTAACATCTTCACCCGGAATTACTATGATAAACAAGCATATTATTTATATAAACAAATTTTAAAAATGCATTGAGAGTTTTGATTTCAGGCCTTTTGTTAATATTTATATTTACGGATTAATGCAACACAATGACTTATGGTTGGGTTGAGATATTAATTCCTTAGATTTATGTTATAAACATGTCTAGATTTACTCGTCTCGGTTGAAACATCAGAATTATAGTACCGTATGTTAAATCGAGTGTTTACTGTTGACCGTCCAATCAAAATTGGTCCAGGCGTTTTGGAGATTAGTATTTGCCCTTTTGGAACGTCGATTTAACGGTATTACTATATGATGATAATAGAACTTTTTCTTGGCAAAAGAAGAGGTTATTAGATTTTGGCTTAATTTGAAAGAAACAAAGTACCACATCATATCCCTTTAAGAAATAATACATATTCATAGCCTTAAGTTCTGCAGTATAGTAAGGTTAAGCTTAGGCTTACAGTGTTCTAGATCTATGTTTTTTCAATTTATTCTCGTTCTCCCTCTGCACTGTTGCATAATGATGCAGGTATTTAAGGTTTCTTTATTTATATAGATCTTGTGATAGACGGCGCTTGTTATTATAATAAGTAGGAATTAAAATATTTGATTAATATAGTTGTTTATTGATTAACTTTCAATTTCCTTCCTCAATCACTCTGTGGTTACCCAGCTGTCAGTACATCACTGTCCATCTGCCAAGTGTCATTTAATCATTTATTAAATTTTATTTTTATTCCTTTTCTTCGTGATGAAGCTATAAAAGTTTCAAGTGAAAATACTTTTAACGTAGTATTTAGTTGGTGTAATTAAAACTTAAACACTCTATTTGTGAAAGATTGATGTGTTAACCATGTCGGACAGAAAACCAGGCCCAATTCCAAATCGTTGGTTAAAATGTCCAAGAAAAGCAACGGATCTTTTTGCAGACCAGTTATTAGCGTTTAAAACCCCTTTAGATTCACGATACAAAGATAAAGTGCCGGATGAATTTAAATTCTCGCCTAGTATGTTATTGAACAGTGTTAAAATCTATAAAGTGAGTAAAGTCATATTGATCCGCTAAAGCTTAAAGCTAGTTGTGTTGACATATTTAATTTCGGTTTCAGAGAAAGCTCGGTTTGTGGATTGATCTCACAAATACATCTCGTTTCTACGACAAAGCTGAAATAGAGGAATGGGGTTGTAAATATGTTAAATTGCAATGTCGAGGTCATGGCGAGACACCATCTACGAAACATACACAGTGAGTAAACGTTCGTGTATTTGCTTGTAAAATTTATATAGATGACTAGCTAATGTCTGGCAAGATTTACCATTACTCTAATAGCAAGTGCTTTATTACAACCTGGTTATAATATCAACTAATCTGTAAATTTAAAGGTACAAGAAAAGAGAGCAGATGAACAAAACTGCACCTCTTGGTGTCCCTCCTTATTAATATTTGCCTCAAACTCCCTTTTCTTTTCTAATGCCTCCTACAAGATAACCTGTAACTGAAGGAATTTGCTTTGTATAAAGAGGCAAATCTCATACAACACTTGCTGTGCACCACAAGCACAAAACCTTACTGTTCTCTTAAAATCAAGCAGATGTTATGTAAATAAAGTGTTCATTAACTGGTTTAATTTTCAGACAATTCATACACATAGTAAGTAACTATATAAATCAAAAGCCTGATGATATAGTTGGAGTGCATTGTACACATGGATTTAATAGAACTGGATTCCTAATTATTGCATATATGATTGAGCAGTTGGATTTCAGTTTGGAAGCAGCTATTGTGGAGTTTGCCAAAAAAAGGTGCTTGTCATTACATTTATGTTTTTGCTCAATTAATTTTGTGTGGACTGTTATGAGCATTAAATGCATTTATTCCTACATACCTTTGCTTTATATATACATACAGAATTTAAAATACACACACCAGCATATTAAGTAGAACTCAAAAAAAAGTCCATAATTTAAAAAATGTTCTTTTTCTTAAATCTAGCCTTAATTTCACATATTTCCTCCTTCTCTTATTAAACTTTCTACCTATCTAGGCATACTGAAAATAATTTTATCAATGGGTCTCCTGGGATAGTCTCCACCATATGGTGATTTGAAGTTCACCCACATTGGCAGAAGCTGGAATTCTGGACTTAACTTTTCTTTCCAGCAAGTTCCAAACATGCTCTATTGGGTTCATATCCGGTGATCTCTCTGGCCACTCCATAACAGCACTATTAATATCATTAAGATATGCTTGAGTTACCTAAGCGGTTTGCGGCCGAGCATTATCTTGCATAAAAATCGTCATCGATATATGGGGCAAATGGTACAATATCTTCCTCTAAAGCTTCTTTGATATAGCGGTCTGGAGTCAGACTCCCTCTGTTAATCACTACCAATTCTGCTTGAGCTCCCAAACAAATGCCTGCCCAAATCATTATTGATCCACTACTGTATGCAAATGAAGTTTCAAAATTTGTCTGAATGTATCGTTCTCGTTTGCGTCTGTATATTATTTGCCTGCCGTCACCTTACTACATTGGTCTGCGTTCCAAAGTCGATGTTTCTGAGCAAGAGTTAACCTGTTTCTATGATGATTTACCTTGAGCCTTGGAAACTTGGCGGGCACAAATGAACCCAAAACCAGCTTCTTCAAACCATCTTCGTACCGTTTGTTCGCTTACGGTTACACCCCCCACTGTTTCTAACTCATGTTAGGCTTGGGCGGCCGTCCAACGAGGGTTGTGCCTTGTCCTGCTCTTCTCACATAAGTACCGGTCTCCTTGAACCGTTGGATACTGCGATGGATCGTTGAAACTGGTCGACGAAAATCTCTGAATATCAGTAGGTTGGACCATTTCGAGCATTAAAAAATAAATAATAAAATACAGCATTTCAATTAAATTTTTAATCAAATCTCAGAAGAAAGAAATACTCGAAGTTAAATCATGAATAAAATTAAAAGAATTTGTCTAAATTTGAAATTATTTCTTTTTAAATTAAATTACCAAACCAAACCAGCCAGCAACCTTTTATCATACTGATATCAAACCTTTTTTTTATGTTCCGCTAAATATGCCGGTACGTTTATGTCGTCGTTTTTTAATGATAAACATTATGAATATATAGACCTAGCGCGCTGCTCTGTCAAGTCTACAAATTGTTTTCAAGAGTCGTAACGAATCGTCTCGCTCGTAGGTTCGATGACTTCCAGCCCCCTGAACTAGCCGGCTTTAGCACCAGAGATCACATTCATACGCTGCGGCAGGTTATACAGAAAACTAAATAGTATAACCGGCCACTTTGCTTGGCGTTTGTGGATTATGAAAAAGCCTTCTATTCGATGGAAACCTGGGCCACATTGAAGTCTTTGCAGAGATGCCGAATCGACTACCGAATATTTCCATGTGTTGAAATGTTTGTATGAAAACACCACCATGACGATCCGAGTACAGGACCAAAGCACAGCGTCTATCCAATTGCAACGTGGTGTGCGACAGGGAAATGTTATCACCCCGAAGCTATTTACCGCGGAGTTGGAAGACACCTTCAAGCTTTTGGTCTGGAACGGAGTCGGCATCAATATAGCGAGTACATCACTCACTAGCGGCTTGCCGATGACATAGTCGTAATGGCAGAAACTCTGGAAGACCTCAATACAATGCCCAATAACCTCTGCAGAGTGTCTCAACAGATGAGCCTTTAAATAAACATGGATAAGACGAAAATCACTTCACACATCCATGTTACGTCCCGCCCGGTCACTGTTGAGAACTCGGCACTCGAAGTTGTACACGAGTACATCTACCTGGGACACACAATCCAATTAGGTAGGTTCAACTTAAACAAAAGAGATCAACCGCCGAATCCAACACGGATGGGCAGCGTTCGGAAAACTACGCGACATCTTTTCATCCACAATTCCTCAGTGCCTGAAGACTAAGGTCTTCGAACAGTGCGTGTTGCCAGCGATTACATATGGTTTCGAGATGTGGCCGCTGACAATGGGGCTTGTAACTCAGCGGGCAATGGAGAGGGCTATGCTCGGTGTTTCCATACTTGATCAAATCGGATATGAGGAGATCCGTAGGAAAACTAAAGTCACCGACGTAGCCTACCGAACTGCAAAGCTGTAGTGGAAATGGGCAGGGCACATAGTTCGGAGAACCGATGGACATTGGGGCCCGAAGGTGCTCGAGTGGCGGCCCCGCACTAGAAAATGCAGCGTCGGCAGAACCCCCACCAGGTGGACCGAAGACATCAGGCGGCTCGCCGGCAGCCGCTGGTTATAAGGGACGCAAGACCGGGCCTAGTGGATTTTTTTATTAAGAGAAACCTTTGTCCAGCAGTGGACGTCCATCGGTTGAGACGAATAATTTAGGATTTAGCTGAGCACAGTAGGATATTAATTCTAGTTTTAATTAACATTGAACCTCTTTTTTAAGTAAGCCTTAGTTAAGTTTGCTTATGGTATTAACATAGACAAAAAAGTTTATTATTGAATATATCTTTGAAACCATGCCTTATTTACTTAGGGGAAAGATTTAAATAAATAACTTTGTATCTTATTTTATTATACTACCTGTTCTCTATATATTCACCTGTGTAAGGTCTAATAAAAGAATATAGGAAAATATGGGGTATTGTATATCAATCTAAATCATATGTAATGAACATTAAGGAATGATTGTTAGTTCGGATAATTGTACATACAAAAATATGTACTTACTAAAATACTACAATCATGATTTTAATAATTAGTATACAGATAGGAGAATGCAAAATGCTTTATGACCAATTCTCATACCCACCAATTAGAGAAAATTAGAATCAGCTTAATCTCAGAGAAGTCAAGCATAAGCTCTATAACATGTAATAAATATACATATTAGATGAACATTAACCTTTTATAATTCATAATGTATGATAAGTGATGAAATGATTTCAGACCTCCAGGAATTTATAAACAAGATTACATAGAGGAATTGTATAGACGATATGATGATGTTAGTGCCATGATGACTGCACCTGAACGCCCTGAGTGGTGTAATGGTGGGTAATATAATGTTGGTTATAAAATATTAGTGTTATATTATAATATACATTTATGTGCTATATCAAAATGAGAAGTACACTATGTAATAGATCTAGGCACTGTTTTCAAGCACTTTAATATCTAAAAGTTATAATGAATGAGTTAATCTTTAAAATTTCAGAGGATGAAGAAGAGGAAGATGCGGAATATGAAGAAGATAATGCACCGAGTATATCAAATACTGGGGCATCTAAAACCAGGTAAGTTATTACAAAAAATGCGAAGTTCTATATATATTAGCTGTTAAATAAATTTCAT
This sequence comes from Elymnias hypermnestra, assembly GCA_015832385.1. NCBI lineage: Eukaryota > Metazoa > Arthropoda > Insecta > Lepidoptera > Nymphalidae > Elymnias > Elymnias hypermnestra. The sequence continues at coordinate 3,943,724 of JACTOM010000927.1, read as the reverse complement.
AATAAATGTATAATAGGATGTCCCTACATATTATACAATCATGTCACCTGCTGCATCTGTCTGAATCAAAACATCATCTGTTGAACAGATTCTTATGTGGTTATAACCAATATACATCCATACATACATACATACATAGCATCACACCTCATTCCCATAGAGGTAGGCAGAGACAACATCCTTCCACTTGCCACGATCCTTGCATATCTCTTTCGCTTCTTTCATTTTCATTACACCTTACATACAAGTTCGTCGGTTTAGAGTACTCTTGACCTGGCCGTTACTTAAAATGTCCTGAATTTGGTCCAGGTCAAAATAATGTATGGTAGAATAACTCCTCTTTGATAGATCTAAAAAAAAATCCCAGATGTCATATATCTATCTTTTAAGGATAGCTTACTATACCAATTCCATTTATGAAAGACATGTTCACATACAATGCAGTAATTGGAAAGTTATTCAGATGCATATTAATCCTTATGAACTTAATGTCACATATCTGAAGAATTTTATGTACATTATCATGGTCTTGTACTCCATATAATTTAAATAAATATTAATCGCAATACTAATTTTCTTTCTATAAAAATGTTTTATTGGAAAAAACAATCCATCCATCATTGGCTTTTGGTGAAGGGAAATCTGTATGTCCTGGGAATAATTCTGGGGTATGAGTACCCAACCTGCAGCAGTTTTTTTTAAGTAAATGCTGTGAATCTCTGTTCCTACGAATGGGGAGGCCTGTGCCCAGCAGTGGGATGTTAATAAACTGCTACTTAGCCTTACCGTCTTTACAGTAAAAAGAAACGGCGTATCAAGAATAAGGAGTTCATGGCTGGTGTCGGTGGTGTTACACTGTTTGAAATTGAGCCAAGGGCTACAAAGATTCAGAAAAAAGCTCAGGCATTCTGCAAATGGACACGGCAGGACTTTCCAGGCTGTCAGCCTGTCTCTATGAACAAGAATAATGTAAACCAGCTACATCAAAAGCCATATCGTGTGTCATGGAAGGCAGACGGTGTTAGGTGAGTAATCATTTTATTTAATTTGTGCAACTAACTGTCTCTCCGTACAATTAAATGTGGGTGTTAAAGTACAGCAACATTATTTGATGCACATGTATATCTTACTCTGCTGCAGAGTTTCTCAATAGGTGGGCCTGAAAATGAACATGGATAAAATGAAAACTATGTCTAATATCTATGTACCGCCACACCCATTCATCGTTCAGAACTTAGCTCTTGAAATTGTTGACGAGTACACATACCTGGGACATATAGTCCAGCTAGGTAAGTCCAATTTCGAGAAGGAGGTCAACCATCGAATCCAACTCGGTTGGGCAGCGTTCGGGAAACTACGCTAGATATTTTCGTCCTATATTCTTCAGTGCCTGAAGACCAAAGTTTTCGAACAGTGCGTGTATCTAGTGATAATCTACGGTTCTGAAACGTGGTCGCTGACTATGGACCTCATGCGGAAGCTCAGAGTCACTCAGCGTGTGACGGAGAGGGCTATGCTCGGAGTTTCTCTACGTGATCGAATTAGAAATGAAGAGATCCGTAGTAGAACCTAAGTTACCGACATAGTTCTATGAATCGCGAACCTGAAGTGGCAATGGGCGGGGCACATAGTCCGATGAACGTTGGGGGCCGAAGGTGCTGGAGTTGCGACCCCGCACCAGACGGCGCACTGTAGGCAGACCCCCCCACAAGGTGGACCTATGACATAAAGAGCGTCCCTGGTAGCCGCTGGAGGCAGGCGGCGCAAAGTCTGGCCATGTGGACGTCATTACGTGAGACCTATGTCCAGCAGTGGACGTTCATCGGTTGAAGCGACGACGACGACGACGACGACGACGACGACGACGATGATGTATATCTTCGAAGATAACCAGTTTCCAGGTGGAACATATAAATTATTCACAAATAACCAGTCTGTCTTGGATTTGCCCCTTAATAATTGTAAGATATATGGTAAGAATATTCTTGTACACAAACACATATTAATGTTTCTTATTAAAAAATTGTTGTATTTTGCACATGAATGATTTATGTCATATTATTGACACATTTCATGAGCTAACTTTACATTTCTACTATATTTCTTTAGATATATGATGTTAATTGATGGTGAAGATGAAGTTTACATGTTAGACAGAGACAACTGTGTGTTCAAAGTGCATAACCTACAGTTTCTTCACGATGAAGACGGACGACACCTTGAAAACACCTTGGTCGATGGCGTAAGTATATAGTATTACATTTTTTGTCTCTGAACTGACTGTGATACTACATGTTGTTTTTCTCAACATGTCTTTTTTGCCTTTATATTATTTAAATCTGTGACGCTACATGATGTTTTCGTCGCCTTACCTCTTTCACCCTGTGTGGTATTTGACATTGTGATGCTACGTGATGTTTTCGTCAACTTATCTCTTTCACCCTGTATATTTTGTGATATTGTAACACTATATGATGTTTTCGTCGCCTTAGCTCCTTCACTCTGTATGTTGTTTGTCTTTGTGATGTTAAATGTTGTTTTGGAGAACATGTTTCTTTCATACATATATACATAGCATCACGCCTCATTCCCATAGGGGTAGGCAGAGACAACGTCCTTCAACTGTTCACGATCCTTACATATCTCCTTCGCTTCTTTCATTCTCATTAAACCTTTCATACAAGTTCGTCGGTTTAGAGTACTCTTGACCTGGCCGTTATTTAAAATGTCCTGGATTTGATCCAGAAACGTTCGCCTTGGTCTTCCCCTTCCAACTTTCGCATTCACTCTTGACTCATAAATCCTTTTTGTCATTCTCCTTTCATTCATTCTCTCTACATACCCAAACCATCTAACCATACCTTTCTCAATTTTAGTCACTACTTCTTCTTTTATACCACAACGTTCTCTTATCATACTATTTCTTACTTTGTTACTCAGTTTCGATCCACTCATACTTCTCAACGCTCTCATCGCATTTGTTTTACTTTTGTGATTCTTCTGCCATACCCAACTTTCACTACCATACTTAAGTGTTCACACCAACACTCCAGCATGCACAGCCAGTCTGGCCCTTTGAGACACCATCTGGCTATTCATAAAGGCGTGCAGAGCACCATTTAGCATATTCCCTGCATTCACTCTCCTTTCAATATCACTTTCACATGTTCCATCTTTTGTAAATTTAGATCCCAAGTATACAAATTCTTTCATCTTGTTCCCCATCTATCAAAATATGGCCATTCATCATAGATTCATCTCTTTCAAAAAGCATAACTTTCGTTATGTTTACATTCACTTTTATTCCTTTCCCTTTCAATTCATTCATAATATTCATAATATTTAGCATCTCCTGTAGCTCATTAGCGGATGACGCAAGTATTACTTGATCATCAGCGTAGAGTAAACATTTGACGAGTAATTCTTTAATTCTTAACCCATACATACTTTTTTTAATCTGTCAAACAATTATCCATGAATAGGTTGAACAGCCATGGTCACACAACACATCCCTGTCGAACTCCTCTTTCGACAGAAAACCACTCCGTGTACGCTCCGTTTCTTCTGACACAAGCACTAGAACCCTCGTAGAGAGACTTCAATGCTTGAATCAGATTACCTCTCACCCCATACGTAGATAACGTTGATCACAGCTCATTCCTCACCACTCGATCATAGGCCTTTTCTAAATATACGAATTTTCTTTCACCCTATATAATATTTGACGTGACTCTACATGATGTTTTTGTTAAAACGCTCTTTCACCCTGTATAATGTTAGATTTTGTGACACTAGATGATGTTTCCGTCGAAATCTCACTTTCACCTAGTATAATGTTGCTTTGTGTCACGATATGGTGGTTTCTTTGGCATGTCCTATTCCCCCCGTGTAATATATCTCGTTTTTAGTCGAATGTAATATTCGAACTCACTGTGTCAATACATGGCGATCTTGACGGCGTTTCTGTTTCACTCTGTATAAAATTTTACTTTTTAGGAAATGGTAATAGACAGAGTCGACGGTAAAGATAAACCTAGATACCTTTGTTATGATATAATAAGGTTCGACAATATCAACGTTGGCAAGGAGCCTTTCTATCCGGTTAGACTGAGCTGCATAAACAAAGAAATCATCAGACCTAGGTGAGCTAATTATTACTTATTCAGGATGTTTTAAGTAAAGGCACAAAAACTTTGGAACTTATAATTCACAACAAGCTGTAATTCTTTTTTTTTAATCGCTCCAAGTTCTCAAGAGTTTTATTCTTAATTGTTATTCTTCATTACGACTGACAGCATTGAAACTTTCATTTGTTTACTTAAAAGTTAAGTAACAAACGAGTAATAATAAATTACTTAATTTTAGGTTTTAATATGTCATGATAATATTTAACAATATATTCTAAAAATGTCATTGATTGCTCTTGGGTAATCATAACTAGGACAAACATTCTGTAAATTAATTTTCGATGATTCTAAAACTAACTTTGTAGTCAAGTGAGGGGAGATTTCAGAAAATCTATCCCAGAAACAAATCAGCTTGCTTTTTCTTAAAATCCATTCTAACCCTTCCCGACTTAATTTAATTCAAGTGACAAACTCGAAAAGCATTTTGATTATTTTAAAAAGTTCTTTAAGGTGTTGTTAATAAGGTTGACATTTAATTATCAATAATGTCTACTAACATTATACCTCACTCATCGGCCGCGTTAAGTTTGGCGCCGATTATGATCTCAAGAGTCATTTTACGGAATAGATTTCAGGAGGAAGACAGCTGGCATGTATGTAGTCAATTCGCATTAGAACATAGTGGTGGGGATCTAACTTAAAAATATCAATTCCAGGAATCGAGCTATCACTGAGGGTAGAATCGCAAAAGAGAGAGAGCCCTTCAGTGTTATATTGAAAGCCTTTTGGGATGTTACAATGGCTGCCCAACTACTGGGGGATAAGTTTGCGAAAACATTGTCCCATGAACCCGATGGGCTTATATTTCAACCTTCTCAAGATGTAAGTACACTAATATATTTTTGCGGTAAAAATAATGTGCCTTTTTGTATGTTTGTAACGTTTTCACACTAAAACTACTGAACGGATTTGAAAATTTTTTTCACCATTAGTGCAAGCAATACAGCCTATGTAGCTCAGTGGTAATGGAGCCTACCACTGAGCTACATAGGCTGTATTGCTTTAAAAAAAAAAAGGGATCCCTAATAAAAATGCGTTAATGTAACCCAAGGTGTGACAAAAAATCTTTTATAGGGTAAAAAAAGTAAAAGTACGTAGTAGCCCATTAACGTCCTATTGCTGGGCACAGGTCTCCTCACTCATATGAGAGAGGGTTTTTAGAGCATAGACTCACCACGCTGCTCCACTGTGGTTTGACAGACATAGTACACAAGTGCACTCTCTATTCCTTCACTCTCATAGTCCGATGTGACGGGAATCCGACACGACCAGAAAGAGATCAGGCGCAGGACCGTCGGTTTAACGTGCTCTCCGAGGCACGAAAAAAGTCCGCGATACCATATGTCCAACTATTGTAGTTATGCCACTGTAACTACTTTTTAAAATTCCAAAAGTTAATAATAGTGCCGATAATAATCAAACCATATTATTCATACCTCTGTATTAATCCTTGTCCTATCAAACTATATTTTATTAAAGACCGTTTAGCGAAGCGCATATATATATATATATATATATATATATATATATATATATGTCGGAGGGCAGATATCTGTGGAACGCTGGCGCCATCTATCGGCGTCGACAGAGTCAATGGTGGCAGTCCGGCGGGAGTCACTCGACAGTTGTCGAGTAGCGCTCGATCGGAACAGTCAACTGTTGAAACTGTCGCGTTCCTAGCTATTAGTGTTAATGAGTTTGTGTAAATTGATATCGGGAACATTAAGTGATTGAACATTATAAACCGAGTTAATTAATA
>JACTOM010000927.1:3734176-3937315 GCA_015832385.1 Elymnias hypermnestra | reverse complement strand
TATCAGTGCTTGTGAAATAAACATTAAGCAAATTCTACTGACTTTTCTTGTGATGGATTCTGAACGCGGTTACTCTGGTGGATCACCGCCAGAATGCAATAACCAAGGCGAGTCGCCGACATGTACTATGCCTGCCAATCCGCAGTGGAGCAGCGTGGCTGGTCTATATTCTAAAAACCCTCTCACATACGAGTGAGGAGGCCTGTGCCCAGCACTGGGACGTTAATGGGCTGCTACTTACTAAGAGTTGAACGGAGAAACATCCTTAGTGATTAGCTGGTGATTTTTGTAAAATACTTTTGAAATTATTACAATCGGAAAATTTCAATGTAAATGTTGTGATATTGACAGCCTTGCCAGCAGAGGCTCCGGGTTCGATCCCCGGTAGGGCTAATTTAGAAAATTGTATTTTCTTATTTGTTACTTACCAGCTTGAGCGAGATCATGTGAGATCACAGTCAGGCGCTAAATAGTCAGTAATAAAAAAATATACAATGTAATAGTATAGCGATGTCCATATTGATTTTGTTTGCAGTGTACTATTTTATTTTTTAGCACAGTTCTTCTGGAATATTCAGTGAACATATTTGTAAATCTGTCGTAAAGTAAACAAAAACTAAGTGAAATAAAACATTTGTGTTAACAAAAATAAATGTATAGTCCGATTTTCCACTGCCACGAAGCAGTATCTAAGCGGGTGAAACCGCGGGGCATTGTTAGTAATCTTTATATATATGTTGCAGCCTTACGTATCTGGGTCATGTCCGTCTGTGTTAAAATGGAAGCCGAGCCACATGAACAGCATTGATTTCAAAGTGAAGATCACAGTGGATAATCGTATGGGGTACATATTTATTTTATTCTTAACTTGTAATCAAACAGCGTACAGTTTTTATATTTTTTTTACATTTCATTTTATGCTTAAAATAAGGCCATGACAAATTACGTTTATTTACATAAATAAAAATTAACAGAGTAAAGCTAACTTAAATAATAATGCAGACAAGTTTTTTGTGTGTCTCTCTCTCTCTCTCTCTCTGAGTGTATGTGTGTGTATATATTATTGTATTGATAACCCCAATGAAAAACTTTCCTTTTTTTCTATGAGTTATCGCAAGGTCCCTTTTTAATTAATTCCTTTTTATATTTACTAATGTAATAGCGAAAAACTTTTCCGTTCCCATTTGTACTTTATCTCCCAGCTTGCATGTTTTTGCCTCTTACTAAAAGATGTTATTTGCATTTCTTTTAACCTTGTGCCACTCGTGGGGCAGCTTTTAAAGGTTTGGACCTTTCGACTGTGGTTCTGGTAAACCAAATTTTAGTCCTCCGTCACTGTTTCCGGTTTTGATTAATGAAATTTAAAATATACAGTACATATTAATTTGCTACGAAATAGTGGGATCTTCTGGCACAAGTATTTTCAAGGCTAATGCCCAAGAAGATCTCTAACTACAATTGATTAAAAGATCATATATTATTTTTATAACAAAAAAAAAGTGCGTGCGTACAATGTTCACATCTCAGAAGTGAAACTCCTTTAGCAATCTAATTTTTTAGTGTCGAAAATTAATACAAATAGTTGTTTTTGAATTTAAAATTTAGAAGAGAGAATTTATTGTAATGTTATTTGTAAATATGAAAACTACCTAACCTTCAAACGAGTTAGCATAAAAAACGCTGCACATTTTTGTGACGCTATATAATCGCGCGTTTCGTCCGTAAAAATTTTATTCTCATGCGTCTAAAGAAGTTTCACTTCAAAATATTTTCATTTTCTAGCTATAATTAAAATGTTAAATCGAATTAAAGAAATATTTCTGAAGAGTGCCGAAAGCAAGCCGACAGTACCCGAACTAACTAGAGTACTTGTGACGTCACAACGTTAATTTCTCTTCACACTCTGTACTAGACGTAGCTTTTGAAAGTTTTCTAAATTTAATTAATTAAACCTTTTGATTTTGTTGTAAAGATGTTCATTATTATATAAAATTATGACGTCACAAGCATGGCGACCAATCGTTGCGCGTTAACAGTCACGTGGATATTTAATTATTTTTATAATTAATTAAAAACTTTTAAAAGTTAACCTTGAATGTTAATATAACTAATAATAAGGTTTTAAAATACAAAATTTTTGAAGTTCCTTCATGAGCGCCATTATTCCAAAAATGTCCAGCGTCAAAATTTATCTTTTAAAGAGAAGTGAGTTCTCATACTGTTTCTGATACAACTCATGTCCTCTGTTGAAATTATCATTTGTTCCACATTAGAATGCTGCCCAAGAAGATCTGCCAGCTGTACGTGGACCGCAATAACGTGTTTTTCGCAGAGATGCCTTACACTAAGGCATTAAAAAACATGAATAACAAGATTATCGAATGCAAATACGAGAATGGCAATTGGGCCTTCATGAGGGAACGGACGGACAAATCGTTTCCAAACAGCTATCAGACGGCTGAGGGTGAGTAATATTGAACTATATATTTCGATAGAAAAGTCGTATTATAAGTTGCAAGATTACTTAGACGATAGAAACGCGTGGGAGTGAACAAAATGCTGTAATTTGAATTGAAATATATTATTGTAATGATGACGGTAACAAAAAAATACAAAATACCCGACTGAGTTTGTTGTGGGCTCTTCTCAGATCAGGACGAGACGGAACCCTCGTAACTTTAGATTTTAAGTCGTTCTTAAATTCCATCATCAAACGTACATTAGAATTATTGTGTGGAAGAAAATGTATCATATTTGACGATTTAAAAGTGCTGTAATAGGCTTACTTGAATAAAGATATTTTGATTTGATGTTGAACTTTCCGGCCCAAATGATTAAAAACGCGTGATAAGACGTGGACACCAAACAACCCCAGATCTATATAATAAGTTGTCATTCATAAGGTATGATGACAACTCCAATGTTTGATAATCATCAAAATATCAATGTATCTAAAAAAGAATATTTTGTAATATATTTATATACTTTTGTATACACATTTGCGCCATGATGGAGAAACTTACGTGCAATTCAATCCATCATTATTATATTTCGTGAAGGAAAACCTGCATATCTCTGGGGTATTTAGTTTTGAGTAAGGAGGCCGTTTTCATGACGTCATTTACCGTTGTATAATGACGTCATGCGAGTAGATTGTCAAAAAAAATATTATTATTTCATTGATTTATTAATTATACTGTTATCTTGTAAGACTGAACCTTAAGACACGGGCTTACCTAATTACTTTATAAATACAGTCCATCACATGTTTTTGCCCAAAAGAATAATGTTCAGCGTTTTTTTTATGCTAATTCGTTTGAAGGTTAGATAGTTTTATAATTTACAAATAACAAATGGTTTTTGATTTGCCATTCGTCATTTAATCGTTTATTATATTATTTTTCAAAAATTCTCTTCTCTAAATTTTGAATTGAAAAAAAAATTTAATTAATAATTTCTTATATTGACAAAAAACACGTAGCATTTTTATTTACAATTTGTCATTTGAGATTTCAATAAATTATTTGTATTCATTTTGGACACTTTTAATATTTTAGTGACAATTAAATTCCTAACACATATTCCGTTTTCCCTCCCTCTAAGTCCCAGAAATCTATTGTTTTAGATATGTGTAAATAGAAAGAAGACTTAAAAATTAGATTGCCAAAGAAGTTTCACTTCTGACATGTGTATTTTGTACGCACGCACTTTTAATTTTTTTTTTGTATTATAAACCTAGCCTTTTTCTCCCCTTTATAATAGTTTTTTTACAATAACTATTTATTTGGGCATTAAAGAAAAATACACAATTAAGTTACCCTGGACTTCTAAACGAGGGAAGCCTGTGACTTTGGGGTCATTATATAATCTACATAATTAAGAGAAAAATATAAAATGAATGTGAGTGTGTGAATACATAATCGTCTACAGCCACTGATACACATTAGTGGTTGTGTGTGTCTGTGTGTGTGTGTGTGTGTGTGTGTGTGTGTGTGTGTGTGTGGGCGCGCGTAATTAGATTAACATTTCTGTTGCATTAAAATTAACAACTTACATTTGTTTTCACTAACGCTTTCAGCTGTTAAGGAGAGTATAATGAATCCCGTGACGGAAGAATTCCTATTGAACTTCATAAACAACTACAGATTCGTTGACCCCATCGATAAAGGACCGTCCCCTAAACGCTCACGTAGATAAGACTGACACTACCATCACATTATTAACAGTCATCAATGACATGTCGAAGCTAGAAGCTAGAAGGCAAGTACGTATTTGCCCCCCCCCCCCCCTCCCCCGCTTGTAGTTTAAACGATATGACTAAAGTGAAAAATATGTATTATGTTTGCCGTCCGTTCGCTTCTACGGATCAAGAGTACGTAAAGAGTACTCAATTAAGAGTACGTAAAGAAGTATTACTTCAAAAAAAAAACAATATTGTTAAAACTTCCGCATTGACTAAACTTGGGTTACAGATATGATTTTATATTTATATTTTGTTACAAAACCGATTGGCTTTAGAGGCATTATAGTAAAGTTTTTTAAAACAATATTTTGCGGGCTACTACGTGTTCGCTTTCCAGCGTCGTCATATACAATGTTAATGTGAACAAAAATTTTGTCATGTTATCGTTTTCTAAGATACAATTCACACATTTTTATCGCGCGTTTGGTTAAAATATATTTATCTATTTTATAACAATTTTTAAATAATATCTACATTTAATTATATTGCTTTCTCTAATTTGGGTTTGTAGGAGGTTTTGGCGTTGGCTAGTTATTACTGTACCAGCAAAAACGTAAGAGGTAAAACCAGTAAAAAACCTCTTGCATGATGATCGCATTTCATCGTAGACTTCTTACCATCAGTCAAACGCTAAATTGTCAGCCATAAATAAAAATATTTTAACCTCAAACGCGATATGAAAGCAACATTGTTCGTCGATTGCGTTTATCGATATTATATTTATAAATGTCATTTTCAAAGTATGCTATATGTATGTCATCGTTATAACTTATTGTTTATTTAACATTATATTTAACCAATATCTGCGAAATAATGATTACGTCTTTTGTATTACGTGATTATGTATGTATCGTTGTTTTAAAAGAATAGGGACTCAATTCGAAATAAAATGTCATTTTACCGGAGACCTGTTTGAAAGTTAAATAAAACATTTAAATCTTTTGTTGCGTAAGACATACATGAAGTCTTACATTTGTTCCGTACAAAACATCAAAATGTACGAGTGTCTCAGAATTATATTTTGACTGTGAGTGGCAAGTAATGAGTCATCAGCAACACGTCATACGAGCGTATTGAACTGAGATAGAAAGATTAAATATTTGTAAATGATTGTGAAACTTTAACCCTCTGATTAAAAACTAATTTTAAAATAAAGAGAGCATCAAAATTAACAGACACGTTTCAAAATAAAAACTTTATTTAAAATACTTCTTTATCTACATTTGTTAGTACAAAACTACTAAATTTGACACTAAAACATGACGTTTCTACAATCCGCCTCGCCTCATTTGAAGTGCGACCTTTAACCGATCTGTGCAAAAAAGAGCCTACTCTTACAAACTCATTATAAAAATTATGTCCTACTTACATCGACCAATGACATTTGACAGACTGTTTATGACACAAGAAAATATAGATTATTGATAGTTACTAGATTGCAGTGTCTCCATAATAAAAAAATAACAAATATTTTTAGTTACGTAAAAAGCTATATAATATTATATATTTACATGTTGCGTGTTAATTTTGTTATATCCTTTAAAAATATCTGAAAGCCCATATAGCGTATTATTTATCAGTGATAATAATCTGTTGATTTATTTATATTTCGAGGTGATATATTTGTAGAAGTTTTGAAGTATATGATAGATGCGATGACACTCTAAATTGGGGGTCGGCAACCAGGGGTGTGTTAGTAAATGAATTGTGGCCCTTACCAATATCTTTAGAAAACTTGTAACCCTTCTATAAGAAAAGCCGACCCATGCTCTAAATTATTGTAACGTTACACAATTTTTTGTTATATGCCACTACTTACAGGCATTATTGCATGTCAGTTCCTTAAAATGACAAACAAACTACAGAAATCTGTACTTAACATTATATAGATCATTTAAATTTATACACAATAAATGCATTATTGAATAGATTATACTCGATAAAACGGTACTTACAATTATAAAATACCTCGATAATAAAATTCTTTTCATTTATCATTGCAAAAAACATGAGATTGGTAGATAAAAATGACAATATTTTTTTTTTTATTTAAAAATATTGATAACATGAAATATTTACTTTACAATTATATTGATTATGATATTTTCTCAGGTTAAAATATTTTAAAACAAAAAATGTTCGTGGATATAATTATAAAAAATAAAATACTAATATAATTGAACTTTTCAAAACATATAAATATTAATGAATTTTTATTAAAACAAATGAAAATATGTTAACAAAACACGCGATACAATTTTCCTAAAAATGTCACATGTTTTATAAATAATACTGATTTTTTAAACGATCAACATTTATGCAGATGAGTTTACAAAATATAACCTTAAAGAACTGACGTCATCGTGAACGACGTTTAATAAAAACAGATAGGAATCTCTTTAACTAAATTAAAGTCTGTTTTTGAAATCGAACTTTATATATGAAAAACATATAAAAATAACGACAAGTGTAATTGACGTTATAACTTTAACAGTGGTAGAGTCTGTTGTCGACTACAATTCGTAATCTGTGGAACATGCAGTACCGCGCCAAAATCAATAAATAAAAAAGCTGAATAATAATTGCAGAATGTTTCAACCTTAGTAATAAATGTAGTCAAAATTTAACTGAAACAAATGAATTCTCACTCAATCAAAAAAAACTCTGCCTTTACATCCAGATTCCCGCCAAAATCCGTAAAATATAGATGTGATCAGAAATTGTTGGTTGTCAATGTCAAAAATAAATTTACATTTAATTTGATTTCTGAATGTCGCGACGAACTTCATACGAAAAAAAATTTAATAACATAATTTCACTTTTAAATTTAATTGAATTCTAAACGACGGGACGAAAATCAAATATATTAATATACAGGTGGAACTGGTTTCTAAGGGAAAGCGAAATTGTTGTATTGACTCTATTCCACGTGTTTTTTTCATATTTGCTCACATTTAAAGTTTTCACAGGTTAAAATGTTTGACATGTTTTTGCATTACGAGTTGAAAGCGGTAACTGACTGAAGTTGATTTCTACCTCTGTTAAATTAATATTAATTGGTATGTTTGGAATCTATTAAACGAGGAAATTACAAAAGTTACTATGTAATCACAATATTGCACGATGTAAACAACTTTAAAATTTAAACTATTTTTAAGTAGTAATTCTAATTGTAGGTAGGATAATTTCGTATTAGGTTAATTTAAGTGATACAATTTGTATAGCTTCATAAAAATGATATTGTGTTGTCTTTATTGTAAAATAAATGTTTTGAGTTTACATCAGCACTTTGTTTTATTTCTAATCGACTACCAAATATTATATTTGATACATTTCTATAATGTCTCGAACCCTGGACCTCAGCAGCCAGTAGCTCGTAAGCCACAACGGTGCGGTCCGCCACACGTCAAGTGAATGAGTATCTAACTCCTAACTAGTTTCTTGTGTTTATGATATCACATGCTGACGTTTGTGCATTAATTTAATGCCTGTGGCACGTGTAGAAAATAAATAAGCCAAATTATTACAAAGAGTAAAAACTATGCTCATTACTTTTAATATTATAACGCCATGCCACAATAAACTAAATTCTACACTAATACAATTATAACCGATTATTGTGTAACTACACATTTTTGAGACGTCTGTACGCGAACAAAAGGTTCGAATCAAATTTAGCAATACAAAGACTTAGATTTTAGAGTATACAAAAAGAGACATGAGCGTACTTACTATGCGAATATGCTATTATAATTTGAAATTCCAAGAGGCTTTTAATATATATTTAAAATGTGTATGGCCTCGCTAGTGTAATGTGGGAATGGTCGCTTGCACAAGTCCCGGATTCCTTGTTCCATCGAGTAAATTCAGTCACAATCAATTGCTAACGCACCGAAAAAGTTTAGTAATGCCGATTCTATATGACTATAACAAAGTAACCTATGAACCGAGCAACACGTAAAAATACGACAAACGTAAATAATAGCGTGTTAATAGGACGAATGAAAACGTCCTTGAAATATATGTAATTTCTTTTTGTTTGTAATATTGTGCTATATTTATAAATTAACAAAAACGTATATACTTCATAGTCTTTCATTTAACTATATTAAATAAAATTACTTCCTAGAAAAACAGCTCGTGCCCCCTTTTCATATATGCTATATAGGGAAACCCCCGATTAACAGGAAAATGTGTTAATGAAACGTCTCAAATAAAAACAATATGTATATTTGCGAATTAAAAAAAAAAGAACAACTAGGAATAAACAATAGTATTTATTTTATATAGACTTAATATTACAGAATCACAGTTAACTATTAAATTCAGATATCGTGCTCTTTAGAAACCATTAAGAGGTATATTACCTCTTACCAAATAGCAAAACTAACTTTTCAAAGATAATTTTAATTTATATTCTATATTCTACCCTCCACGACTATAAACAATTCTGAAATCATAAATTACTCAGAGACCAAAAAAGTGGTTAGATTTAAATGTTTTGGCGCAATGTTGTTTTTATTATCTAAACTAAATTATCAACAACACTGAAAACATTATAAGCTACTCCTAGACCTAACAAACTGCCATTTATTTTCCCCTTCGACTGTTACACATTTAATCTTGTTTTCTTTTGTTAGTTTTGTAAGGTGATGGTTGACATTGTATGCTGCAGCTGGCCATAAATGTTCTGGGGTATCTGCATATATTATTTTCACTAGATCCATTTCGTTTAACTGTTTCCCCGCATTTGTCTCCAAAGTATCCAATATCTGCTGCTCTCTTTTGTTCCTATGTTCGATGTAATACTCAATTTTTTCTATTGGATCCTATTGAAAAAGGAAATACATACAAATCATATCGAAAGATCGCCGTAAAAAGGCTTTTGAATTGTCAAATTACTAGCTGACCCGGCTTTTATATAAATAAAAAAGCTGAATGATAATTTCAAAACTTAACCGGAATAAAAAGAATTTGTTAACCTATCAAAAATATTTATGCCCCGATTCCCGCCAACGTCCGTCAAGTATAGTTGCGATCAGAAATTGTTGGTTGTCAATGTCAAAATAAATTTTAAAAAATACTCTTTCAAATTTAATTTGGTTTCTGAACGAATTCTTAATTTATTTTTTTCTAAACGACGGCACAAACATCAAATGTTTGACAGATAGGAGCTGGTAATGGAAAGCGAAATTGTTGTTTTCACTACTTAATATTTTCTCACCTTTTAAACCCTCTCTGAACTTCCAAAAATGATTTAAAACCAAAATTAGCCAAATCAGTACATCCGTTCTCGAGTTTTAGGGGAACAGCTATTGATGTACATATAAATATCTAGATTTCAACGTATGATGAATGTATATATATAGAATCCACAGCAAACTCATTCTTGTTATTTAATAATTTATTAAAATTAGATTCAATACCACCAATGTTTGTTGAGAATTATATTGAAGACACTATAATTCATGATATAATAAATATATTTATTAAGTATTTTCCTATATTCGCATGCTTCAATACACTTAACATCCCCTGTTATTACTTACCTGAACAACATTTCCATGTCCTGGATATATGACAGATGGTTTCAAGTCTAAAATCAACTTTAAGCTTTTCATATATGTGTATAGATCTTCAAAGACTGCAGTACCTTCACCCAATATACAATCTCCGCTAAACAAAATGTTCTCTTCTAGTAAAGTTAAAACTATATGATCTGTTGTATGGCCAGGTGTATGATGCACTTTCACAGTTGCACCTTCAACTTTAATTTCTTGGCCATCTGATAACCAATTCAGTGGGATTGTATTTGGCAATTGACTATCTGGCATATCTGTTGGGTCCCGTCTATGTTTCCATACTTTAGGATTCCCTGAGAATATTGTAACAAAATAACTATGAGTCTTTGACTATGGTATCTATCTATTATAATACCACTTACCATGAGGTAATCATAAACGTTTTTAGATCCCAGAAGAATGACAAATGAATAAAAAAAAAGAGTATATCAATTCACAAGCCGGCGTCCGGGCTCGATAGTTCTCGAGTGACGGTTCGCCCAAGCGGTCGACCTTTGAAACCATCGCGGTCCTAACTATTATTGTTAATGTGTTTGTGTAAATTAATATCGGGAACATTAAGTGATTAGACATTATAATTTGAGTTAATTTATTGTTTTATTGCACCAGCATGACCCACCGACGCCCACAGTATGGAGGTTGAATTATGGAACCCACTAATGACGAAGTCGGCGGGGAACCCTATGCCTATCATTCATTTAGCATTTATTCTCAGAAATATTAATAAGTTCCATTTTACTTTTTTACATTTGAAAAGAAAACTATGTTAGTTAATTGTTAGTATATATATACTATTTTCTTCTTATTTTTTGTGTATTGTATTATATGAATATATGTTTATCATATATCTTTAGCTTGTATATGTAGATATATCCTGAGTCTATTCATATCTCTGCACCTACACCACATGTTTTATAAATTCTTCCACTTTCTGGGGTTCCTGGAAGAGATCTCATCAAAGGGATATGGTATCCTATATATATTAATGTTCATTTTCGTTGTTTGATTTCTTTTGGTGGATAAATAAAAATTATAAAACCCTACACTGTCCAAAAAGATATTATAATAATTGGACGGGCAATTCTAACATACCATAAGGCAGTTTTTATATAGAAAAAGATATAATAAATAAAACTCCATCATTGGTTTAGTGACACATAAAACAGTAAGTTTAGAGCCTAGACCCACAAACACTGCTTTAGATCATAGGCTAAAGCAGCACTAAAATTAATCTCTATACATGCAGGTTTCAATACTATGCTTTTGTTCACAATTAGTACATACAAGGTAGATTTTCTACATCATAATTATTCATACCTATACTAAGATATACGTAGGAGTTTATATAACTAACTTGCAATAGTCCCATACAAATTTTCAACTCCTCCAATGTGGTCATGATGCCAATGTGTTACTACTATGTGTTCAATGTTCACCTTTTCTGAGGTTACTACTTCGGATAAGTTTTTCTGGTAATCCTTCATATCTTTATCACCTGTGTCAAGTAAGATTCGGCTGGAAATAACAATTTATAGTGTAGTATAACATTTAAGAGATATCATTGTATTTTTCTCCAACAGTATACAACCATTTTATATAATCTAGGTTTATAACTAATTATAGGTAGTTGAACAATATATATAACAGATTTATTAAGTATGCCTGGTGGAGAATTAATTGAGAAGATGATGGCAGAAGTCCTAGGTTTGATTTTCAGTAGGGTAAATTAAGGAAGTAGAATTTTCAGTAAGACAAATTTAAAAAATCACATTTTCTAATTTGCCTGAATCCAGACTTGTTTTGTAGAAACCATAAGAGATGACTGTCCTTTCAACAGATCAGCATATTACTATCTTAGACTGTTTTCTTACTTACCATCAGGTGTGATGAAAGTCAAGCGGTAACCTGTTAGCAATAAAAAAACTTGTTACCACCATAACAGCTAAGACCTGCCACATAGTATAAATGTTGTGTGTAAACCATATGAGGTAAGTCACCATTTACAAGATTAAAATGCTCTCATCGTAGTCTGTATCATCACCACTTACCATCAGGTGAGATGAGTCAAGTGATATCAACAATATAAAAAAAATGTGTTAAAAGAATTCTTGGAAGCGAACTGTAATATAACTTATAGCCCTATTTAATTAATAATTACATTAATATACTTAAAAAATATTGCTTACTTTGCGCCTGTTCCTATTAAATAGGTATTAGTGCCTTGTAAGGTCATAGGCCCTGGATTGCATCCTAGAATTCTTATTATTCTATTTGATAATTTTGTTACTGCAGGAATTACGGCTGCCATTATGTTAATCCACCTGGCAATATGAATAAAATTCCTTATCAGTTATCAGTTCAATTTTGTAAATCCGATACAGCATATACATATAACGTACTTAGTACTTACTACGTAGTTTTCTTATATAGGGAATGAATATATCATATACATTCAATTTATAATAAACTGAACACTTAAAGGTCTTTTTTGTATATATCTAAGCTATTTTTAATCACTTTTGCAGATTATGTACAATTATAGAATACAGGTTAGTATAATATGGAGGGTAGATAGAATATGTCAATACATTGGATATAAATTATAACACTTTTATTCATTTATATTAAAGATTGCAAACTCAATATTTTGATCTCATCAATTCTTAAACAAAATAAAACCTTAAACAATTGAATTACAGTACTTTTTAAAATAACAAAATATCAAATAATCATTTGATATTCTATAACACTAAAAGTTATTCTTGTTATTTTAAAATATAATTTATATCCATTTGTGAAAGTTCGATTTTCTTTACAATAAAATATATCAAATTTTATTAAAAGCACACATTAAATACATATTCCATAATTATTTCGTATGTTCTAAAACTGGGGATGATTATATATTTACTTATTTTTTATGTCTTCTTTAAAATTTGAGCATCGTTTGAGATTTCAATTTGTAATTATTTTGGGTAATTATCCGAGAAGATGGCTGTATGGCCTAAAACTTTTGCCTAATTCATTATAATAAAATATCTACCTACTTCGCGGATTGTGGTTATTATGACGTATTTATTTTGACATTTCTCGTTTTTCCGAAAATCGAAAAATGGCTGGAGCTCTTGCAAGAGTTATTCAGACATCGAAAAACCATCTTGGTAAGTGAATAATACCATGTTTTAAATATATACTCATATAAATTTTATAATTCTATTAGAATATTTAATCTACTGCGAATTTGCGCCGCTGTTTCCTCTTTGAATAACTTACATAATTTTGACGTATTCCTAATTTGCTCCAGGTGTTGTTGGGCCCTTAGCTATAATCAACAATGGATCGGTACGCTTTCAACAAACTCAAACCACTAAGACGAAGTTTGGACCACTAAATGATAACGACAGAGTCTTCACAAATTTATATGGAAGACACGAGTGGCGATTGAAGGGCGCATTATGTCGTGGGGACTGGTACATGACCAAGGAAATATTGTTGAAGGGTTCCGACTGGATTGTAAGTAAGTATATATTAATAAAAAACCTAGATTCAATTAACAGTAATAAATTTTAAGTTTCATAGTAGTTGTATTCTGAGATGAATACATTTAATAAAATGAATTTCGCAATAGGTAATTTTTTTAAGCAGTGTTGTTTAAAGTAAGTCAATATTGAAAGTTTCATCTGTAGTTAGCAGATGTTATGCTAAAGATGCTTCCATCCTCAGTCCAAACTTTTCCCTTCTGTAAGAATATCTCTCTATTCTTTTTTACTGAGCTCTGATGATCTGGAATTTACTGGGAAGCTGTTCTGTGGCCTTTTTTGTATATGTTGTGTTGCATAATCTACATCCATGTACCACCCAGTTCCAATTTGGGGGTCCAATTTGATTTATAATATCCCTTTAATTAGCATTCTTTTAAATGTCTTTGTTTCATAGTCCTTAATTTTATATCATATAATGTTTCTCTTGATCAATCAATCAAAGAATTTTATATTATATTAGCTTATTTGCAATGGGTTCCCATCCTTTGTAAGTTTTATGTTATGATGTTTTTTTGTAGATGAACTTAAGACATCTGGCCTCCGTGGCCGTGGAGGTGCTGGTTTTCCAACTGGTATGAAATGGTCATTCATGAACAAACCATCTGAGGGTCGCCCTAAATATTTAGTAGTAAATGCTGATGAGGGTGAGCCTGGTACCTGTAAGGATAGAGAGATTATGCGCCATGACCCCCACAAGCTTATTGAAGGCTGCTTAATTGCTGGTAGAGCTATTGGTGCACAGGCTGCATATATTTACATCAGAGGAGAGTTCTACAATGAAGCTAGTAACTTACAAGTGGCTATAGCTGAGGTATGATTATTAATACTATTCTATAATAATAAGTTTTTAAATTTGTCTGTCATACCAGTTGTAACCTAGCAAAATGTTATGAAATCCCCTCTTATTAGATTAGTATACCATCTTAGATAGAGTCCTTATATGTATAATGCGATAAAAAAAAACACCACTACTTTAGGCAAATTCAAGTAAAAATGTTTATATGGGACACAGCATTCATATTATATCTAATTTTTTTTGCAAACTTGAAGAATTAAAAATTATATACTTTGAACTATTTTTAGATTGCATATTTTCTAAATTAGCATTGTCGTATATTTTATGACATGAAGTATAATATGCATAACTATGTTCAACTAAACTCGTATAAAGCTTCTATTTAATACGTCCATGTACCTACAACAAAGGCAATACAACTTTTGAACCACTTTAAGGGTATTTCCAAACATTGTGCAATGATTTTTGTTAGGAGCAACTATGATTTTAAGTGTGTTGTAATATTTATAATTTAAACATGTTCATTGGTCACTAATTTTAATTACATATGTATATAGGACATTTATTATTAATTCCAATATTACAAATTCCATTCATTGTTACTGTGAAATAAATAACCTTTTATCATTTTGAAACCACTCACTTTGGTTTCGAACCCTGTGTAGTCACCACTGAGATCTCTTTGTAAATTTCTTATACCTAACCTGCCAACCTGTAGTGGAGCAGATTTATACTCCAAAAAACTCTCTCTCCTTTCTTTTGAGTGTGGAAGCCTTTGCCCAGAAGTGGGACTTTAATAGGCTGTTATATTGAAGGTTAGGTAGTTTTACAAATAATATGTGGTATTTTAATTTGCCACTCATCATTTAACAATTTATCATTCTATTTTTCATAAAGTATAAAATAAAAATATTAATAATTTCTACTATTGACAAAAAACCTGTGGCATTTTTATTTACAATACAAGATTTAAAAACTAGTTTGGCAAAGAAGTTTCACTTCTGACATGTGTACATTGTACACACTAACTTTTAACTTTGTTATTTCTGTTAGGTTACCGCTTGTCTGTGATCACAACTGATGGTAAATGATGATACAATCTATGACAGAAGCATGTTGATCTGAAAAGAGTTAATTAAGCTGCTGATATAGATGCAATATTTGTGCTGCAGAAAAGGGCCTTTTGTGTGATTTACAATATGGGTCCAAGAGAGTTACTAAGAAACAAATACAAGACAGTTAACATAATGACAGTTCACTGTGTATATATATTAGAAAACTTGTTGTACATACATAATAACATTGACTCTTTTAATAAAAAGAGTAAATGTACATCATATAACTTACGAAACCACTTGTTGTAAATTCTAGAAGGCTGCATAAAATTAACAAGTCATTTAAGAGTAACTGTATACATTTCTATAATAAACTCCCACAAGACATTCTAGAGATGTCAATTTATAAATTCAAAGTCTTTGTTAAAAGAACATTGATAGAAAAATCATATTATAAGTTGCAAGATTACTTAGACGATAGAAACGCGTGGGAGTGAACGAATTGCTGTAATTTGAAATAAAATATATTAAACTAACGTGATATTGTAATGGTGATGGTAACAAAAAAAAAATACCTGACTGATTTTGTTTTGGGTTTTTCTCGGATCAGGGCGCGAAGGAACCCTCGTAAATTTAAGTTTTAAGTCGTTCTTGAGTTCTCGAGTACCATCATCAGAGCTATATTAGAATAGGAGTGTGGAAAAAAATATAATTTGACAATTCAAAAGTGCTGTAATATGCCTACTTGAATAAAGATATTTTGATTTTATTTAACCTCTTTTGGTTTCTACACAGCTTTGTGCTTGCCATTATATTTTTGTCATCTATCTTGCTGCAACCCGAATGCTACATTAATTGTCAAGAACTTGTTGGATCTTAAATACTATGTTTTTATTCCAGGCTTATCAAGCCGGCCTGATTGGTAAGAATGCTTGTGGCTCTGGCTATAATTTTGATGTCTTTGTCCACCGAGGTGCTGGTGCGTATATCTGTGGTGAAGAGACTGCTCTTATTGAATCTATTGAGGGTAAACAGGGCAAGCCCCGCCTAAAGCCACCTTTCCCAGCTGATATTGGACTGTTTGGTTGTCCTACCACTGTCAATAATGTGGAAACTATATCTGTTTCACCAGTAAGTAATTAAATCTTATTTTACTGTTTGTTTTAATCTACTCTGACTTTGGCCAGAACTAATAATTGGAAAAACTATTTATCCAAGTTAAAATAAATTCTTTTTATTTTATAGAAGAAAATATCTTTAACACTTTTTCAGCTGTCTGATATCTCATACAAATTGCTGGAATTGAACAAGGTTGTGTTCATTTAATAGCTTTAACAAATATTTTGTGCTGATATACATTAGTAACTAAATCAATGGTGTTTACATGCATGTTTTAAAAAGACAATGATTTGGTAGTCAATATGCTATTTTTAGATTACGATTACATTAAATACAATTAATGAGAAAATTAAAATTAATGAAATTCAAGTAATTAATAAGCTGCCTACCTTTAACATATATTTAATTTACTTAACACAAAAATGGGGAGAGTAATTTGGTTCAATTGTATTTTTTTATTGTAATTGTATATTGTATTGTAAATCTATTTTCTTGGTGAACCGAGATAATATTTTCATACCAATTCTTACTATTTAACACTTTCCTTGTGTGTGTTGTGCGACTTTTCAATCATGAAACCCTTCATATTCATTCTTACAATTTTTTTTTAATTTGTTTAAAAATTTATACAGCACTATGAGTTTACTTTTTTAACCTGCCTCTAGACAATCTGCCGTCGTGGTGGCAAATGGTTTGCATCGTTCGGTCGTCCACGTAACAGTGGCACAAAACTATTCAATATCTCTGGCCATGTGAACACTCCTTGTACAGTTGAAGAGGAAATGAGCATTCCTCTCAAGGAGCTTATTGAGAGGCATGCTGGAGGTGTTATAGGAGGATGGGATAACCTGCTCGCTATCATACCAGGAGGATCTTCAACACCATTAATGCCTAAAGAGTAAGATTTATTTAACATACTTGCATTTAAGATGTATTGTATATGTAATAAGGAAATACTATACTTCACTGACCGACATGATTTTTGTTGTCCAAGATATAATTAACTCCATTTACCATTTTTGTAGTGCTGATAACACTATTCAACTTAATTTTATAGTATCACATCAGGGTATATATAATATCTATATATTCCCTATTTTACATTTTTCAGTAAAAATAAATTAATTTTTAAGTGTTGACACCCGCAAGAAAGAAATGTATTACATAAAAATATGCCATTTTATAGTTACTTTGTTTCCAAACTTTTTGCTGAAATCAGTAAAAAGTCTAAAATAATAATGTTCTGAAGAAAGTGTTATAATACGCCGGATAAGTTTTGTTATATTTGTGGTAACTTTATGACATCAAAGCGGAAATTGAAAATCACTGATTTTGTAGAAAATACCTATAATATTCTGACTTCAAATTACAACTAAAATCGTGGAGAAGGCATTGAATAAAGGATATGCTAGTTTTAAATACTTGTGTGGAAAATTTCCAAGATTATCAGTTGCAAAAAAAAGGAGGAGTGTTTGATAGACCACAATTTAGATCTTTGATGGCTGATTTAAAGTTTGATGCAACAATGAATACTACTGAATTGGAAGCTTGGCAGGCATTCAAAGATGTCAACAACTTTTTAGGGAATCATAAACACCCGTATTATAAAAATATTGTGGCAAACTTGTTAAATAAGTATCAAAAATTGGGGTGCAATATGAGTATAAAAATTTTTACATTCATATCTGGATTTTTTTCCTCAATAATCTTGGTGACTACAGTAGAGAAAGGTTTCACCAAGACATAAAAACTATGGAAGCAAGGTCGATTGATTGTGATATAGGATGGCTGATCATTGCTGTACACTGAAACAATATATTTTATTGACAATTCTCAATTGACAAAAAGATATTTTTTATAGCTAAACATAAAGGATATCACTCAAAATAGTCCTAGGACAATGATTGTACTTGATATTTTCGCTGTAAATATTTAAATATATTTGTAAATTGAAATTTTAATATAATCGCTATTTCCCTTCTAAATAAACCTGATGTGATGAAGTAAATGCATAGGTATTTTTGTGTTTAAAATACTATATCTTAGTGATATTTTTCACTCAAATCAGAACAAACTTCAAAAACTTTTCATTTGTGGTTCATTCACAGCTGGTGTTATTTATATCATTTTAAAATAATTATGTCCAACATTTTCAGTGTTTGCTCGACAGTCCTGATGGACTTTGACGCTCTTGTAGCGGCTCAGTCATCACTTGGAACGGCTGCCATCATTGTGATGGATAAATCAACAGATATTGTGAAGGCGATTGCCCGGCTCATCATGTTTTACAAACATGAATCATGTGGGCAGTGTACACCATGCCGAGAAGGTGTCTCATGGATGAACAAGATTATCTACCGGTTAGTCATTTAGAAGAAAAATATAAGTATGAGAGTAAATGGATAGAGAGTAACATTTTGTATATTTATTTTTTAATTTGTGTCTGTTATGTTTTGTAGTGCCATAATTGACACAGTATTATTTTAAGTAAAAATATATACATGCATATACACACATAAACAGACACATATGTGTCTTTTTCTTCTGTTGTGTGTTCTATGGTACAAATACACTCAAATTTTTCACTAAATACAGGTGTAACAAAGTACAGCCTTTCCTAACAGTGTTAACACAGTCTAAGATGGTAGTCATCTTAGAGGTGCACAAGCACCTCTTAATAATTACTTTTAAGCTTACTTACTACTGAAATTAAAAATTTATTGCAAGGAAGTTTCCCTGTAATAAAATATCTTTCTTTATGCCAGTCAACCTGCAAGGAAGCAGTGTGGTGAGGTGTGATTGATGAGGCTTGTGCCCTGCAGTGGGATGTGATTGGGCTACTACTTACTTATTTTTCTTTATTACAGCTTTGTTGATGGTAATGCCTCACCAAAAGAAATCGACATGCTTTGGGAGCTCTCCAAACAGATTGAAGGTTAGTGTGAACACCCTGGTAGATGTTGTTATGCCCATCTCGAAGGGTGCATAGTAGAAATGCTAATAGTTTATTACAGCAATTCATATTAAATGGGGGGTAGGCTGGTGAAGTGAAGTTGAGAATGTGATGTAAGTTAGTGAAAATAGAAAGTGTGGCGTTTCCTATATTTCTATAGGGGCAAGACAGCGAGCACACTTCTCTATCAAGTTTCACTTGTCAATTGTTTGGGTCAATCTCTATTTATGGTTTTCCACATTATGCTCCTCCTCCTCCTAAAACTCTCCCTCTTCGGAGTGAGGAGGCCTGTGCCCAGCAGTGGGATGTTAAAGGGCTGCTACTTACTTACCATATGCTAAGAAATGATGATGATGATGTGTTGGTAATCCGATGTGTCAAATGATATAATCAGTCAAGTCTAAAATAGTGGTATGGTAACTTGAAAAATAATGTTTTCTGAGTAACATGGTGATAAGTCATAAACAGAGCCTTCCAGTTCCACAGAAATTATAAATTTCTTAATTTAATCTGCTGGGACTCAAACCCAGGGTCTTTACTATAAAACTGGAAACTTAACACTTATTCGAATTGAAATTTCAGACTCAATATAGTAATTTTTCACAGCCAAATACTAGTCATAATTTACTACCTCACTCAATGTTAAAGTGAAGTTTGAATTAATTTCTTTTACCTAGAGATAGTAGCAATTGGTCATGAAGTAGTGGCTACACATTATTCTTACAGAACATTCACATAATTATACACATACATACATTTGAATCTTTCTCTTCAAACTACAAACACACACACACACACATACATGTTTTTATTTATCTGTGTAGGGAGAGTCCTTAATACAGGTTTTCTTTTAAACTCACAAGGAGGTCTCTGCCTATGATTGATGATGAAATGAAGGTAATAAATGTAATGAAAAATATATAACACGTTTTCTTCCAGGTCACACTATCTGTGCCCTGGGCGACGGTGCTGCTTGGCCCATCCAGGGTCTGATTAGGCACTTCCGCCCAGAACTGGAGAGACGCATGCAAGAGTACGCCGCCTGCCACGGACCGAGCAGGGCTGAGCGGACATACTAGAACAATTCACTTAAATGTTTAATGATTTGACGTAAAAACTCCTAATACGAAGTAAAATAATTGTGACAATGTCAGAAAAGCAGCTACTGTATCATCTACAAATTAAGAAAATATGCCGTCACTGAATGTCATATTGTCAAAAACATGAACTCGTAGAATGAAAAAAGCGACCACATATAAGGAAAGTTCAAAATTAATGTTATCAAAGTCGTTCTCGTAAATGACATTGGCAGTGCTGTGCTATGATTATTCTACTTCTACGTGATACTGGCGAAGTAAATTGTGCCAGGTTGACACAGGAAATAGCCATAACTCAAAACAATAACAATTAGTATGTTTATTTAACACTCTTCTATGCCAAAATTTTAAATAATAATATATCGTCTAAACTCTGTCATTATTAATAGTTGAACTGACTTATTGACATTTTTTAGAGGTGGTAAATAACTATAAGATGTCAACTATATTACTATGAAGATTATCAAAATATGTTTTGGAATCTCATAAAACATACCTCATTAGGCGGGAGATGTATGAAACATTCTCCAACTCACGTGATACTGGCGAAGTTGTATGGGTCCTTGAAACCCGCAATTGTAAGAAAAAGAAGTCTTACTAAGTATTAATATATATGAATTTAATCTCTTATTAAAATAAACAGTTGACTTTTTTACAATAAAAGAGTTTTTGCGTCGAATCATTAATGTAGCGTATTTTATTTTTAATATACAATAAATATCTACTTATTATTTTTTCTTTTCCGTTTGTCTGATATTTAAAGTATAAACAATCCATTAAAGAATTTCATAAAATAAGACTCTGTAACACTGATTGTAGAGGAAATGTTTTAATTAACCTCATACATAAATGAAAGTACTGACAATGAAACAATACAAATTATTTTAGTTTATTTAATAGCAAAAGTCGTATGACTATTGTAAATAAAATGTTGATAATTTATCTTTTTGGTGTTTTATTACGTAAACAAATTACTGCGGCGATTTCTTTACAATAAATGTAAAAGATACAAGGTCAGCGACGATTTCATAAAATTGCGTAATACGATCCTTTTTGTCGCTGTATTTGGCGTATTATCGTCGCCGATATTAAAATTTATTCATTATATTTACACGCTTATAAGTTCAAAATGCATAATATATGCTTATCTTTATTTCATATTTTTCACTTCGATGCGAAGCGAGATTTATAAAATAAAAATAATATAATTTCACTTCAATAACTTATAATGTTTAAGTTATTGAAGTGAAAAATTTTCTAACCATATTTGGTTTAACATCATTACAATAGATGTCGCTGTTTTAGTAATTGATGGAGAACCTATGATACAGTGAAAATAGGATATTCATAATTCAACAGTAGTTCAACATTATGGTAATAGATGTCGTTGTTTCAAATTCAAAATATCTTTATTGAAGTAACTAATTTACAGTACTTTTGAATCGTCATATTTTTCCCACACAATAACAATATTCGATCAGTCGTAGGTATTACGAGGGTTCCTTCGCGTCCTGTCCTGAGAAGAGTTCACAATAAAGTCATTCGGGTATTTTGTATTATTTTAACCATCATCATTACAATATTATATTACATTATTATATTTAAATTATAGCAATTTGTTTATTCCCACTCGTTTTATCGTCTAAAAAATTGTTAACAGTAAACTAGCATTATAGTATTCTAGCATCTAAAATGTAATATTACTAATGTAGTTCGATATTACGACAACAGATGTCGCTGTTGAATTTATAGTAAACTAGAGCCATCTATGCCAGTTACAAGCTAACTAACAAACTCAATACCCTATACAAAATTTCTAAATAATATTTGATCAGATTTAATAATTAATTAACAAAAATACCTAATAAATTTTTAAACTTTACAAATGAATCTCAGGATTTTTTTTTCATTTATTGTGTGTGATATCCGCTTAGTTTCCGATCCCGTGGGAATATAAGAAAATCCATGAATCCATGATTGCTACTGAAAAATGGTTTAAGTACAAGCCTCCACTAAACCCCATCGGAACCCTTTTCTTCTGGGTGATGGGAGCCACATGATCGCTGCCGCATTCAGGTATGGCATCCTTGAATAAATTCCACTTAGAGGTTTAATTGAGAGAGAGCAGATGAGCATAATTGAGCCTCCATCATAACTTCGTTTCTCTCTAGAGGAATCACTGTGATTAGTAGTTTTGAACCATCATTTTTGACGGCCTCGCTAGCGGAATGGTGCGAGTACTCACTTTGCTAGCAGACACGGGGCTTGTGGTTCGATCTCCGGTAGGGTTAATTTAGGAAATTGCACTTTCTAATTTGTCTGAACCTGGACTGGTGGGAGGCTTCGGCCGTGGCTATTTACTACGCTACCATCTTAGATTATATCATCACTTACCATTAGGTAATCACAGTAAAGTACTCACCTGTCAGCAATAACAGAAAATTTTCGCATTATGGACAACTATGTACCGGAACTGAGATATATTATGGATGGTTTAATAATCAATAACGGATCTTACGTATTTTGCGTCTGATCAAACATACAATTGTGAAATGAGAAATGTCTTTGGTATTATGTCATATGTTTAATCTGCCCATAATAACTTTTCTTTACATTTGTCCAACAAATATTGGCTGCCGTAATTGAAACAAGTTCGTAAAGATATAATTTAACTATAGTAAATCTAATAAATATGCACCACGTAATGTAAACATACCCTTTCACGGCGAAATATGTTTTATCGCTTCAACCAATCAAATTTGAACAAATAAGCTGAAAATTATCATTATTATAGAAACCCGGCAAACGTCGTATCGCATCAGAATTAATAAATAAAAAAGAATGTTTCAAATTTAGTAAAAATGTGGTCAAAACTTAACCGAAACAAAAAGAATTCGTAATCAAAACACAACAGTAGTTGATTGTCAATGTCAAAAACAAATAAAATAAATAGAAATTTTAACAAAAAAAGAACCGCCTTCAAAACAAACTTACAAATACATTAATATGCTCTAAAAAGTAAGAAATTATTGCGTTTTTTTTATAGTGTTCTTCGTATTCTTATATTCGGAGTCGGTGTCAGCCAAGGTAGATGTTCCCCGGGTGTCCACTTGGCAGCTCTCGCGTCTCTCCCACCTATAGCTATATATGTAGGTACCATGGCTGACACCGACTCCAAATATAACAATACGAAGAACACTATAAACGAATACGCAATTATTTCTTACTTTTAGAGCATATTAATATATTTCTAAGATTGTTTTGAAGGCGGGGCTTTTTTTGTTAAAATTTCTATTTATTTTTTGATTTCTAGTGAATCTGAAGTAAACTAACAAATTTGTCTCAATATGTGTTCACCTAAAACGCGTTTCTCATATGAGATAACACCGTTTAAGTGAAACAACTTTACAAAGTTAAATTTACATTAATATCGCCACACCCGGGATCGAACCCGAAACCCTTACAACACCGCTTCACACATAATTCACCTTTCAAATATTGCAATGCAGCAACAAACGTAAGGTCTTTGCCATTTGATTACAGACATATTTAACTACGACTAGCACTTGACCATACCGAAGTTACGGTAGGCGATTCAAATATCTGGATAGCTTATAGAAGATTCTGCCGAGTATCGTCGATTTGCTTCTAACAATTGAAGAGTTCCGTCACTTAGTGAGGGATTCCATCATCAGAACCTTACCAAACTATCACAAAACAACCCTTGATGTATATCCTTTCTAATAAAAAAGAATCATCGAAATCGGTTGGCGTGATCTTGATTTATTCGTCCATTTGTCGCGCACATGCTTACGCAAATTTAAGACATCCGGTTTTCTCATGGATGACCCTATGACGAGCACCATCTTTCATTTAAAAAAAAATCATGAAGATATGAGGTAACAAACATAAAAAAAAAGAAAATACAGACGAATTGATAACCTCCTCTTTTTTTGAAGTCGATTAAAAAAGACTAACATCAAACGTTTGACATTCACAGAAAGAAAACTTCAATTTAATTCGATTTCTGAACGATTTTTTAGTTTAATTGATTTCTAAACGACAAGACGAATATCATACTCTTGACAGGTAGTAAACATTCCTAAGGGAAATCGAAATTGTTATTCTTACTATTTTCTGTTATATTCCAAGTACTTTTAAAAAATATATATCACCTTTTAAACCTTCTCTGGACTTGTGCTAATATTTCAAAATCAAAATAAGACAAACAAAAAAGATTATATATATTTGGGTAAAAGAATTTTTGATAAAATAAGTGTTAAATATACCTTTTAAAGGATAACGTGACCACCTTAAAGTACCTCATAGTTAGGTATTGTAATAAACTTTATCATTAATTTATGCTAATGACAGCTGACTCAACACGACTATCAACGGAATATTAAATAAATGCGTATTTTATTGTCATGCGTTTATCGCATTTTCCTTAATTCTTTTTTAAAACATATACTTATAGAAATGAATAGAATTGAGATCTTTTTGTTTTTCGTCTATATGAAAGACTAGACGTTTCATGGAACTACGTCTGAGTCAAGTAACGAATATGATCGATATAGAAAGGGTTATAACGAGTCAAATTTAAAAGATAGACGGATGGTGGCTTAGACTTTATTTTAGAACATTTTAAGAGGAATAATTTCCTTGTACACGGTTGTTACGTAACATAAACCGTTTACGCAGCGCACGCAACAAAGGCTTCCAAAAGTTATAAATTCTATCCGTTTTTGTAACATTTTCCATATGATTTGGTGTAATCTAAACCTTCCTTGATAAATGCGCATTTTTAAACTAAGATAACTTTCAATTTAAACCAGCTGTCTTACACTTAAATTCCATGTCAATTGGGACAAAATGTACGCCAGGCCAGCCGCAGTGCCTCCGCTATTTAAACCTCTGATGTCTCCTAAGATATCCATTTTTATGAAATGCTGTTAATGGCAGTTTTGATGTACATGAAATATACAACTTATGTAATATATTTAATTGAATAAGGAATAATACTGTATTGTATAAAATTGCTTGTTAATTAATATTTTTGTGTAATTTGTACAAGATAAAAATGTTTACTTTGGGTTATCCTTTAGATATAAATATATACTATTGCGAACAGGTTTATGGATCTTTTTTAAGATATACAATTCCATAGCACAATAATTTGATATATCTCGAAAGGTTAGCGATTTAAGAGCACTAAAACGTTTTTGTTACGTGATCATATTACAAATCTTTTTATATCTAGGCTTTTTTGTATTTTAATATGTATGTATTATACATATAAAGTTTCCTCTTGACTTCACTCTATCTATTGCTGAAAACGGCATTAAAATCCATTACATTAAAACCGTTTAAAAGATCTAAGGTAACAAACAGCAAAAGCGACTCATTTTATACTATATATTAGGTAATAGGTTTTATACAATAAAAGTAATGTGTAATTTTCTAAATTATTTATTCCCTCTATCATTTCTTCTTTTTTTGATAACCTTATTTATATCTTAAGCTTTATTTACAGTTTGTATAAATTAAAGTATTAATAGTACATTTTACATTAAATTCTATTGTACAGGCTTTCAATACTGAAAGACTTGACTTGATTACACTTTCAATGCATGAAAGATTTAACAGGAATCCAAAGCTGATAATTCAAAAAAAAAAACAACAATTTTGACAACCATGGTAACATAATCGATTTTTTGGAACGATTCGATTTATAAAAATGAAAAATCGATTTCAAATCAACACCATGTACCAAACGTTATAATAATTAATTAATAGGAAAAATAAACTGATGCCATCACACCCGTCAATTAAAACAACGAATAAATTAAATTAAATAAATGGCACAAACCAAACTACGCCCATATTCGGTACGTGGTGATGAGATATAAATTTTTGATTGATACAGATTAATAACAAAATACATTTGAATATAATCGATATACATAATCACGATTTACGATAACCAAAAAAGAAAAAAAATTATATAAATCTATGTTGGAAGCAACTGATCGCTGTGAAACAAAAGCCCTAGACGCTTCTGCGTAACAACGTAAATGGCAATCAAATAATCGCTAAATAACATCGGTGGAGATCACAATTACACGATATATCCTTTTTTTAATATAAATACAAAATATACACACTATATAGCAACTTCAATGCAATATACACATACTATATTGATGTGAAATTGATATGATAATACAGGAATTAACGTTGTGTTATACGGAATGCTTCGTACTGTTACGCCTTTAACGAACATCGTGTTGCCGAGAGTCTGTTTTTGAAGTGCAACTTCTTTACGCACTTTTAACTTGGGAATTAATTAATTATGTTACTTATTACTGTAGGCATAAAACAGAGACACATTTTCTCTCTCTCTCTCATGTTTTACATCAGTCGCGTGGCGTGAAGCGCAATTGTTTTTGTGCTAAAACTTCTTTACTCACGTTTAGTTTGGGGGAGTAAGCTGGTGAATGCGTTACGAAAAGTGTGATTGCGCGAGGCGAACGGCTATATGTTTTCCTTCAGTCGTGTGGTGTAAAGCGAAATTGTTTTTGAAGTAAAACTTCTTTACTCGTTTAACTAGGGTTTGTATGCTAGTGAATGTGTTACGAAAAGTGTGATTGCTGAAAGCGAACGTGTATATATTTTACTTCAGCCGTGTGGTCTCAAGCGCAATCGTTTTTGAAGTAAAACTTCTTTACGTATGTTTAATTAGGGGAGTGATGTGGTGAATGCGTTACGGAGGGTTACGAAAAGTGTGATCAGGCGAGGCTTTGTATGTTTTACTTCATTCATGTGGATTTAAGCGCACTTCTTTTTAAATTATTTCATGGTTTTTAGTTAAAATAATTTATTATCACGGAAATACATTAATTTAGTTAAGTACAGTTTATATTAATACATAAAGATATCACTTCGCAAAGATGTACTGTTCTTTTAATAAATAAATAAATTTTACGTATCATTGTTTTGTATGAATAAATTTTTGGGAAATAATACGAAAATTCATTAAATTACATGTGAACTATTGAATTCGATATGAAATTTCATGAATTAGTTTAATAAAAGTCGCATGTAAGAAAATAGGCACTTCGAAAGCTTGTATATGGATAGAATAAAATCAAATCATTTCTATTTAATTGGCGTTTAAATACATTAAAGGTATGTAACAGTACGAAGTAGAATTCACGTGGACCGTTCGGAGTATTCGCCGAGGCCTGGGAGCCCAAAACCGCTTTATGTACACGAAACAAGGTGGATAGCTTTACTCTCATAGTTAGATCACAATAACGCGATATCAGTCTCACTTATTCTGTCATTACGAACGTTACAACTATACCACAGCTCGTAAAAGCCGACACGTAGCGCCAATAAAAGCCGCATAAAACTCTAACTCCATTTAATAGTTTGTATTTGTCGGATTATGCGATTTGTATTGTGGTAGCGTTCGCTTTTACTACATAAATTAAGCGGGCGGGGGGAGCGGACCCGCCGTAAACCCCCCGCCCTATAATCACTAATTTAAAATCTCGATAGAGACCTTTATTTGGCTTGGGATACTTTCTGAAATTCAAATGTTGACGGAGCGTGGTATCCGGACCGATATTTCAGTGAGCAACCGCAAGCTTTCACGAAATTAGGCCAGAATATAATTTAAACCAAACGTGTCAGACCATCGGTACTACAACCGGGCCGAGAAGGGCTACCATTTCACCAAAGTACATCAGCATCATATATACATCGGAAAGGTTGCGTGTATGTGAAATACCCTGACTTCCCAGAGACCATAAAGAAGCTGTTGGAATTCAGAACGCGTAATAACTTTAGTGAAATGTTACCAAATGGCAGCCCTAGATGTGCTATTGCGCGATGATGCGATGGAACTTAGAAGTCCGATGCCAGCATCGGTTATAAATAATTGGGGTTTAGAACTCATACTCGTCCTCCATCGGTATGTCGGGGACGAGGCGGTCGTGAGAAGTCGCTGATCTTGGTGGCAATTCGTTTCGCGGATCACGAGCAAGCCAAGGGTGCCGTAACACGTCTTGGGCACTCAAACGTTCACAGGCTTCTCGCCGCAACAGAGATCGAATCAGGCATTTCCCCCGCGATGACAAACATTCCGGAACAACGAAGTGTCCACGAGATATCTTCGCGAATAACGACGCATGCTCGGAATCGTTGAACGGATACCTGAAACAAAAGAAATAGCAATTCAACACATAGCCAAAGTACTTCTGTGACTTATTGTTTTCGCTTCAAATTCACCTTTGTAAATCACAGTGAGGATATCTGCAAATCCCTCAATAGGGTCTCCTGACAACCCCCAATAGTGTCAATAGGCTGTTACTTTACCTGTCAAAAACTAGAAGCCAACAAATCGAGAAACTAGATTGATTTATAACAGGTTCGTATTCTTATCGCCTTTTAAAGATAAGGTCAGCTCATTATTGCCGACATTAGGATATAGCTACACAAATTGGTGAGTTTTTGTAAAGCAAAGCTAAAATTAATGACGGCGATCCGATTGTCTTTACGATGGGCAGATGCGCAAAACAAAAACTCAGGTAAACCCGATGGAACCCTTCCGGCGACAGGTGATGCCGGCGATTGCGGCAAAATCCCGAGTTTCGAATTTAAATTACGGGTGCACGGAGTCAAAAAAAGTAGAAAACAAAGGATCGCGAACGGCAGGTGCATGCGAGGCAGGCCTGTTTCGGGGCGGAATACAACGTCTTCGCCACATGACCGCGGCAGGTGCCGAAGATTTTACTCGACTCATTTATATATGTGGGCGATATAATTGCTGGCCGTTGGTGCGTAACGGCCGACAGGTGATCATCCCTGTATGTCGCCAACGGTCGCTCCGACCCTTACAATGCGATCTCTAAAAACGGTAAGTCCCACGCCTAGCAGGTGAAGACGCCCACCCTACTGCCCCGCGGTTTATTTATGCGCATTTAATTGCGACTAACCTAAATGTTTTAATAAATGTGCAAGATAATAGGGCGATTACAGGTTGTGAGACGTTAATTTGAATATTTCAAGGTACACACCTTCCAACGAGCATGGTGTAGAGTATGACGCCGAGCGACCACATATCGGCGGCTCTTCCCGAGTACGTCCGATGAGCTCTCAGTATCTCCGGTGACACGTAAGCCGGACACCCTCTCTTATCTTGAAGGAGATCTTCTTCGGGATCATCTAAGACGACCGCGTCTTCCAACGACTCGAGCTTTAACGTCGTCCTGAAACAAGAGAAATATTCTGTTAGAACTGTACATTGTAATTTTATCTCGTTACAAATGCGCATCACAATCGAAGGTTCATTTAACCCGTTATATTGTTTGGTCAACTGCATTCGACGTGCATTGACCGACGACCCAAATAAATTGCGAATGTTAGGCTTATAGTTACCTATTATATCTATACGGGGTAGACGCGCTCGTCCGTAATGGATCCCTTTGTGCTTTGACTGGCCGCTATTAACGATTCGCGTACAACTAATTAGTGAAACGGTATACATTATCGCGTGTCGACTCTGTGAAATAGTTTTCTCATTCGCGTATGCATCTGTAATGTCATGTAAATAATTGCATGGTGAACCATAAAGCTACTCGGTGACGCAATAGGTTTCGTTTCATCACATCACGGGCTTTGGGCGCACCGCGACCTCGTATTTCACAGCGGCCGCATCGTTTCGAAATGCATTAAATGCACAGTTCGAAACAGTACACCGTTTTGTGTTATGTATAACGCCGATGCGTATGGGGAACGCCGCCCGATGGAAACTAGGCGAGACGCTTTCTTTCCCAAGGGAGTGTTATTGAACTACTAATATTTATTCAGTTGCACGAATAATGACTTCTATTTAAAGCAGAAGCCAACCAATTTTAACTTTCCAATCGGAATTTCATTCGTTTGACTTGTAATGGGAGTGCAGGCAAATATGTAAATATCATGTTTTATAGAGAGACAGGTGCGCATGACAGAACAGGAGAACTGTGTGGATGCACGCGATATTTCAGTGGCCTAATAATTGCCTGGAGGAAAACGGTTATTTAAATGATTTTTGAGACGCCTTTGTCCACTTCTGCGAAATTATATTAAGTATATACGTAAACAATCATCGGTTCTATGCTTAGGACATATTATAGTTCTTCTGTATCCAAGTATCTTCGCAAATGCATTTTTTGTATCCTCAGCCTAGGCCGGTAAACTGCCAATATTAGTCGAAACTTAGGAGCAAAGCATAACAAGGTTCTACTAAGACTTACGAGGAGTATAGCGTAAAAAATTGCTGACAGAAATCTTGAAATATCAAATTTTTGGAGGACACAGATTGACTTCATTTCCAACTCAACAAGCTGACCGCTAGATCAACTAGACAGTCAAAATATAATACCATTTGACATCCTGCGAAACCAGTTTGTGCATTGCACGTGGATTCTGAAATTCGCAAGTTAATATCAGGTTTGCTCGAAGTGCAGTTACAAAACCAGCAAGTTGCGGTATCAACTGCTTTACAAATATTGTGCGAGTCACCGGCTGGGGACGGGGGCTGACGTCGTTCACACATCATACGAAGGCCTACTGTGATTATAGCGTAAAGCAGCGATAATTTGAGAAGCGAGATAAGGAGATAGTGATTTATTAACATACTTATGAATCGATCGTGACAATATCGAGCGCCGCTCTAAGTAAAGGTTACCCTCGTTAACTCTGTCGCAATCCGTTTATCACACGAACAAGATACGCGCGTCGATGAATATTGCCTATACCGAAATGTATACAGATATGTTTAAGCGCAATCCCGATTTCATAGTTTTATATTTCGTGTGCGGATTGCGTTGTGATCTTGAGCAATCTGCTTAATAAAATTTTTGAAACTGACTGACAGACTAAGTATTATATGCCAATTGGTAGAACAACTTCAAAATTTGCACAATTTTAAATATAAGAAAGAGTTTTGAAATTAAATGATATAATTATGATATATTCATGTAATAATTAAATTTATTAGGACGTTTGATGAGATAGGGACGAATTTTAATCAAAGATACAGCGATGCAATGTCACTAGACTGTCAAGTCAATTTTGTTTGAGAAAATAGGGAAATAATGAAAGAAAATTTGAAAATCGCAAAGACAAGAGGCATTGTAAGAGGTGTTAAAATTTCTGATCATGCAATGATTATATTACTTGTCGTATATGAAGCGGGAGATACGGGTTGACGTCACTGCGCCCTTTTTCTGCGGTGAGCGGAGCCGCAGTCCTCGTGTCCGTTTTAGGCGAGTGCGCAATGATCCTAATTAAATCCCTTATAGCAAGGCTAAAGTGCGATGCTTGCAGTTGCAATCGATTCGTATTTCGCAACGTGTAAATAAGTTACAGAGTGTCGTAAGGCGGTCGGAAGGTTGGCCGGATTTCCGAGCGTGTTCCGAGAGGCGCGGGCGGTGTCGAGCGTGGGCTCGAAGGATTCTCGGACCGCGAAAGGACAACTGTGCACGCTCCAATGGATATAACGGGCTGCTCTTATACCTGCAGTGCGGCCGAGGTCAATATGTAGTCCAAATTCTACATTAGTAACTTTCTTCCGCAACAAATAATACCTTCATCAATGTTAAATTATTGCAATGAGACTTACACACGCGTAAAACTCGATATAAACTACGTGGTATGTCATTTGTTTTGAGTAATGTTTAATGACCATAAATTAATCTAAAAGTGAATACAAAATATATAAAATACGGGTTAAACTTGTCTATTATTCGCTATGATTCAAGTTAACGAATTGTTATTGCTCACTATAAAAAGCAGAAGCTTTTACAAAAAGTCTATGAATTAACTCTTGCTTATTATTTTATTCAATAATACACTAATGTTAATTTAATATAGAATAACAAAGACCTCATCTAGCTCTATGTTGTGTCACGTCCTCGTTGAAATAATATTAACTAATAAACATTAGTTTCGTTTAATACGATATCCGAGTACGTGTCTGCCAACGTTGCTTTTGTTTTCCTCGAGTTCAACCTCTACATAATAATATTTGCTCAACATCATAGATTTGCTAACAATATATTTTCTACATAATATTTATACAAATTTAGGTTATACCTAGTAAAGTTCCATGGCTTGCGTCTGCGTAAATTTTATCTCGTCAACCTGTTATAATTTTCCCCAGAATTATATAATATGTCGCAATCATAGACAGAACCTACAAGTTTGTTTACATATACGTTTAGATTGTTTAGGGATAGGAATTATATAAGTGTGTTATTGGTATGTTAATTTGTAATAGATAGTGTGGGAGATCGCCCACAATTAGCGGGATGCGCCGTCGCAGTTTCGCAACAGTCGTCATTGCTCAACTCAACCCTGACAGTTTCGTAACAAACAATGGCAGCCGACACAGATGCAGCACACATGCATGCACTTCCTGCTCGACTTTATATCGGTATGAACGCTTGCGTAACCACGGCTAACGCTTTGTGCTACGATACACTAAACCGTCTCGATGTGTCGAACGGCTTTCTTGCGAAACTTTCATCGCTCCGTCAGCAATTCATAATTCGTCCAATACAGATCGCTCCGTGCCCTACGACGGCAGTCATTCATAGGTTTTCGTAACTACGCGTATAGGAACAAGCGGTGTCGCAAGCGCATTGCCACACGACTACTCAGAAGCCGGGATACGTTGGGAAACTATCCCGACTCTGCCCGATCGCACACCGCGTATTGTGCAACCCTGCCCGCCGCCACTGTGATAACAGCCCATTGTAAATATGGGACTTTACATTTTATCAAAGGCACTTCAACTTAAATGGCGGACAAATACGCCTTATGTCAAAATCTTATGAAATTTATCAATTCGTTATTTCCATACTCGAACGAGGTCCCCCGATAACATTGGCGTACTATATCAAAGTCAGTATTTAGGTCTCAAAACCGCACAGGCTGCGGCCTGGCTCGCTTTATCGGAGTCGCGATAACGCAAGGCGTAAGTTTTGAAACCGAGCGCTGGGCTGCTTGCGAAAACGCTAATGTGAACATCGGTTGCAAAATTGTTTTAGTTTTAAAATCGAATGCGACGTTGGGCGAACGAGCGTCGCACCGGTGACATTTATCGGGGTAAGGAGAGCGAGTAGCGCACTGTGCGAATGCAACGCGGGCCGTATTCGGCGGGCGGGCGGCGTCCGTTCGTGTCACAACCTGCGATGGATTATGAGGCGTTACGATATGG
Source organism: Elymnias hypermnestra (assembly GCA_015832385.1). Lineage (NCBI taxonomy): Eukaryota > Metazoa > Arthropoda > Insecta > Lepidoptera > Nymphalidae > Elymnias > Elymnias hypermnestra. Next base: position 3,903,655 of record JACTOM010000927.1, on the reverse strand, counting down.
CGTGTTGCAAGCTCGGGCGGCGGTCCAAGGCGCCTCCGAAATAGTCCCGTGTTGCAACGCGGCCTGCGGAACGGGCGTCACTCCAGGGCTCGTTGCGCAAATGCTAGCAACGCGTAATTGGTCAATTGCTCGATGTCATCTCGCCGTACGCACGCGGACACGTTTACGAAATCGTTCGACGACCCCGCGGCTCTGTTACGCGAAAATTACGCAACTAAAGAAAGCGTCCGGAATGTGACGTCCGCAAAAATTCAAGCTTATCGATCTACCTCCCGTCTCGAATTGTTGCAATTACACCGTTACGTGGTCGCGAGTGTTAATTCCGGTGAGCGGTCGACTTTCTAGCGTCGGGGTCGGTGTACGAGGCGGCGTGTCGCAACAATTTCTCCGGCGTCGCGAACGAAGAAAGCGCGACCTCAGCGTTTTGCAATCGCGCGTCGGTGTACCTCGGGGCGAGCCGTAGAAAGCGCACGCAAACCTAGACCACAAAACGGGCAACTAATTAGAAAGTCGACACATTCCCACGGGCACTACGTGTCGGACCCCACAGTTAATATTAATAGGAATCGAATAAGTAGACACTTACGCAAGTCCCGATAAACTTCATGTCACACGTGAATTACTTCCGTTCGTTGACTTCTTCTCGATATAACTACATTCTACTGTTATCCGTTTCGAAATACTTTCTCTGGCCGACAAAACGGGCCGTGTGGCCTAAACAGAGACTTTTGGGTCGCGCAAAAAACATCATACGGCTTATCTATTTTTAAAGTTCCGCTAAATTACTCTTAACTGTTTTGAACTTAAATTAACTATTAAACTTTTTAATAACATAGTTTTTTTAATGTCGAATTCTCAGAAAATCTTTACAGAAAAAATAGGACCTTGACAATCGCCTATTGAGATCCGGACGCAAGTTTTATCTAAATTTATCTCGATTATATAAGAACGTTATTTTGCCCACATAAAAAATACGATTTAGAATTAATTCGTGGTAGATAGGTAGTGTTTTATCGTTTATTTTATTGCATAGCAACAATGATATTGAGAGTGGATAGACTAGAAATTATGGAAGAATTTTTTGTTCGTTACAAGATATAAGCAATTAAAGCGACTATTTCAGTGGCATATATTTCACAAAGAGATTATGGATAATTAATATCAGAACTAATATTTTATTATTTATTTATTTTTAATTATTGCATTTAAGATATGTTTCTTTATATTTATCAAAAATGTAATATTGACAGTGAAATTGTTAACAACTTCGTTATACAAAGCAATAAAGACTTCAGGAGGTTTTAGTCTACTATCAGATAAAAATCACAGTCAATCGTATAACCACTTATACAAAATGTAAAAACAACAGTTATTCATGCGGCATATCGCATAACTCGCATAGATTGTCGTGCGGGATGTTACGCGAAGAAATTGCGCAGGTTGTCAGTACACTAGTTCATTCTCTTTCATAAGCGGTTTGTTACGTTAGTAATCAACTTTTCTAAATGTTGTGAAACGTGTGTAAAAAGCTGACTCTGCTCCCACATTGCGGATGAGTAAACACATGCATATAACACATTAACTGGCGTATGTAAAAAGCGTTGCACTCGTGTGATGATTCTCACTGAATAGCTTTCACGTATCTACATGAAAGTGGTATGATATACATTTTCCAGCAATTGACTAACATACGTATGCCACTTTATATGTATCATTTCTTTATTGACTACATTAAATTTTCTTTCAGTGTTCTGTGTAAACATGTTACATTACATAATATATTCATCAGTTATCAGTTAAGTTAGACTTTCCTGGCTGCAACACTTCATGCAAGAAGTCGTAGATATAACTTAATGGTATGTATAACTTGAAATTACCGAATATATGTGTCCGTATGTAGTTTTTTACAAGATTAAACATCTCCGCTAATAACCGCTTTAGCGTTAGGCATTGAAAATGGGACACCTGGCGACAGGTGAGCGTGGAGTTCTCGTATACTGAGGCCGCGGCTTCGAGAATACCGTAAATGGCAGCTGGAAATGTAAGTACGTTTGTCGTTCGACAGATGCGGTCTAGATCGACCGATAAATAAAAGAGTAAATACACATCCGCAGTTTCCGCTGTGGCTACACGCAGCCGGAATGGACAATTGTTCACCCCTGCAAGCGTTTCCGTCTCATTATACAAAATCGGAAATGCTAAGATAGGAAAAATAGCAAAAAATAACTTCATAAATCGCTAGGGAAACAGTTAAAAATAAAACATATGCAAGGAGACGTACGTAACTACAACTGAATGCACAACAAAGAAACATATGTGCGGGTATACAGACTATTCTATTTTATGTTTTTATTTAACTGTTTGATCACAAGAGAATAAATACCAAAAGTATTATCCTATTAAGTTTCCTTGAGAATTTAAAATTATATATAAGGATAAGTTATAGTAATTCCCTTCGTAGGTTAAAAGCTTTAGGTCGCGATCTGAAGCAATTTTCAGAAATTCTAACATTCGCATAACGTATAGTTTTGTAAATACATATTTTATAATATAATCCAATAAAATCTAAATTAACAGTTGAAAAAGGTTTGAAGGCTTTTGTGAGATTTTTATACTGAACTAATTGTGATTTTCTTTCTTTTACTGGTCACAGAAGATAACTGAAATAGTGGATTAAGCTAAGCTTTATCAACATTTCAATATCTCCGTACCCTTCTAAATTTGTGTCAAGATACGTTAGGAGTTGTGACAATTAAGCTTTGCTTTATAAACATTATGTTCCAGTTCTTTTCACAGTTGTTGACGTTAAATTATGTAATTCAAATAAGTAGAACCGCGGTAATGGCTTCGCGTTTAGTATACATAGTTACTCTTACGAATTCTGACGCAAAAGCCTGCGAAGTTACGATATAACAAGCGTGGTTGTGGTTTGAATTATACTTTGGATTCCTTTCAACTAGGTATGCGTAAGTTTTATAATCATCATCGTTCACTGCTCCTGGAAGAGTGACACAATTCAAATATGAGATTTGATATAATAAAGTGTACACTATTCCAGATTCTGCTGTCCTCAACTAGAATTTTGCATTGTTTGATAACGTATATTTTTATATGAATAAATAAATTTTTTATCGCGGGACAACAAATATAATTTGGGAAGCTTCCTAGGATGTATAGCAGCCTTAAACATTATACCACCGTGATAGTTAGACAAAAAATAATACACGATACAATTTGGACGGAGATGATTTATATGCAGAGGACAGGCCAAGGTACCCCGTGTCACGGAGTCTTTGAGCAATCTTTGAATATTTTGTAACCTCTGTAAGGTTTGCAAAAAGGCTCGCGTGTGCCTTGAGCCGCATTAAACACCACTCCTTGCGCTCTATTTCATAACGTTTGCACAAGACGAGACAATCATGCATTTGTCTCCTTAAGGTATGTAACTGGTTATTGGCGTACCACAGAAATTACAATAATGCAAAGATTTATTCATAATAAGCCGTGACGAGTGCGTCAAGTGTACTCTAAGACTGATGTTTTCAGTTATAAGACAGATATTGGTGAATACAGATACAGAGGCATAATGTCTTACCTAAAAAGTCATACAACTTTGATATATCTTTATGTGTTAAAAAGCACATAATTGCAAACCACGATTGTGATTTTAGCGAGCAGGAAAAATGTTGGGGATATCTTAGCCTTCGTAGCACAGCTGAGTTTTATGTAATGATCAATAAATCAGTAGTAGTTTATTGAATGACTTAAATTAGCCAGTTAAGTAAGCAACCCGAAGTTACCTATTACTAGGTTAGATAGTAACTGGTCTTCATCACAATGAATAATTAAAAGAGATCTTAGAGGAAGTAGGACACTTCGTTAATTCAGTTGTGTTATAGAACCTCGTAGTCATCGTCATCGGTGGAATGTACGCTCAAATATTATTCATCGCACCTTTCAATACTGAATGTATTGAAAGACAATGTCAGTTTACTCAGATGTAAATACGAGTACTGTAAGCTTCGGGATGGATGACGCAGGCGTTTCGAAAACGCAAAATAAGCGATGTTGCGATTTCGCCTTACGAAATACATTTGCCTCGTGGTTGCAGAAACGCGTGGGACGACAAATAGGTTTAATCTCTGTCGGTTGTAACATAGTTACATGTTTAATAGATCGTGTATATTGGATCATTGCGAATGATGTTACAAAAACATCAGAGCATCCTACAAAAATCGCAATATTTACAATTAAATTGAAACTCTCTACACTATCAAGATATTACGGCCTTTCTTTCTACTACTAACTCAAGAATGGATCTCTATAATTATGCATTTGATTAACTTGAAATTCGACACAAACTGACATGGGTTTCCCCATTTTCGACATAATGCTACTACATATGAATAATAGGAAAATTTCAGTGCATAAATGTTCATTGGAAGACAATTTAACTTGCTCTCCAGAGCACACAAAAAACAATTCATTCGGTCTTTATCACTCGAAACTAAACAATGCAGATAAAGACTTAAATGTCCTTAATCAAACTTAATTAATAATGCAAATTAAAAACAATAAAAAGATAAATCAAACTATGTAATACATTTGTAAACTTGTACAATAATTACGTAAAGAAATCGCACATTTTATTACATAAGATGAATTGTTACATGATAATAAAAAGATAGTAGTTTTTGCCTATACGTATTGATATAGAAACACGATTTAATTGTTTTTCCTTAAGACATAGTATTTATGAGATAGTTTGTATATATAATACAATGACTACATTTTACTAAACCTACATGTTAAAGGAATATGTCATATATTATATATTTAGACAAATTTGTTAGTACATCTTATCGTTATCATCATTTCACTCGTATCTTATCAGGCTTTGAATAAAATTTCACCAGTTGTTTATTTATTTGGACGGCAAACCGATACGATAACCAAATATTTTGTAATGATTGGAAGCGGGCTATGTTTGCCAAAGTTATGTAACCCAAATTTTCCTATGTGCTATTTCTATAGAGTGAAAATTGATTTCTACTTATGAAACTAACAAACAACATTCTTGAATTACACTATAACAGTCTATAATTTGTAATTCTCCATAGTTTTAACCTTCATGTTAATCACAACTAGTTCGTAGTTCTTTTTGTAAAACGTAGAGGAATATAGAGTCCCAATTTTTTTAATAAGAAGAAAAATTCTGTATGGAATATAGATGTACTGCAATAGAAATATTACACATAAAGTTCAACAGTCTCGTTATAACAGCAAGATGGCTACTATTACAACTACTGGATTAAATTTCCTATAATTTTTGAAATCACAAATGCATTTTTTAACATTTCTTTCAAAATATCTGTTACGAATCGATCCACACCTAACTCAGATTTCATTGTTGTTATTGATATGCTAATAATATTGGCGATGCTGAGCCGGTGCGTGAACGCATAAATTAAATTATTTATACTCCGTAGACTGGAACGAGTTGAAACTGAATCTCCAGTCACCAAATATTCGTCAATATATAGGATATTTCCGAAATAGGATATGAAATTCACAAAAATAGACATAATATTGTACATCGGACTGTTATACATCATTTATTCTAAATATGTTTTATTTATTAAAAAAAAAGAGTCAATAACGTAAAATAAAAACGTAACAGGGCTATCATAGAAGCCAAATCCTGTAGTCTAATCTAATTAACGTAAGAATAAATGTTTATTAAGTTTATTGTTATTATTTGAAACAATATTTGGATATTTTTGTTTAATCTAGAGGGTTTTACGAACTTTTGTCAGTTCCATCGTAACTTTAACGTCGTAATCACATTTTCAAATTCGCCAGAAGTTGGACTACCCAGAATGCTCTGTAGTAGACCAACATCAAAATAATTTAGGCCATAGCAAGTTATCTGCGATTCTTTCCATTCGATTTCTAATACAGTTTAGAAAGACATTAATAAAATATGACAATTATTGTCACTTAAACACATTCTTACGCTTGAACATGTTAAAAATTGTCCTGATAAAAGTATATACTTGGCAAGCCTAGCTTTGTCGAGTTTCGATATAGTTTGCGATAGAACTTTAAGTAATGTTTTTACAAAACAACTTGGCAGCTGTTATTGCTAATACCCGAGAGTGTGCGATTACCGCCATCTCAGTTACCTAATAAAAAATACTAGCTATGTTTAATAAGTAATATTAGGGCGGTTACTGACTGAAACCAAGCATAAAATACATACTCTTATATTAAGTTTCCCTGGCACAGATCGACTGTTGAGCGAACCTATTTGTACTGTATTCCGAAATTATTCCTTGTATTTCTTGTACTATTTTGATATACAGTAAAAGTGTATTTTATCTATTGAACTGTATTCAGAAATGATATTGTAGAATATTTTAAATAATAGCCGTCTCTTTACGTACGATAAGTATGATAAGAGATCGTTGTATAAAAGAGAAGATATGAAAGATGTAGTGACTAAAATTGAGAAAGATATGCTTGAACGAAAGGAGACTGACAAAAAGGACTTATGAGTCAAGAGTGAATAGGAACGTTGGAAGAGGAGACTAAGGTGAACGTTCCTGGAGCAAATCCAGGACATTTTAAATAAGGGCCAGGTCAAGAGTACTCTAAACAGACGAACTTGTATGAAAGGTTTAATGAGAATGATAGAAGCGACGGAGATATGCAAGAATAGTGGCAAGTAGAATGACGTGGTCCCTCCTACCTACTAATAATAGATATGGCTTCTTTAAAAATCAAAATGTTTCATAATATTTTTCTATGAAAATTGAAATTGATGGCAGTTTAAGTAAATAAATTCATTTAATTTACTTGAGAATTTTCTAGTTTGTATCAAGTGTAGGCCGTTCTTTAGATAGCAGAGGATTATAGACGTGCGTAAATTGTCAAGTAACAGACGTAATAAGATAATGTAAAAATCGCAAGTTATATCAAGTCTTATCGTTGCGCTTGATTTCTGTATCAGAAAACATACCGGCGAATGTGTACGTGTCTTAGATGACTTAAGATAGTTTAGAGAGTACATTAAATATTCATAACGGGGTTAAATAGCGGAATGGTGTTATGAAAGCATTAGTAGCCTATAATAAAAGATGTGAGTTTAACATTTATAAAACATAGTACCTAAAAATATTCTAACAGACAATAGACAGTAGTCAACATTTCAATGTAAATTAAGAGGATTATAAACTAATATATAAGTCTCTAGTTGACTACATCTTATGTGCAAAATAACCAGTTCCATCAAGTACTAAGATTATTATCAAAGACTTTATCGAAAGTGCTCAATAAAACACGGGAACTACGTACGACCCCAATGACGTACACGCTACTTAACTGTGAGCGATAAGACACGCAGGAACTTTATCGAGGCTATAGATTAACAAATTTTATTCATTGTTCACCTTACATTACATATTAGGTACGGTAGCAATAACCTAGCATTTATATAAAACCTGCAATGCATCACAAACCGAACGCGGTCGTAAACACCGAGGCCATAAAAGTTATTTCTAGTACAACCTATAAAGCCCTTTACGACAACAAAAGAGCGGTAAAACTGAGTACTCAGCGTAAATAAAACAAGGAACTTGTAAAAACCCCGGGGTAAGCCTGTAAGCGATTGAATCAAGGGAATGGAACAATAACCCAATACCAGTGGATTGTAAATAAATATATTGTCGCCAATCAAAACAACGCGAATAACAACCAGTTTTTACCGTTAGCCGTCTGAAACACGGAAACACAAGGTCCGGGCTAAAAACGGGTTCCATTATTGGTTATCCGTAGAAATACTACGTTTACGCACAGTTATCAATCACTTCAGTCCATTAAGGTGTATCAGCAAAATAAAAACCTTTTTCCGGTCAAATCGTAACCAAAACCCAGATAAAAAGTATGCGGATATTAAAGACCCAACAACTATTATTTTTAATCATGAATCATAACTTTAGATTTCATTTCAATGAAGTAAAAACAGTTGTTTTTTATGTGTATCAGGATATAAATACTTTATAGACGCCCTTTAACAATTTGCTTTAGATATATCGAAACAACTTGGAATGTATCAAAACAAGAAAGTTCATAGGCCTTACGTCGTAGAATTTCAAACACCGTACGATTGTGTGAATCGCGGACGTGGATCGAATACGATTTGATCACGGTGGATAAATAAATAAGGTAATTCTGAACAATGCCCTTTGCAAACGCAGAGATTGTGATAGCAAAATGTATTATCGATAAGACCAGTGTGGCTCAAGGAATGTTGTTCACTAACGTGTACCGTTCAACCAAGCGAATTAATGCTACTCCGATGAGAGTTTGGATTAATCTCGAATCTATAACCGACAATGTACTGACTCGCAATTTCTAACTTTATCCGCTCACATCACTTTTTAGATGAGATCATAAAGGATCAATGCTCCATGCGGATGCCAAAGCGATGATCGGACCGACGATTTAAAGGAGCGGTCTTCGAACTCGGTCGTCAACCTCGCGATTACTTTTTTCTATACGCAATGACGTAACTTGGAAAGTGCGGAAATGGTAATTCTCAGAGGTACACACATCGAGCCGCGATCCATTATATCAAAGGCAGACTTCTCGCGCGGGGTAAGGTCAGTGAACTTGCAAAACTTCACCTGTCATGTTCGAGGGGAGCGAAACAAAGAGGATGATGCAACGAAGAAAGCTGTGTAATATCAGATTGAAGCAAACCCAGCGCACTGGTTACGTAACTCAGTTGTTAGATGAGGCAAAGAATTCGATTTTGAAAGAATACTAGACGCACTCCGAATTATACGACGGAGGCGCTTACACAAGTTTGCGGCGGAAGAGAGTGCGGGCAAAACGGCACGTTGCGGTGATGCAATAAAGAAAGTGCGGAACTAAAGTAGGTTTTCTAACGCGGTGAATGTACTCGGCCATTAGCTGTATATCATTTGAGTCGGCATAGGCTCTAGTGGCGCAGCGGGCGACGACCTCGCTCTCGGAGGCAGCTCGTACATTTTGCACTCGGTCGCAACTCGTATGATATAATATTTGGCGAGGACATTTACACACGGCAGGCGTTTGGATAAAGGGCGTATAGCTTATCTGCTTGCGATGCTGGATGTAAAAGTTGTGTATTGTTAATGATTAGGCAATGTGTGTTGTCACATGTTTGTTGCAATTATAAGGTGATGTAACGCGAATTGTGTGGAAAAGTGATGTGGGCGATTCATAAAATGATAGTTGACCTTAGAAATGGGCGAAAAACGTGTTTAGGAGTGGATATGTCAAGTTCAGCATGTGCGAGAGGCGAGCGCGGGCGGCGCCGGCGCAGTGACAATGAATGGCAAGCACCGTTGTACTTGACCTAGTATTCGGGCCGTCACGCCTGCCCGCTGCAACCGCTGTCGATGGATGATACATATGACACTAACAAACCGAATATACAAAATATAAAAAGCTAACTTAGGACGGTCACAAATACAAATAGCGTATTAAAAGAATGTGCTTCTAGCTTTATCATCGAGCCAATCTTTCTCTCTACGTTGTTATAGGGTACTATTTATATGGGTATAGTTTACCAGAATGTTTTCTCTTATTCCTGTTACTTTTTATGTAGTTTAAGAGTATGTGATCGTTGAAAAGACTTACTACACTAGTATAAGTTTTCCAGTATCACAAAACTTAAGATCAGCAAATGCTCATTTATTTATTTATTTATTTATTTATTGGTAACCCAACAGCGTGTTAACAAATTGTTACATAGAATAATTAATATACTTAAAATAAGGCCAATTACGGATTACACCAATTATTAAATAATTATCAAAATAACAGAGTAGATATTAGGAAGTAAAAATTAGGAAACAATGAAAAGAAAAAACTGAGATATTCGCTGTGTTGTTAGTGAGTGTTATGTAGGTGTGAGTGGGTATGTAAGAATTAGTGAGTGTATTTGTGTTTTTTGGTGGAATTTAGTAATGTAAGAAGAATTAGTACCTGTTTTATAAAAAAAAAAAAAAAGAAAATCTGGTGTGCGTATATGTGGTTTAGAATATGTGTATAATAATATTGGCCTTGGTAGGCCAATATCCCCAGTATTAGGTTTGGTCATTTCATTGTGTTAATGATTTATTTCTATGAACTTTGATTATCTCCTTTTTTAAGGATTTATATAAAACTGTTGTATTAATTTGTCGGGCTAATTGTTATTTATACCCATAAGATAACGAAAAAAACGAGGACACGATAGGCGTTCGTATTTTTCACATCGAAACTCATTAAACACTCGGCTGCAACACAAAGGCTGTTTATGACAGCTTTGACATTGGCATATTGGCTCACTAGGCCACGGTAAAAAACATCTTTGGCACGAACGTGCGGCTAAGTTTACGTCGATCATGAAATTATTCAATAAATCGCAGATGCCACGGGGACTTTTATATTGCATTATATCAGAGTTCATGTCGAGGTATCGAAATTAAAGTTATAAAACATGTCTCAAGGAAATCGTATTAAGTATCGTGCAAGTGGTTTGTCATATCGACATACCTGTTTATAATACGCTATTACGCAAAGCCTTAGATGCACCTGTGCGTATATACGCGGTACTAAGTGGTACATAATACATACATGTCATCACGACTCATTCCCATAGGGGTTGGCAGGGACCACGTCGTTCCAAATGCCACGATCCTTGCATATTTCCTTCGCTTTTTTCATTCACATTAAACCTTTCATACAAGTGTATCGGTTTAGAGTACTCTTGATCTGGCCCTTATTTAAAATGTCCTGGATTTGGTCCAGGAACGTTCGCCTTGGTCCTTTCCTTCCAACTTTCCCATTCGCTCTTGACTTATAAATCCTTTTTGTCATTCTCTCTACGTGCCCAAAACATCTAAGCATATCTTTCTCAATTTTAGTCACTTTAATCCACAGCTATATTAACTGAAAAATCTTAAGTGGATAATAGCCGTCACAAAGTGGGCTAGTGGTCCCATAGACAATGTTAGAAAAGTGGAATGTTTTGAAGTGGACGTTACTTTGAGACCAACTAAAAATATTGATAAAGATGAGGTGATGGGGTTACACAGGGTTAGATGTTTTCTAAATATATAACTGTATAATGAAACTGAAGAGGATCCAATACAATATGTGACAGAATGAAAAAGAATTAAACGCTTGCAGCGCTCACGGCGTCCGGTGTCGGCATGTAATAATCCAAGTGGGTTAAGGTTTCATCAAGGATTTGTTGCGGCAAAACTCCGCTCCAAAACCGAGCGCCGGTTACTGTAAGCTAACTGCACGCCTTGGTTCCGCTGCATTTGTTCATTGCCTTTTGCAATATGAACCTTTTTAGATTTTCTTAGACACTTATTATGCATTTAATCCTAATAGCTGTGACAGTGTCACTATAATAAATGAGGCAGTTTAATGGAAATATTTCTAGTCCTAACGGCGCTTCGTGTAAAGCGTCTGGTCTTACAGAAGACTCTTTTACTGTCTTAAAACAACTTCGTTCCAATAACAAAGTTGCAGGTTTCTATTGCCAACTTGAAATTACAGTTACCATTCTGGATAGAGGTAATGTAGTTTATTTGTCGAAGGAATTTCAGAAGATACACATTTTAGGACTAGGTTCAATGCTTTACTAAAATCCAAATCAACCTTGGACTTGGACTTAATGAGTAGCTGAACTACCCGTTATGTAATAATACAATATAGTATCTATGATGAATACTTAAATAAAGGCGATGTTTCTATAAAATAGATTCATCTTACAATATACAAATAATACAATTTTAACATTAACAACTTGATATCAAAATTACGTTATATTTTATTTATTTGTCGCAATCATTATCTCAACGTCATTGCGGTTTTTAAAGTACATACGATTGCGGCGTGTTTTTGAGTATGGCTAATAGACGAGTTGTTTTGTCCATTACTATAATGTAATTTGCGTTATGTACAATGAGCCTTGAATATTTTGTATTATGACTATTGAAATCTATGACAGGCCTTTGAAATTAATGGCGACAAGCAGTCTGCTAATGGTCATTTTATGAATGGGCCCAAAAATTCTTCTTTTGAGTGAAATTTTATGATGTCGCATTTCATTCACCTGCCTACGACAATTACGAAACCTTAATTTGAAAGGAAACGAGGGTCCTTTTGTTTAATTAAAGTCCAGCAAACAAAAGTAACTCGATCGTTGTAGCTTTCCTTTGTCGTTAGTGTTGTACACAATGAAACGATCCTTTGAGCCTGAGCCTTTTCAAACCTGTAAGTACCGAAAATTGAGTGCAAAACAAACAGGTTAATAAGTTTCAAAACGATCCAGATGTATTACAAAAGCGGTAGCACACAACCGTTTGGCAACTACACAGCCAATTGTTTCGCAACTCGCATCGCAGCGTCCGGACCACTCGATTAATTGTTTCTATCGTAAAAACATTGGACTATATTCTTTTGTTTTACCTACAAAGCTCATTGTCACAACGAAGTGCGCTTAACACTCTGCAACTATTATAAATGAAATTGTTTTATTGCCCAAGAATATTGATACTTAATAACGATTATTTTATGAATGCTATTAAAATATATTGTAATGGCCGAACGAGTTTGTGTTTTAGCAATACAATCTGACCTCGAACGAATTATGTAAGTAATTGGCATCACATTTGCTTATAATGACATTTCAAATAATAGACAAAAATATACTATATAAGAATATTTAGAAGTACTAATCTACTTTACATCGAATGATAATTTAATCAAAGTTGTTGCAGATATAATATTACTTGTCTGTGTATCGTTCACGGTTTTAAAGTGCTCAGGGCTGATGCAACTAAAGTCTTGTGAAATAAATAAATAAACGTAGGACCTTCGACTGAACGAACGCAGGTAGTTGATATTATATTTCAGATATTATATTAGTAGTACTCAGCGTTGCTATGTCAACATAGTTAAATAATTCCGATGATGGATTGAATTGGATGCAGACACATATTAACAGCAGGACGCATTCCCAAGGATGCGTGGATACGTGAGATGCGCGGGCGGCGGCAGATGTTGCGAACAATTGTATTGGGAACAAAAGCAGGTAGATCCACAGGACGTTACCACGCCATGTGTTACGTGTCATTTTTTCAAATGATAACATGTTTTACACAAGAAACACGTGAAAAAATATTCTAATCTGACCCAACAGATGGTCAAATGCTTGAGCACATGCCCCAACAAAAAATGCCAACAGAGCAAGATTAATACGTAGAGCGGAATCGATTGAAAATTAAATTTTCACGTTATCATCCATGCGTTGTTATACTGTATGACTACAGTAAATTAAATACAATAGCTTCCCTTTGTTACAAAAGAGAGAAACGAATTGAATCCCAGTTATCAAAATTAATAACAGCAAAAGCAATTTACTTTGATCGCCGTTATATCCTGCCGGCGTTTATTGAGCTGAATTTTCAATTGTTTTCCGTAGGAATGAGGGAAATAATAACTGTCTGATCCGTTAAGACTTATTGTTCCTGGAGTACAAAATGCTTTTGAGCTCCTCTTTCATGGAGTCAAATTTAATATGCGCTTTCGTAAATTAATGAGCAACACTGCAAGGGAACGAATGATCGAAGAAAAAACGACTAATATTGACCTCGTAGCATATGTCGAAAGTCAAATTTAAAGACTGGTTGTAACGTGCATTTGAATAAACATTCGCTTCGAGATAGTAACGAAACTTTATTGACCTTACGTTGTATTGAATGTCGGGGTGTATGCACCCGGATAGAATTGTTCTCAAATCTTCAAATATGGGATATATTAACTGTACTGTTTCTTTGTTGTTCATAATTAGAAATAGATAAACTGAATACTCTTTGGAGTTTTGCAGTGTATGGCTTTGATATAAATGAAGAAAGTTCATTTCTTCCTTACAATGTGATTCACGTTGGTATATTATAAATTATACGGCTTTGCACGTGGAGATATAAGGAAAGATTGATTTAGATAGCATAAAAAGCTTGCAGTAAAAAATTATAAAACACCCATTGTAAATCAGAATTTACGATCGAAGTTGAACTTGTCTCTTGTCAACGAAGTAAAAGGCACCTTATGCTTTGAAATCTCTGGTTTATTTCGTGAGGATAGAACATGGCAATTGTCGCTCAGATTGTTTGTGCTCAGAATGCGAATCTTGAACACGTGCGTTTTGCAGGTAGACATCGCATGTGCAGCTTATTGTCCACGAAAGAATAGGTGTTTGTCTTGTCCATGAATAGGAGTCGCTTGCACAATGGACGGATTCTTGGCTATCGCGTCGCATCATCGATTTAATAAAGAATCCGAAAATACATCAAGCGTAGGAGAATTCAATGCTGTATTTGTTTACTAGAACATCTGGCCAGAATTTGAAACGACGCATCACAATTGGCGAGTTCGTTACAAAAACTCATTGTCGTCGCTCAGGTAATTCACAAAAGATTAACCCGATACGAATTTTCACAATGCAAGTGGAACACCTTGGATTTTCAACCGAATGAATAGAACCAAAAAATATTAATGGTTCTAACAATATGACTAGTTTTTATTGCATGTCCATCCACTTCATACTATATATAGATTAGTTGTATTGTTGATAATTTTGTTATAATTGTAACAATTTTATCTGTTGGACTCGTTTTTGTTACTTGTTTTACTGTCTTTTTTATTATACCATTTCCTTTTACTATTAATCCAATATCTAATTGACACCTATCAATATTTGCAGCATAGTGTTCCTTCGTTTGAAATATCATACTACATTTTATACTTAGCTTAAACTAAACTTCACTTTAAACTAGTTTTCAATTTGTCTTAAGTGGTAAATATTTTAAAACTGAAGTTATTAATAAAGACTGAGTAAGATATATGTTGCGGCATAACACGACCTTAAGTCGTTATCTTTTAGTGATAAGAAAGATTATGTGACCTTTAAATGTTGACTAGGTGTCTCTGGTAGTGCGTGATAAGACTCAAGACCAATGACCGTGTTGATACAATGGATACCAATGGTATCAATATATACACTTACAATTTATATGTATTTTGAAATGAATTCACTTCGATGGTCTTTTCATGGCGGTATCCCTTTATACACCCTTAAGCCAGTTTTATTTAAAAAGTCGTAATAAAAACACTCTATTTATAGTTAAATGTTTCAAATAATTTATACGATTTAGAATCAGTATTTCTCAAGACTATTGTCATTTTAGCACCACCACTACTATATGGTAATATATAAGATAAATATGTACAGATATCCGATTATTCTTAAAAATAACTTGTGCACTCTACAAACAAAAGGTCGATATCACTGTCCACTTAAACGACTAATAATCGCAAAAACAGGGTCGTTAAAAGTTAATTAAGACATGTAAGTGATAATTGGCACGCATGAGATAATGAAGTTTAAGAAAAATCTCGGTTATAAAGCAAGCTATTTAGAATGCAGAGTCTATAATTATATTAAAAACATAGTCAGAATTGCAGACTATATATTTTGTGTTTTTCTTAAAATTGGCCAGAAGAGTTATCGTAAGTACCTACAATTAGGCTACACAATTAAATTAATAACGACGATACGTATTTATGTAAGGGAAATATTGCGTAAAATATGCATTATTGTATAACTAGAAAACTAGATTCTCGAGAAATATACCTCACAGATCACAGACAGAGGCGTGCTATTCACTCCACAATTCCGTGCTAATGTAGTAAATTGGTTGATAATAAAATTACAGATTTATTTCTTTTTCTCCTAAACGTAAGAGATGATGCATTTTAAATTAATAATAGATTTTTTAATATAACCGTAATGGAACTCTTTCTTTGGCAGCAAGTTTATGCTAGACCTAGAAGTATTAGTATCTCAAATACTCGAGCGAAAATCGAACTCGAAACGTTTTTTGATGAAGAAATTACTGAGATCAACGCTAGGGAAATCGACACGTATTATAAAGAATCACGTTGTTCATCAAGCAATATCAGAGAGAATGCAAAAAGATCATTGTTGGAACGTACAAATGTGTTTATAATAAAGTCCAAGACGATTACGTCATCTTAATCACGGACATTGATTTGATTCCGTCATTGTTTACTACTCTTGCAGACGTTACTGATTTATTATGTAAATCGTATGGAATCATCTCGAGTGTGTACTTTGAGCACCGGGCAAAAACCCAGGGGAATTTGAGAAAACGTGAATGTGTGTAAATGTGAAACATGTGTGGAAGACACACGAACCACCATACTAGTGATAGCTGGAACAAGAAAGACAAAGTGACGAAATGATATAACAAATAACAGAAACTTAATTGTATTGATATACTGATATATACGAGCAAACTTTAGCAAAAAAATCACACTTGAACATAAAACAATAAACCATTCTAAAGCATTTCATACGAGTCTTGCTAATGGATTGATTTGGTAATGAAAATGTGTAAGAAATTTCATCATTTCTCAAGTATAAGTAACGAAATAAAAAGAAAGAATCTAAATTCAATGTTTATTCTTAAAGTAATTCAAGAATTGATAAATGTTACGTTTGAAATGGAGCGTTTGTTAGTTCCTACTTGAATAAGCAACGAAAAGGCGGAAGAGGTGGGCTTACGTAACTGACATTGAACCAGCAATCTACACGGAGGCCAACCAACGCCGGATTCGTGTTTATACTATCTGTCTAAAGTCTAAACTCTAAACGCCCAATTTACACGTAGAAATAAAACTATCTGACTGTTACTTCAAAAATAAGATTATTATCGGAATATTTTCTATTAAGACCTTTGGAAAGAGATTTGGATGGGAATTTGAGGTCATAACACGGACATGATGTTCACACAAATAAGTGGTAATTTCCCAGACCTAAACAACTTCAATTGTCTTTGATATTATAATTGATTTAAATATCATGAATGTCTATTTCTCACATTGTTAACAGCATCAAAAAGTCCTTTCGTTGTGATTTATTTTCTCATGGAAGCCCTTCAAAATTATTGACAACTTTTTGTGACACTCGTTTCTCTTTTGTACAAACAGGAAAACTTCAAAACCATTAAAAACATATCAAATATTTCTCAGTAACAGGACGTGTTAAATTGCGCAGTTTAGATAGGGAGCTACGTATACTATCGAAAGAAAACACGATGTTTTCCTTATCGAATTCATTGCTCTGCGCTGTTGAGTTTACAAAACAAATCAGCGGGACTTCCTCTTACAATGTTCTGATGAATATCACGGTTCGTTACATCGAAATTTTATAATTATCTGATACAGTTTTTACAAAGAAATCTGTATAATGAAAGACTAGAAGGAATATTTTTTTATTATTATATATTGGCACAAGTACGTGCGTAGAATTATTTTTTATTGATGCAAGACCAGATGCAGGAATAAGGATTAAGGACCTGCTGTCAAGGCACGGAAAACCTGTATAATCCTAATAAGTCAGCCTAACATGCTCGTTGAGGTACATGTCTGCCAAAAATTACCGAAATTCGATAACATCTTGATACACAGTCGTAAAAACTAACAACTGAACTAATGAAATCTACTAGTTTTTTTAATAAAACGCACAATAATAAGTCACTGGCTTGTCTGCTACAATTAACTACACAACGATTCACTAGACATGTTAGAAATTGCTTGTCTATTTCTAGTCCGTTACGTTTGCGTCTTACATAAATAAAACGAAGAAAGTTTTGTTGCGTACCTACTTTTTCGCTATTGCGACGGTAATATACCTGCTCGAAGTATTTCTAAATATAATCAAATTCGTTGGACATAACCAGAAATACTTGAATTCAATTAACATACAATGGAAGTTAATTATACGAGTTTTCATTCGCTGTATGACTTTGTTATTTATATATTGATTGGACGGCCTTTTTTTTGGAGTGTTATGCTATTTGAAGTTTATAACATATTATACATGTAACACCAGTTCTATTAGATTACGTCATCCAAGATTTTTCGTAACGCTACAAACTAATTACATCATTAGTGGTATGTCACCTTCATGATAATATTTATCGTGAAATAAATATGTAACAGTACAGGGAAATTGCAAGTTATATTAGTAATGGCGATGCTACAGAATTATATAACGGAACTCTGAACTACTTATATACGTAGTAACTTTACTATAAGATGCTATTACACCAACAGTTACAATATTGATAGATTTGCTTTTTAGCAATTCTTTTCAACTGTTTATAAGAATACCTGTCTGTTTTTTTTATATGTTCATCATATATGAAACTAATCATACTGAACTGTATTAAAATCTGTTTTTTTTATTTATAATAATCTTCTTGAACACTACAAGATTCCCTAGGCAATATATTGTACATATTTATAACGGAAATGCATTTATTAATTAAATGAAGCAATCTAGTTGTTTTGTAAACACCTTACTGCATATTACATAAGTAGTAACGGAGTAATTTATTTCACGGAAAACACCTGATCAAAACAAAGTTATTTTTGCGCAGCAGTAGTAAATAATCGGCGAAATAGAATTGATATTAATTCTTTGAATGATGTAATTTCATTTATCTATTATACTATACGAGAAATGGATAGTTTAACATATGCAAATCGACGAGGAAGTGATTGCAATTTAATATAGATTTCTATTATATCATCAATTATAATTAGCATATAGTACAATGGAATAATAAGCAGGCGCCTCTAGAATTTTATACCTTCAATTTATAAGGAATTTATACTTGTATATGTTATGCCAGTTTTACAGAACTTAGCTTCAAGTCATGTCACTTGGGATTTTGTTTTGAAATTTAGAGAAGAAATTGGCGTTAAGTAGATTATCTATCAGTTTTTAGTTCAGTCGGTGTTAAAGTTTGACTTTGCTTTGATCAAAGACGTCAATATAATCGATAATATCGGTATCGATACCGAATCGGTGTCCGGTGCCTTGTCGCAATCGTCCTTGGCCACGGCTCACGCTGCCGACGCGACCGACCGTAACTGCTTCCGCGTCCCCACTTACGTCACGACCACGTGTTGTTCAAATTTTGTTTACGTTTCCATCTTCAATACATATAAAATCCATGTGTCTATCATTCATTTCGAAATCACGACTCTATGAAGAGACTACGTCCTTCCACTTGCCACGATTCTTGCATATCTCCTTCGCTTCTTTCATTCTCATTAAACCTTTCATACAAGTTCGTAGGTTTAGAGTACTCTTGACTTGGCCCTTATTTTAAATCTCCTGGATTTGGTCCGAGTTTGCCTTGGTCTTTCCCTTTCAACTTTCTCATTCACTTTTGACTAATAAATTCTCTTTGTCAGTCTCCTTTCATTCAATCTATCTACGTGCCCAAACCATCTAAGCATACCTTTCTAAATTTTAATCACTACACCTTTTATACCACAACGTTCTCTTATATCTTTCTTTGTCACTCAGTTTCAATCCATATCTGCCATACCCAACTAAGATGGAAGCGCGATAACTATCTTTTTTTCGCTGGATAATACTATTAGGCACAACCAATGACCACACAGGTCAGGAGTGTAGGACTCGGTAATTGGGGAGACCTCGAAATACCCACTAAACCCCAGATGAATCCTCTTCATCGACGAGTGTCCCTGAAAAGTGTTATAACTCGGTAAGAGGTAATTTATTTCTTATGGTTTCTATCCAGCATCGTGCATCGAATTGTTTGCTTTGCGATACGTCTTTTCTTGTAAGCTGATCACTAGATAAGTCGGTGCCTCCCAACAGTGCAGACTCGGACTAATTAGTAAATGTAATTTCCAATATTTCGTAGTGAGTATTCACAACACTACGCCAGAAAGGACGTTAAATTGTCAAGTGTGACACCAAAATTTCAACGTACTTTTAAAATTCTACATATTTCCAAATCCTCAGGCGATTTATAAATGAATAAAGTGGTTTTTAACATTTGCTTATTGCATCTAACAGGATGAGGGTATTGCAGAAAATATGCAAAGCGCAGTTTTAAATGTATTACAAAATTATTAAGAATACTAATATTTTATTACATAAATCATAAAGCAAAAGTAATTCATACTTTCAAAATAAATATATCGCTGTGGAATTAACTAATGTTGACTCAGGAAAATCCATCTTGAATGTCATAAAAGGAAAAGTTATGTAACGCAAATTTAATTACGTTTAATTTTAAATTTTATGACTCAATCTACTGAGGCTATTTTGGGGTACATTTGTTCTGTTATTAAATGTCGAAAAGGTTCTCGTTATATAAACATTGTTCACGTTTTGTAAGGGCACATGGATCAATACTACCCAAGAAGTTAGCAAATGCGTCACGAGTCGTGGGGAAATTCACCCTGTGACGTCAGTCACGCGGCGGGCTCAAAAGGGCTTTGAAACAGCCTGTGTAGGCGTAAGCAAAATAGTCTCAGATCCCGATACAAAATTGCTACGCTCACATTGCATAAATTTAAATCTTGTGTTACAAGAAAGAATTGAATGATTTGAAGAATTTCACAGACGATAAACATGCGTGGAAGCAAGTCAATTGCTCTAATCGAAACAAAATAAATTGTAATGATGAGAAAAAAGGTCACTCGTATAAGTTTGTTGTGAGCTCCAAGGAACCTTCTTAATTTTAGTTATAATAATCTTAAATATTAAATATCATATCATCGCCCATTATCTAGAAAAAGGTTCTATGTTCTATGTACTATGTACCATATAAATGAAAATGGAAATATTAATAAATATGGAAAGTTTATACTATTGTCTTATAGCAATTTTAAAGAACAATAAAGACTATTATCATTTGAATTTCCGTAGCTGAATAAACAGTATTTTATTTTAAAACTATAATACGTTTTGATTGGATTGCGTGAAAATGTGATGTTTAACATTTGTTTGAATTAATATTCACTTAATTTTCTGACATAATATCACCCTCTAGTTATTAGAATAAACTATACCATACAATCTACTCCATAAATCTATATCTATAAATACAAAACTTATTAAGTGATGTTTGTCTTTATGCCTGCCACTCCCTTACAGTCATGTGTAAAATGGTAATATTTTTTTACGTTCAAAGATTATAATAATCATTCGTATATCAAATAATAGGTACTATTTTCTGCCTATTTAAAAGTAGGCGCAAATGATTTGCTAGTTAAGTTTACTTGCGCTCTAATCCTCGCAATCTTACAATGGTCTCTTAGGCTATAAAGGTTGTAACACATTATATCGACTAGATGTATAATTACTTACAATTAACCATAGAAATTTGAACCTTATATTTCCTTCGCTAAGGTTCACTTTACAATATTGGAAGGTACTTGACCAATAGGAAATAATGTGCTAAGGCCTTAAAGCTCTCTTAGTTATCGTCATTTGACGTTAACACAAAGCTATTGAAATTCATGAAGCTTCATTATATTTTGTAATGTTATTAATTAGCAAAGTGACAGAATCTTGATGGACAATCCCAATGATGTCATAGTGGATAGATTTGCTTCATTTACTGGGATCAGAAGTTTGATTTTGTGCAGGTCAAACTACCATGATTATGATAAGCAAAAAAACCTTTGTTCCGGTTTGTTGATACGTCGATATCATGGCAAATGTAACCTTTTACCAAGTTATCTCATCAGATGAGATCATATTCAGTGTTAACTTCTACGCAATAAAAAAAATACTTTCAGTCATTGACTTGTACATATATTAATGGTTTTAGTACATCTGCACTCGGTCCATTTTTGTACGATTACATCAGCGATGCGAATTATTTTATTGTAGTGACAACTGCGCAGATAGGAAAACTGTTCAAACACTGCTAGTTGGAAAAACAAGAGTGGAATGTACGTTGAATTGTTTTGCTAATGACGCATATGTCACGTTTGTCGCTGGATATCATATCGGGCTGTTAACTACAGGAATATGGGGAGACCCAGTTTACGCCAATGATCCCAAGAAATAACCATTTACTAATTTAATTAAAATCTACTTAGAATACTTATATTATTAGGATGTTTTTTACTTAACCAAGCAAAAACTACCTTACTTTAGTCATAAAATTTAATTTTCGAACATCAATGAGAAGTTTAAGGAAAAGGTCGTGAAAAATCTAAATAATAAAGTCTCAGATTAAAATTCATAACTGTTAGAAGTAATTATATTGCGTAAGGGGTAGCCATGAAATAAATTAATGATACTACTGTATTCATACCCACGAAATATAAAGGTACATTTAAATTGAAGACTCTTTTTCTAAATATTTTAAATGATTTCGTCAGGACTTTTACTGGAAAATAGCTTAGAATTTAGACACTGTTTTAGAAAGTGGAGTTTTAACGTCAGCTATTCAAGTCTCTGGTAGACAACGTGTTCTCTTGAACTCACAGTGTCAATTACAGAGGCAAGCTAACTGACTGACAAAGGTCAGAGTGTTAAGAATTCGATTTGTTTAAAAGCGTGTCAATCAAGCAAATTGTGGTGTCAATTTAGTAATAATACAAGAGCTTGTCAGGGAGATATTGTTGTCGCGGTCGGTTACGCAAAGAGTGACCGCGAACTGAGGTCGTATAGTGTATACGTTCTCATATTTATAATACGTATTCTTCAATCTCGAATGCGAGGCCAGAACCACGAAAAGAGTAAGGTTTCGCAACTGAACACTATTCAATGTCATTGTAAACAGTCCCGATGGCCGTTCGCAATTTTTTCTCAAGCATTAGGGACGCGCGTGCCATTTTTTTTGTAACATCTGTGTGTTCACATTTCGTATGAATCATTTTTATAATTCATCTATATAAAAAATTAAATCGTATCGTCTGTTTTTAACATGACTGTAGCATTTTATGTTAAACTAGCCGACTCAGCAAACGTTGTTTTAACATTTAATAACTTTTATCGCAATCAAAAAATAAGGGTTGTTGATAGAAAGGTGAAAATTTTGGGTGGTTTGTCAAAAAATGAAAAATGGATGTTGTCTAATTCTCCACCCTAGCCGATATGCACGTTAAGATTCACGAAAATCAGGCGAGCGGTTTCGGAGGAGTTCGACTTCTAACAACGTGACAAGACAATTTTATATTAGATTTCCGTGGTTAATGGATATAAAAAATACTATCTCCCACTGCCAACAACTTATATCTATAAAATTAAAATATTTTTTATTTAAGTAGGCTCAAAAGGCAAAATAGGCACTTTTGAACCGTCAGTAAAGGAAAGTTGATTCCACGATGAAACCGGTAAGAAATTCAGCGGTTACTTTTTAAAAATAATCAATCAATCAATTCCAAACATTTAACATCACTTAAATAATCTTCAACATTATAATATCCAAAACTGATTGCAGTATCCTATAACAAATGCATATTAATAACCCGACAAATGAATATACTCGCACAAAAATCACACTAAAATATATATAATAAAAAAACTATTGTATTGTTAAACTTTTATATCTGTTAATATACATGATTTTCAAGAGGGAAAACTAGTTATAGTTATTTGGCGCTGTTTCCTTGTTCAGGCTAAAATTTCTTTTAATAACAATGCACAAATAAAAAGAATGTTACAGTTAAACGAACAGGAAAATATAAAATCAAATGCAATGTTATGTTTTGCATCCAGTTTTAGTACCCAGTGAGTAATTTACTAAGAACAGCCCTTATACCGTGTGTATAGCGAAATCTATAACTGTGCATGATTTCTAACTCCCATACTATTTATGTAGGATATCTAGGTCTCTGGTATATTCAGGACAACAGGACATTTCATTTTTTCATTAAAATATCGTATGGTGAAATGTTTGTCTAATTATATTGTTATAATTATTACCATAAAAATAAAATTGATGTAAAACAACTTCCTTCTTATTTTGCAAGAGTGTAAAAAGAACGTTACAGCTTTATAGGATCAAATGAGTATTTGACTTAAGAATGTAGTCTTTTTTAATGTCCTATAATCAATATTATTAACCAATAGATTGAAGGATAAAAATTCCAAAAGTTTTAAAAATCGCAGTTAATCGAGCAGGTGAATCTGATATTAAATGATCACCAACGCCGTTAAACACCTGCCTTTTCTATATGATCCTGACTTAAAAAACTTGACATCTATGTAGCTCTAAATTTAAGTAGAAAACAATTGGTGTATTGATTATATTCTAATTACAGGCTTTACTAATATACATACATACGTAGTATCACGCCTCATTCTCATAGGGCTAGGCAAAGGCCACGATCCTTGCATATCTCCTTCGCTTCTTTCATGCTTATTAAGCCTTTCATACAAGTTAGTCGGTTAAGAGTATTCTTGACCTGGATCTTATTTAAAATGATCTGGATTTGGTCCTGGAGCGTTCGCCTTGGTCTTCCCCTTCCAACTTTCCTATTCGGCTTGACTCATAAATCCTTTTTGTCAATCTCTCAGATTGAAGGTTAAAAATTCCGAAATTTTTAAAAATCGCTGTTAATGGAGCAGGTGAATCTGATCTTAAATGATCAAAGCCGACAAACACCTGCCATTTAATAGGTTCTATAAGATCCCGATTTAAAAAACTTGACATTATGTAGCTCTAAATTTACCTCTTTTATAACAAAAGTAAAAGCCAATTGGTTTATATTCAACTATTACATAATAGTGTATTTATTATATCCTAATTTAAAGCGTTAATAAAGCTGTTTACAATGCCTGTCATAGTTAAATCAAAAATTCTTTATAGAAATAAGTTTTTACAGCACTATTTAATTACTAAATACAGTCTTTAAATGTTTTCGGTATATAAATCTTCATGTTATGTAAAATTTAGACTACCACTGTCACTGACATTATATAACCTCTTTGGTCTTCATTTCATATGTTAAAATGTGGTAATCCTATTGGAATATGGTTAGTGCTCCGAGCTTGTATTTTACAGGAAACAGAATAAGAAGTGTTCACTATAAATTTGTTGTTTATTAACATTTGCTCACGTTCAGGGAATTTCGAATCTTATTGCATTTATCTACGGTTGTAATTAATTGGAAAGTACGTTGCGTAGGTTTGACAGTTGAAAATATTGCAGGCCATGAAACTGCTAGACTGGATTCAGAACCGGTCTAGGACATAGGTAGCCGGTCGCAATTAAAGAAGCAGGCTTTCTGTCTTATATAAAATTCACTTTGTAATTGTTTCGTATTGCTTTATATATTTTTTTCTAGTGCGGTTGGCCTCGCTTTATTATATCATGATAACAATTACATATATGCAATAAAACATAGGACAATAATGATTTAATTTAAAGAAATATTTACGCTGTTTACATTTGGGTTATACATAACAAATATACAGTTGACTTTACCGTATATAGTAACATATTTGCCTTTTTTTTTAAATATCAGGGCTTTAAAAAACTGGCAACGCTTTCATAGGTTTATTTTTAAAGTCCATCTATTCACCCTTGTAGGCATGTGGAGACTATTTCGGAAAACATTAATATTGTGATAAAGCTCTTCAAGCCCCCTCTTAAAAGAAAGTTCTTTCCCCATCGTTTAGACTATAAATAGAATGTTACTTTATTCATTTAAATATCTTAAGAACTATAGATTTATTTCAAATGGTTACATTATATATGTATTAAATTTAAGCAAATGTCATGTTTGTGTAAGGAAGGATATAACGAATTAAAACAAGGATTTTCCAATACATAATTCTACGCGTTATTTTTTTCCTTCCGCTGAACTGTATCACATTTATATTCAATGTAACTTTAGAGAAGTTTTAATAATTGTAGTTTATACGAGTGACTTTCCAACGCCTATTGTTATATTGATAATACGGAAATATTCAAATGTTTCATCCATATACGAAGAACTTTAATTGTAAGCCTTGTGCCATTTAAGATGACAAATATACAAGTTATTAGAAGATCGCTTCCGAAAACGAAGACGATACTACTGGACCGAAAAAAATCGATCCGGATCTAAAAATAAAACCAGCAATGAAACACAAAATCAGAAACAGCCGAATCACGATCGAGTCAACGCCATTTTGTGTTTCATTGCTGGTTTTATTTTAGGAGCAGGATCTATTTTTTTGAAACTATAGTTTCATTTAGCTGTACTAACATGATGGAGCGTAAATAATCCAAATAAAACGTTTTAAAAGTACGATTTTTTTTAATCAGGTTCGTTTATGGGAGCCGACTCCTAACCCCTTGTTTAATCCAATTTTATGATTACTATACGAAATTGGTTTCTTGGAGCAGATGTTCTAATTTCATCTATGTTTCTATATACAATTTTATATCACTCGTAATGTGAATAATGCGTAAGCTTTATCACGTTTTTGTTGTAAAATAAACCAAGTCACTGTTATTTAAGTGTTTGACAATATAAAATATGATTTAGGAGTGTGCCATTCATGAGATGGTTGGGCAATTCTGTGTCGTAACGTTGTTGTGCGTCATTTCCGATTGATGACCGTGAACTAGGTTACGTCAGAGTTTAGGATGCGCCTACGCTATCGATATAGAGGACAGTCGCCTCTGTCCCCTCCTCTTGAACTAATTGAATAATTCGGTGTAGATACACCCGGACCAAATGAACAATGACTTTGGTAATAGCTTCTTAATATCCAATGGCTGGGAAAGACCTCGTCACACACCAAATGGTTTTACCCGCATACTTTATAATTCCAATAACAAAAATGGAATGAAGCTTCATCTTGCCAATTTTGCGTAACTTTTTATAGCAGAGTAGGGAAAAACATATATATATATAAGTATCAATCTAGGTCTTTATTTTACCCAGTCACAATTTAGGATGATAAAGAGATATATGAGTCAATAGATACTGTATCTATTGACTCATCACGATATCTCTGGAATCAAAAAGCTTAGAGATTTGAAATTTGGTAGGATTATTCCTTTTGACGAGTAGACATCAGCTAAGAACGGATTTTGCGAAATTCCACTCGCAAGGGCGTTTGCGGGGATGTTAAACAAACTATATCTTTTATGGTATGTAAAGATTCAAATCAAAAGTAAATTTTAGAAAATTACATACTTAAAGGGCAGTGCGGGTATGTTTCTTGTTTGTAAAACCATTTGCCTAAATTAATGAAAAAGCTACCAAAAACAATTCCAAACAGACGAAAGTCGCTTCAGCTGGTATTATATAATTTAATACAATACAAACCAGAGATTCTTTCTCTTTTTCCATGTGTACTCCGATTTATTTACCTGTACTAATGATCTCCCTTTTCTTGTAATTTTAGTAGAATTTGGGTTAGTACATCTTTTCCAGACCACAAATAAAATAGAGCATAGCTGTTTATACACTTACGCAATTATATACACACAAACTAACATATAGATAATGTTTTATTGAATAGAACGATGGCATTAAAATCAAAACATCAGTAGTAATAAAACAGCAAGCCAATTAAACGATGCACTGGAATATTTCCCAGCTAAAATAAAACGGATGTAAATCATTACACTGATTTAGTGAGAATGACATCACTTCTAATTAGTGATTAGTTTTATCTAAGGTAATTTCCAGTAACACGGATACAGTAAATTGCTTTTTTGTTGTACATTTACTTATAGTTTTTGGTAATTACAATATTTTATTCAAGTCAAGTGATACTGTAGAACTGTTTTAGTATTATCAGCAATTATTTACACTGTTTGTGTCAAGGATTCTTAAAAACCTGTTCATATGTAAATACGAATTAACTGTATACGAGTTTAAAGTTTATAAAGGATAATGTTTATTTAATTTTCTAAGAGTTTCCGAAGTTTACTATGTTTTATTAGCTCTTGTCTTACTTTATTGTCTGTATCTTGTATACATTATTATACTTCCGCTATTAGAACAAGCCATAATGTAATGACGTCAGTTTCCTACACATTAGTCGTGTTTCAAACTAAATATTATTACGCTATAGTGTTATTTCAAGGTATAGATGACGTAAAATATGAACTATTAAACATAAGCAATGACGCGATGGTTTAAACTTCCCTATTTCAAATATTCGATATTAAATCTTAGCTGTGTACATATTTTGTGGGTATAGAGTGAAACTGAGCCGTCACGCTCGGCTATGTAACTCTCGTTCGAGTAATGTCGGCTCACGTCGACTAAAGAAGCGATAGAATTATAGTCAACTAGTAAAGGTTTTGTTTTAATTCATTATTTACTACACACAAGTATTTTTTCTATAATAATTGTTTAAATATTCAAATAGATTAATGCAATAGCAATAAAGTTATAGCACTCAACAAAGAATTTCGTCTTTTAAATTCAAAAGGTTATAAATCTGAAAACTTGATATTTATGATAATGAATAGGAAGACTGTG
Source organism: Elymnias hypermnestra (assembly GCA_015832385.1). Lineage (NCBI taxonomy): Eukaryota > Metazoa > Arthropoda > Insecta > Lepidoptera > Nymphalidae > Elymnias > Elymnias hypermnestra. The sequence continues at coordinate 3,875,242 of JACTOM010000927.1, read as the reverse complement.
GAATTAGTTCTTATTAATATTCCAAGGGAAACAAAAGGAAGTGCAAATAAGTCCTTTAGAGCCATTTGACTCGATCGATCCCCTAATGACATGGAAATGAATGACTGGACACAACATCGAGGTTAGCACTAAAAAGTCAATTGTGTGCACCAAAACAGGAAGCTCTTTATAGGGCAGACACCCGTGACTCGATTAGTAATAACTGTGCATATATAGACTATTGTTAAGGTGCCAACGTGAGCCATTACACGTAATGTCTAAGTCATTATATTACATAGACGCAGGCGCCTGCAAACAATGCACTTAAATGATAAACTCGTGTTAATGTGTGTAAGCTAAATTTAGTCCACACTAAGATAAAAGATTGAAGGTACTATGTGTATTGTGGCAATTTAAGAGACTCTCCATACTTTGGTTCATACACAGGTAAACGGGAAAATAACTGCAATATGTGAAATTGTATCTACAAAAGTAACCCCTAAAATCGGAGTTTAAGGACATTTAAATGTCAATATTCACATTAATCATTGATAAAAACATATTACGTAATGTAAGCAAACGCTTATATTCAGTTTGCGATATAGAAGGTGTGAGGCTTTCGAAAAGGAAGACAGATAATAGTACTAATGACACCTTTGATGATGGGAGGAAAAGCATCGATCCTGATTAAAAAAAAATTAAAACATTTTGTTAGAGTTATTTACGCTCCATCATGTAAGTACAGCTTAACGAAACGATAGTTTATTAAAAAATACATTACTATACAGAAAATCTAAACATGTTTTTTTAGTCAGGTTCGTTTTTTTTCGTCCCATCATCAAAGGTGTCATTAATACTATCATCCGTCTTCCTTTTCGGGAGGGGTATCCTAACACCTTGTATATCGCAAACTGAACAAAAGCGTTTGCTTACTTACGTAATACAATATTTAACAATAATTGATTTGAATATTGACATATCAATTATCCATAAACTCGAAAAGTTTAATTTTGTAGATACAATATCGCATATTGCAGTTATTTTCCCTTTTACCTGTATGTAGACCAAAGTATGGAATGTCCCTTTAATTGTCACAATACGCTTAGTACCTTCCATCTTCTATATGTGTAACTAGACTTTTGACAAAGTCTTAATCTAGCTTATATACCGTGATGTGAACAACGCAAACAGAACACCTCTATAACTTATTAATATTACCAAAACATGAGCTAGTGATTTCTAATTTAAGCAGGTAAAGTAACAAATTTAAAATCGTCCAGTTTAAAACAATAGCAATAAATAACACCGTCCATAACCATGACACTTACATTGTTGTCATGAGATAAACACGTCAATAGATGAAGGTAAAACTCTCGAGTTAAATGACAAAAAAAATGTGGAGTCAAAAGCTTTTGAGACCAGTAGCTTATTTAAATGAGCAAGGATATGAAATGCAATACGCCAAAGTGAAATTCACGAGGCAGACGCAGACGTCAAGTATTTTTAGTGGCGACGCATCGGGTTTGAAGGGTTAATCGCAATTCTGGCCACTTGCAGACCGGTTTTGTTGTTTCTTTTTTGCTCTGCGCCAGACTCGAGGTAAACGCTCGATATACAAGGAAATTTTCTGCCTTCTATTACTTTAGTCCTGCAGTTTGTTAGGCGTAGGATGCATAAACACACGGACGCCTTTTTATCACGCTTTTATAAGCTTCGTTATCTATATCGACGTCCCCTACATATAAAAAGCCAATTTAGCTAGACTGTGCTTCAAAAACTATACAGATATGTGTAACTGTATTAATAATATGTTTTTTAAGCATCATATTTTAATAGCTATCTAATTGAAGACTAACGATGACCTATATATGAACATCCAAATGATAAAAAAGTAAAAATATCTGAAATGCAAGTTGACCGTTGATAGATAGGGGCTGTCGGTGTGGAACTGAACTCTAGGACCTCAAAACAACAAATTAATTTGTAACTCTTCGCATTTAATAAAGATCAATGGCAATACAAAAATTATTTCCACTATCTTAACCTGGGCCTTTAGATTTACCTCCTAAAAAACACATTTTTTTTTATTGCGGTTTTCCTAAATAATAAATATTGATGTCGTTTTACGAATAGTAGTTATCTAAATTCATTGAACAATATATAATAAGCAAACCACAATTCAGGATATTCCTTAAAAATGCATTCAATTATAACAATATTCATGCAATAAATTTAACCGCAAATGTTAGATTTACATGATTTCTATTATAATAGATTAGTATATACTGATAAAACAAGTTACAAAAACGTTGTAAGAATGAAGAAGAGTTTTCAATCTCAGATGGCCAAAAATACGTTATAGATTTTTATAGACAAACTCATGATTAAATAACATTCTAAATGAAGTAAATAGAGAAAACGCGTATTTGAATCCGAGATTCCATAATATTAGCGTTAAATTTAAACACCGTCTCCGCAGAAAATGTTTTCGGAGTCAAATAAGGCGTAGGTGGCGTACGCTGATATTATTTACTCAAACAAAAAACAAGGATACTCGACTCTGCTTACATCTCTCGCTTTGAATTATCCCAAAGGAGTTGATATATTTTCCTTGAGAAGTTTTCTATTTATAGCAAAGTTCGAAGTACATTTTTGTTCAAAGACGAATGACGTCAATTCAAGAATATTCGCTGAAATTAAAATGAGGAAGTGCGACTACACCCACGCTTTCCATTCTGAAATATCCCAAAGGAATTGTTACGTTTACTCTGCTATTAAACTTTAGTGTATATAATATTCCTTAATAAACTTTTGGCTTTATGTTATATCAAGAAATTTTCCTTAACATCTCCCCTATTAATAACCTTCGATCTTCACTTAGAAACATTATTGATAAATCCAATGTTATTCATCTTTTCCTTATGTAACACAATTCCGTCCTTTTCCTTATTTATGAAGGAACTGTTAAGGATATCTTAATAGTTGTTACCTCAAGATTACCTTAAATATCTTGAGCACGTGCGACGTCTTTTCTTTCATCTTTTACTTTGCAAATTTGCTATTTCAATCTATTTATGTGATACTTTCCCATAAATTCTTTATATAAAGTTGCTTGTATTGTGTGAAGAACTCTTTTGCTATTTTTATTGTACTATTTCCAATGTTTGAGACTTTGGTTGGTTGGTCCAATGGTTGGACTTAAGCAACATGGTTTCATATAATTATATATGGACCTAGCGTTATTTAAGGTGAGTTTTTTATTTGTATATCTATAAATAACCGATTTGTGACCTAATTTATTAATGCGATTCGTTATGAACTTAGTTTTTATTTAATGAATTTTACACTAAGTTTAATTCAGCTTCATATAAGCAATTTTAATTGCATAAGACATTAAAAACAAATGTTATTGAACTCGGCCCAACGAATGTATGGGGATGTGAAAAAAGGGCTGATTTATGACACAAAGCGGTAGCTGGATCACGCCCCTTATCGTAAAACTGCAAGACAACAAGATATTTGGTACATATACATGTTATTTCTACATTGAATCACTCGAGATCTTCACTGCAAACTCCGTACGCTTTGGAGAGTATATTTACTATACATTTTATGCACAATAATGGAAATCTCTTAAGTTTTACTTTTGTTTTCTTAAGCGCTTTGTTTTAGAATAACAGGGGAGACATTTTAACTTGCATAATTTTAGTTAGAACACAATTATTAAGAGAAATATAATAATGTATTTATTATTATAAGCTATGCAGGTTTAAATTTAAAAAAAAATAACAAAATATAAGTGGATCGAATCGTTAGCAATTGCTGGCAAATATACACACGTAGAAAATGGTAACTCGAACAAGGTTGGCAAATAAATAGCTGATTAATTACATAAACGGCTAATTAATGTAATTTGCGTATTTCCGAAGACATATCAACTGGTATGTAGAGCAAATATATTGTTTCGTAATAATATTCATCATCAAAATCTTTGTATACTGACACATTAAAAATAATTTTGCTGCTATCTATATTTTTAGTTCCATCGTTTTATTAAGCCCACGCATTTATCGTTTCTATATTGGGCTTCGATAATTTAGAGGGTAGGGAGGTATTTTAAAACATTATCAAGGGGAACGTAAATAGCTGGGGGTAGTGACCTGTTAGAATCATCTATGATTCATCTCGAACCCTCCGTAATCGCCCATACGTTTTTTTTAAAGTTCCCTCCTAATGACGTCATCGGTTGCAGTGACGCATCATTCCTTTGAACGGTATTCGTCAGGAGTCCGTCACAACCTGATTCATTGTCGCATTGTTGTTTTGAGAGTTTTATTTTTATAAACGGTGACCGCAAAGTTAAAAGGTATTTAAAATTTTCTTTTGTGTAGCTAGCGAAAGCTCGATATAACAAACTTGGCGAACTCCTCGGTCTGACGTTATTTAGGTAACTTTATTTTTAGAATTTATATAACAAATATAGCATTGAGTTTGAGGGAAATTCCGTTTGGTTATGGAATAATTTTGCAGAGTTATATAAGTCTGATAATTATAGGTTATTTACGCTTTTAATTTTCAGATTGTATTATTGAAGAGTCTGAGAATCTGAGCATTAGAAATTAATTTATATACAAGGACAATTATCAGACAACGCGTTCAATTTGTTAGATAATTTCTATCAATAAAAGCCGAAGATTTATGGTTTGGTTACGCTGGATGGGTTTCAGCGGTCAGCGACCCTAGCAACTCGGATATATGCAGCGATTGGTAAAGCTGAGTGAGGCCTGCACGAGAGCGGAACAAATTTATGGGAAAAAGTAAATCGGAACAACACGAACTTTATGTTGCTAAGGAGGGAAGGCACATACGAGAGTTCGTATGGAACGAAATGGAACGATATAAAGGAATAATAGTTAAGTTAAGCCACGTGTCTTCACGTTCAGTGTCCATCTTCAACGCCGCGCCGTTCCCGATGGGCGCTCTTGCGAAACTCAGATTTCAAAGGGCGCAGACAGTAAAAGCGGACTCGTTTCTAAGTAATTGTTGGCACGTGCATATTTTTTGCTCAGCGAAATGTTATGTGCCTTTGAAGAATTAGGGGAAAGGACGCGTGCCGTAATCGTGTCTATTGTCAAGTTTCTCATTATAAGTTAGTCACTAACTTAATTGGAAATGTTACTGTATAATGGCCTAGACGTATTTGTAAAGTTGACTCATCGGGTGATATCCTGACAGCCAGATTTTTTAAATTTTCAATCTTATTCCCCAGAGCTTCAGGATTCTCATGATATGAAAGATAGGTAGGTAAGAAAGCTACTATTTATTGTAATACTTAACATGCTTCATGATTTTTAATTAGTATTTTATTTTATATTGTTGTATGAGTTTTGTACTCGTTGATATTTATATATTATTATTTCGGTATTAATTTTTGTTAGAATAATTTTAAACTTATTTTTATTAGAATAGTTGAAATAGTTTTATTGAAATGTTAGTGTATGATTGCATCCTCTCCGTGGCATCGCCTTGGTTAAGGTATTAGCTGAATATCAGCGCTGTATGCTTCAAGGTTTGCTTGGACCATGCAGCAGAATGCTGAGCTTTTACCTTTTGCTCTCTTGCTAGTCTGATATGAATATGAGCGGTCTTTGAATTAATGTAATGTTTGGCACAATTTTGAAATAAACGTTTTTTCTTTCTATTTTGTTCTTTAGAGAAGTGAATCCGAAACGTAGATCTAAATAGTTTTCATGTACATAGCCGTGTAGTTGTAGGCAGTCTGATCGTGTCACAACGCACGGGCGGATAAATGCGGAGTTACGCAAATCCGCAGATATGTCGGCTGTGCGCGGGCGCGCCGCACAACGCTTGCACAAGGTTTCGCAGACCTTTGTTTTACGCAACACGATCGATTTAGTACCTAGGTCTTATCTCAGCTGTTCACCGAAACCCTTTCATAAATAAAAAGTAAAAAGACCTGTAGCGAAACGGAAATCATTTCTCCGCTTGTGAAAAAAACCATTACATCTTTCAATTATAACAGGTGTAAGAAAGCAGACACGCAAAAATATAATGGACTATTGTATGTGCGACAGCTATGTCCGGTAGTTCATTTCCCAGAATGACGACCGCATTGTGATTCGTATAGTAAGTGGTGATGCTTGCTCGAGATCAATGCACTATGTCCACGTCCGGTAGCCGCGTCCGGTGTTTTCGTATCACCAAAAAAGGTGCGAACATGCGTTATTTATAGTAGTGACGAATGCCCGAGTCGCCCTCGTCCGACTCATTTATTTACAGAATGGGGAGAGGTGTAGGTGTTTGAAAGCATTCCTGTCCGTTTTAATCATGCGTGATGCATTATGTGTATATGGGTACACGCACAGTTTTCCAAATGAGTTCGATCGTCGGTTCCGCACGAGCGAAGAGGCGGCGCGGGCGCCAGCGACATTGGCACAGTTGCGCACGACCTCTGCAGCCGCAACTCGACCGAGGCCACAACAAACGCCCCAAAACGAATAACATAGACGTCTGAATTCCGGCACGCCTGAATCACTCCGTACGAAAGTAGACTCGATGTACAGACAGATTCCGAATCTCGTCTTGTAGCAACACCGGCGTCGGGTGCCAAGAGATACTGCGTCGCGGTTTCCATCCCAAAAAGTATCCGATTATGCAATTGTAACAATACATTTCACGTTTCACTAGAGTTATTATACAACTGTCGAAATTAAGAGACGCACTGACACGAACGGGTTACACTGTGCCCGGTATTATGCAAATGCGTCACTTCAACTTTGCGTTGTCTTACACCACGGCGCTTTGGCAACCCGGTTTCAAAACGTTTTCAAAACAGCCGGTGTGGGCGCAGCAATACACGCTGAACTGTTGCCAATATCAGTAACCGCTTCGGGCGACTCTCTACGTGCTATATTGATATGTTTAATACGTGTAAGGTGATTTTTCAATGATCGTACTGTCGTGTTTGGAAGGAAATGTAGTGCAGGCGGTGGCCGGGCCGGTATGCGACGCGCCGGCGTCTGCCGGGTCTATCGCGAACCAATTTGGCACATCCGCTAGAGAGTGCCAGCGATGCAGCCGCAGCCATAAATATATCGACGTTCAGACGTGCCGAAATAATTTCGCGACTACAAACTCGATAATTTTCAATAATTACACCTCATAGGCTTTTTCTTTATTCGGGAAAATACCGACATAACCTTTTTAGTACGTATAATGTTACGTAAGCAAAAGCCGTATCACGAGCGTCTCATTGTTTGCGATCAGCCGATCCGGCTTCTCTAAACACTGAGTTACGCAAAAAAAATCCCTCGGGTTAAATTTTGTTACCTGGAATGTTTGCTGGGGTATTATTATTTTAGCGTGGAGTAGGCGGGATGACTCCGAACAATACGCCGAGGACAATATGTTATACCTGAGGTTATTTAAAAAGGTCTCGTTGTGTTTATCAAAGAGAAAACTCGCGGGCTCCACTGAGTCTGGTTCGTTATGGTGTAGTTACTTTTACCTATTGTATAATTCTTTCTGGTAAATTATAATTTTAAAAGACATTTAAACTAACAATATTCTCGTCCATTAATGCGCAGGCATTTCCGTATGCAATATCCTGTCAGCTTTATCAAAATCTTCAAATTGTCAATTGGAAACATCCGGCTTGCAATAAATGCTTTTGCATCAGGTATACAAAAGACTAACGTAAATAATATATGAAAATATGTTTGTACCTGTATTCCTTTTAAAAAGAGGATTTGATATTTTAAGAGTCCTGTGATAACCGCTTTAGGATCATTTACCTGCAATGTTTGTCAAATCCTTGTCAAGACCCTTGTCCGGATGCTACGATCGATATCACCTTTGATAAGTTTTGTCGCTCCAATCAATTATGTCTTTGTCTATAATTACGGTTTTTTTATAAAACATATTACTTCGACGGTAAGATTTTGAATATCGTAGCCGATTTCGGCGCAGAACCAAGTTACTATATTTTATACCATTAAAGGTACCTAATATTATATATGACTAATTATAGATGTAAGAAACTACGAAAAAGATACAGTATGCAGCGTCAAAGAGACGCGAAATCAATATTAATGTTTTATCTTTGAGACTGCGAATCGCGTTATAACTCGGCATGGAGTCTGCCGGATGAGTCGAATTTATAATCAGGGGTGCTATTATTCAGAAAACGTGAGAACGGAGGTAGAAAGGGCGGGTCACTTGCTCATATTGCACCTTCCATAATCAGACTTGCGATCATTCTCACGAAAGCAAAAAGCATCTATAGAATAACTCTTGACCATCGCGACATGTGCCTGCGAGATCATTAGAATTTATTAGGGCTACGCAAGGTCAGCTGCCCGTATGCAAATGAAATTGGACCGGTTTTCTTAATCACACGTCCAACTTTTTCTGGGAAAGTTAGACACTCCTATTAACGGGAAATGATTTTAGGTCAAGATCCTGTCGACACAGCTGGCTACCTGATATAGAACGGTCCGTTAATATCTCGAAAACAAAAAGTAACATTTCCTTTTTCAATTCTGACATATGGCAAAACTGGACTCGCACCCGCAGCTTGCGTTTCTGATAAAAAAAAGGATATACGTCTCTTCATAGGCAGTGTACTATAAAAAAGAGGCATCACATAACAGTCTATATTCATAGGCTCATCTTACTGAGTCGTTTTATGAGGCTGTCAATTAATTTCAATAAAACATAGTGTATTCAAGTTATTAGCAATTTTCGCTTCGCTATGTTTAATACGTGTTTTAATATTCAAATGTGTTTTGGCATGTCGGCTTTGAGATGCAACTTTTGCAAAGGCTTCTGAAGTTGTGGTACACCTACTTGGTTATGCGGCTCTGATATTACGTAAAAGGTGAAGCAAAACTTTTTGCATGCGAGGCACGGTTCTCGTTCCGCACCGCGAAACGACGCTTTTGACAACATTCGCTTTGATGATACTCTGCTGAAGGATATTAAAATTTTCCCCTTTTTTCTGTCTGTCCACTGCAAAGCCGACTAAGTTAATACTGTTACGTAAACAGACGCGGGATTACAGCTCATGTAACGCTGGCATTGACGTGTGTGCCGTTTCGGATTCAGCGGTCGTGTCAAAGGCATTTTTTAAATCTGTTTGACGAATGTCATTTAGGACAAATGAAATCTACGCAGGTCAAAGGAACCATTATTGTCAGACTGACTTTGTGGAGGCGTAATGAAAATTGTCTCGGTTGAGATGTCAGGGTAACCGCAATACATAAAAGTCAGGTTTGTTGCCCCCGACGTAGGAGGGCGGACGAAATAAGATTGGATTTGGGCAAACAATTGGAATGTTAATATACAAAATTCTCGAGCACAATACTACAATATTAGAAAGCGAGATTGAGTTTATTATCAAAAATAACAATCTTATAAAACCAACAATATAAGGGTTTGAGATACGGGACAGGTGAATGATGGTGTTTTACTTGAACTATGCAGGAATTCGATTGTTAATGTAAATAACATAAGGGGTGCATAAAACGTGTTTGTTGATATTTTAATGGGGATCAGGTGACTGGATAAGGGATACAGTTGTCCGTATGAGGGTCGGCGGTGCGTGAGGTGCACGGGCGCAGAGCCACTCACCCTTGACCCGATTGTATTGTACGCAGCAATGACACCGTTCGCCTTGAGCCGCTAGCATTGCCGGAGATATTCGCAACAATGGAGGCCAGATAACGTTTCAAAAGTCGAAAATCCGCCGGTTCCTACCGGCTGCTTGTAATTAATAAAGTTGGGTAATTATTTGTAATATTTGCGCCTTTGCTGTTTATTGCAATTCTTGTTCAATATACTGTGCGCTTTATATTGATGGTTTCACTGTTTGCTTTTGGAAATGTTTAATGTATGGACGGCTACTTCAGTCTTACACATCATTTTTATTTGGCAAGTCGTTACATGTTTCTATAGTGTTTTGTTTGAAAACGATTACATAAGATATTTCTGTGTAATATTAAATTTAAACTTAGAAACCCGATTATCTAAAATAAAAAATAATAAACATAATTTAACAAATTACTTTCTTATCAACATTTTCAATGAGTCACTATATCGGGACATTATAAATGATGACAATAAATTAGTTGATAACATTTTATCTTATTCTTAGGTGCCTATCTTTTACAGAGGAAACGACGCTACTTGATACATGCAGCGTTTCCGTTTCCGACATTTTTTGGGTCTTTGCCATACTTTTTTCCCACGAACCTTATAAAGTAGGCGGATCATAAAAAAAGCAAATAATAGTGCTGAGTCTGTTAAGGTCTTTATTCGTTTTAGATTAGACGATAAATACAATAAAAATATTTTACAGACGCAACTCTTCTTCGTAAATATTTCTTAGAATGTCTGAATTTGTTGGCCCATTTTTTATTGGTGCAGGACTCAGTGGAACGACACGTTTTAGTGGAGTAAATAGATTCTATGCAGGTGCACCGAATAAATTTTCATACAATGCGTTGTATAAACCGACCAAATAAATTGTTACTAAAATTACTTGAACAAGGTTGAAGATAACTCTTCACTTCTTTGATCGGTTTATAGTTTTAAGTGAACAACTGAGTAACTTTGTCAATGCAAATTACACAAGGTAAAACGATTTTCGATTGCGAGCGGGAGATATCGTCAGTAGGGGAGCGTTGCGTCACTGTCATTTCATTGGCAAAATTTAGCACACGGCAATCCAACGGCTGTGTTGTACTTCGATAACGGTGTATTTCAACCGATTGCGATTTATACGAGACTAGATTTCTCTACATTAAATCAAAGTCCTTGCGAAAACATAACATAAAATTGGGAAATCATGAGCGCTCAATAAATGGACGTTAGGTCATACGCTTTTTCTGCTGCTCTTTGTGTCTATGATTCTGTGAATACAAGTTAACCCGCTTCCAATATTGATACAGTTTATCAAGAATACTTTAGATTTCGCTAAAATAAATCAAAATAAACTCTTAAGCTTCTTTATATAACCATGACTTAATCTATGTGTTTTAATACGTCTGTAATGTTACAATGTATAACAAGAGTAATTTAGATTTCACTAAACAACTTGTATATACAAAAAATTAATAAACTTGAGATCAGATCATATACACGTCCTGTTGTCTTACACTTTAATCATTTTTTTCTTAGTCTAAAGTCATTAATGAGATTGAGAAATATATACGTAACATATAGCTTATTCGGAAATATAAAGTATAATTATAAAAACTTACCGTTGAGGATCTGCAAACACGAATTTTCTTAATTTCAGGTCCCGTAAGACGATGCCTTGTTCATGACACGCTGCTACTGTTTCCGCCATTTGTCTAAAAAGTCTGCGAGCTTCATGTTCCCTTAAACGTTTCCGCGCCCTTACATAAGAGTGCAGATCTGAATGAGATCTTGGGAATACAAGGTACACCCTTTTATCGCCCACCAGCACTTCGTGAATTGGATTCACGTGTGGATGATCATCAAGACGGTAGTGCGCTTGGAGGAGACTACTGCAATCTCTTGATACCACCTAAAAAGAACAATCTCTTTAAATATCTCAGTAGTTTTACTGTATACGTAAATTTATCACAAAATGTAAGATATACCAATTAAAATATGTTAAATAATTTTGAAATGCATTTTCATTTTTATAATGTTACTAGATAAAAAGATATCACAATATAATAATTGCTTTCGACTATAAACGTTGGTTTCATTTTTTTTATAATTTACTTCTGTATATTACCTATTATTACTCAGTCAGAAGCGTAGGCTAACATAATATTATCAATAATATGTAATAAAATACGCCGTAACGGTTATAACCAAGTTAATTTTAACCATAAATGTACTCGCGTGTCGTTTACCTTTAGAGCAAAATACTCCAAGTGAACTTGCTAAGAGGTTGCAAGATTTAAATCGGGATAAATGTTGCCTGCCCAGACCAGTTTGCCCTACGAACAACTCAACTAGTAATATTTCAGCTTAGGTATACTCTATTCATAATACATGAACAGAGCCATGTCCCCTTATAAAAGGACCAAATTTAAGACTTACAGAGAGTCTATTTTTATCGTCACAATTTGAAAGGGCTACATCTAAAAGGAATAGAGGGATCTAAGCCTTTCAAATATATCAAACGAATGGATACTGGTCCTTTGCAAAATATTATAATACAAACAATGGATACTGGACGCAAACTGACTTTTAAACGGAAATCCCTCCAGTTACAATCAAGTTCTAATATATAATCCATCAACTTAAATACAACACAATATAACTATACTATTCAATAAAAACCTTTCTTTTTTATGTCAATATAATTTGTGGCATAAGAAAATTTTCAGTTATAACATATTTAAATGAAGTACTCTGTGGTTTTAACATTTAACTGCACAAAGAACATGTCGTGTTTAGGCTGTATGATGTAAAATCTTTGCGTTAAAGAGATAAATAAAAACATAAAAAAATAAAACGACGTGTCATTCAAATTAAGTATAACTTTATTCATAGACTATAAACTGATTTTGCAAGTTAAATAACGGTCTATTTTTGGCAAATGACTAAATACTATTTTAGAACTACACAAAATGTCAACGACATTACGAACGTACCCATAAATAAAATCAAAACTTATTTCCCGATCCACATCAGTGATGAATCACGTCGCGTGCGTAGAAATACTTATTTTTAATATCCAAAACTTATTTTCAGACACAAAGACACATCAATACGATTATAAACTTTGTTTACTAGGGCGTAGCACGAAAATATTTGACCTATTTGTCAAGTGTTTGCGAAAAAAGAGCCGATAAGAATTTGCAATAGTTGAGTCCATAGATAATATTGGGCTCCATATTCGAATACGGCAGCTAACCTACTTACTGCTATCAATATTTATTTAATCGTTAACTGTTGCAAAATATTTACTGATCAATTTAAGTTTATGGTATATATACACTGTATAGATGAAGTAAAAAATATTAAATGTAGTCCTATATTTCATTTTTATTTCAATATTAAGTTTTTTGTATCAACCACAGGAGACGAAGTCGCACGCGTTACAAACTTATTTTATTTTTGAAGTATTGCCTTGTAATTTTGCTGTGATTCAGAATACATTACTAGATAAGTTTGTTTTAAACACAATGGAGTCGTTAGTTAGACAGCAATGAACTTGTAACGCAATTCTATTACATATTTAACGGAGTGGTAATAGAATGTGGGTGGGGGACGCTGAGAGGGGACCCCGCTAGCCTCGCTGTGACATTCGGCGATCGGTGCGTTATCAACTTGTCTATTTCACAATGTCAATGAGAAGGTCAAGCTTTATTTTCGACGCGCATCCACTTTATTATGCGTCAAAATAAATAAATACTCATCATTAACATATCATTTCATTTCGTTATTTTGAGAATATTGTAATTACTTTTGGCTGTTTTAAAAATTAGAAGTCAACATAAATTATGTTTACATAATTTCACCAGTTTGGAGTGTTATCTTTTGTTTTAAAATATTATTGCCCACAGTTTAATTTTGATGAATTAGACATTTAAAACTCGCGATGTCTGTTTAAACCATAGTTAATAATATAATTTCACTGAGAATTTTGTTCACAAATTATATAATTGATTTTAATTGGAGAAGAATTGTGGCTTTCTTGTCAATTTAAACCTGTCATATCAGAACAGAAAGTTGTACAAGAGTTAATCACGTAGTGAAAATTGCTTAGTAGATTTTGATTTCACGAATTACACAAGGCATATATTTCTTAGTAATAAGTGTACAGCTAATATTATAAATTATAAAATTCGGCGTAGTGTAATACAAATGTGGCAGTAGTGTCGGCAAGAGTCGATGTTGTAAATACACAAAGTTTAGCAACGATAACGTTGCCTCACTTAACCTTGCCAAGTTCTCACGAGGGAAGTGCCTATTCTGCGCCTTGACAATACCAGTATGGGCCTTTGTTAGTACTAGAACTATGTATCCTGTGTTGCCTTATACCGAAAAATTGTAACTACATATGTACTTTGAAATATTCGAAAGACGTATGATTCTTGGACAAAGGCGTTTCAAAATTGTACAAATTATGTAAACTTTTGGACCAGCAATTTCATGGACAGAAATATATTACAGATAGTCAAAATAGATTACCTTTTAAACTTAAATGATTCTGATGAAAACCTTACATAAATTGCTATAGACCCGATTTATAAATATTATTCCTTAACAGTGTATTTATTATTATTGCCAAGTTTGTCTAGGTTTTACTTGGCGTGTCGACTAATTACTTTATACAGACGCTTTATTGCAACGATCTTCAAAAGAACAAGTTTACCAACTGGTTTAAAAGTTGCCTTGGCGCCTGCATGATTCAATCGGACGCGGAAAAGATTTAGTTTGCAAAAAAATGGACTTTACTCAAATTGCGATTTTAATTTAATCCGATGACGCGCTTGATTAAATCTATGATTAATCTCACGGTGCGATTGTTTTGCTTACGTTGAAATTAACGTTATTGTTTGCTGTTGCGAAAGTCGACACATGACATTGTAAGCGACGATGGCTCTGGCCTACAAGTGCGATCGAGCAACGCGAGGCCGTGACATATAAAGTTTGACATCGATGTTTTTAACTAAAAACATGTCATATTTAGAAATAATTAAATTAATATAATATTGTATATCATTACAGCATTATACAATACGCACGAAGTTTACGCTATGTAAACAGAATTATCATACAATTTTCATCAACTTAATGACAATAAATTTTGACGAGAATTCAAAGCGATAATTTAAAAAAAAGTTTGATTACTCCGTACTCGACCAATATATTTAGGTTATGTTAAAAAATATTTATTACTGATAAAATTTGATGTGTGGGAATTTATATGTTGGTCTCAATTATAAGAGTTAAACTAAGTTAACAATTGATTAATTGCAATGAACGGGAAACGCCATGTGGGATCATTATTGAACACCGAGCTTATCTCCATGGGGCGTCTATCCCGTGGGATACAGAACCCTTTACTTTGATTAGCAAACGCTACTGTACTTAATAATGTCAAAGAATATCTTGTTCAAATGTTACAATCTGAAAATACTAATATGTGGAAATATTTTTTAATTTGCTGACACATTAACGCTTGACTGTAATCCCACTAGATGTCTAAGTCTACGATAGAAGCGTGCTAACCTGGTAAGAAGCACCTTGCCCATTATTTATATATATATATATAGATGTATCGTATATAATTATAGTGATTACTTCAGAATTAGTGCTCAACAAGCTAATTACCCGACCAAGGGTCGAATAAAACAAGAGATTACACAGTGTATCAATCAAACAAAGCTGCGCAACTTCTGTTGAAACCAGGCACAATTTCGACATGAGACGCGTTACGTATCCCTGTCATGTCGTCTAGAATGCCATGATAAATCGTTTTGCCTAAAAGTCTCTTTATAAAGTCTATTCTATTTCTGTTAACCCTCAAATTTCGCATTATTATCCTATCCCAATTTAAATTTTTAATTATATCCTATTATAGCAACCTATGCGTTTAAGTTATATATTATTTACAGTTATGTAATTTTTGTAATTCTTCATTTCGCAATGTTGATCCTTAATTGATGGATAAACAATAATTTCCGCACCAGCATGCAAGCTATTAAGTCAAGTTGTTTATGCTACCAATTTCGTATTGTGCGGGGTTGGGACGCGGTCCGACTGGTTTTCGTTTATAGGTTTAGTTATCGCTATACATATAGGTTGGTCACTTACTTTGCAAACATATTCCTCTTGCGTGCGCACGTCCACACACCGACACAGTGATGACCCTTCGACTTGTTCTAACAGAAGATATTTTTCCGCAACAAGGGCTGCTTGGAACTGGTGCTGAGGGGGGGAAGGGCTGGTCGGGGCAGGGCTGGAAGGCGAAGGAGCCGCAGACAAGCGGTCCGCGAGCGCCGGGGACGGTGCTCTCTCCTCGGCTTTACTATGCTCTCCAGTAGGTGGTACGGGAACGGTCACTGCAGGCTTGCTCAGGCGCAGCGGCCATAGCAACGAAGGCGATCCGGGATCCATCACTGCACTAACACTGTCACTGTCACAATACACTAATGTTCACAGAACACAAACACTTAAAACGAAGAAGGAACTATGATGAGATGAACATGATCTGCAAAAGAAATGAAATCCAATTAGATATTTCGCACCGGCGCTCGCGAATTGCATACGACTTAGAACTTACAAAATTTAAAACGAAACTATGAGACAATCGACGATTTAGTAACGCGGTTTAGTAAGGGGAAATTGTTAAAGTACCTACGAATATGGTACAAACCTTGAAATGATTCGTCCTGAGAGGATATCGTACCAAAATTTGTCTGTCCGTGGTGGGTAATCGGGATTATTGAGCAGAGGATTACTGGAATTAAATTCGAGTAAGCCGAACACGTAATGACAGGCCAAATATTTTGGGCCGGTGTCCGCTCGGGTTGAAGAGAGACTAAGCGAACACACGACCACCTCCCACTAACGCCATTGCGAGACTGACTGAGAGTTTAGTGACGAGGCTGACGCGGAGCTCGAACGGAGCCTCGGGCCAGCAACCGATCCAACGTCCAATGTCGACACACCGTCAGCTTGCGTAGTACGCAAGCATACGCCATGCGGTTTGAAGACGCTACGCACGCTCCTCTGTTGTCCCTTTCTAACGCAACATTACATCGCCCCTTAGAAAGAGATAGCAGTCTACCATTCATTACGTTTGGCAATGCAATGATGTCAAATTTTTATGTGTATATAGTTTCAATATTTTTCACAACAATAAATTCAACTACAGCATTAAGTGAGGCATTTTACAGAAAAAAATGTAATGATTGCGAAAAATTCTCGTTTCAAGACTGAAATTCGAAATGTACTGGCATACTTGCGTACATTAGTGCACGTACCTACCTAACTACCTATATGCATCACAACATCATTAATTTACTTTTAAATTAGTCGGCAACTTACATCATTGTGTTGCAAAAATAAACATTTCGAATTGCGACACAATATTGCAATTTAACAATGGCCTATTATGAAAATACTCTTTTTAAATGTGCTTTAAAATTTACAACACACGTATTGATTAAAAATCTATGACTACAAATTACAATTATACGCTAACGTTTAAGTCCTGTGTGAGTTTTTTGCAGAAACAAGAATGACGATGTCTTAATATCAATTACGGTAACGCGACTATGGCTGAGGTAACACTTGTATACTATATTGTCTCCGGTGAAGAATACTAATGTCTCCCTGAGATTGGATGTCATGCTCGAAAATCCAAATTTCGTAGTAATAGGACGTTACAAACTCAGTCGGGTATCCTTAGTCATAATGGTTACAAATTATTGTATCACTAGCTGTTCCTCGCGGTGTCAAATGCATAGTTTTAAGGATTAATATCATGTTTACGCATGCGGACATGCAGCCGAAATTGAATGATTTAAGCCAGGAAGCAGCTAAAACGGGACTTAAAATTAATATCAAGAAGACTAAGGAAATGAGAACTAGTACAAGCAATTCCTCCCCTATGCAAATTGGTACAGAGCACCTAGATCGCGTCCAGTCTTATACATATTTGGGCAGTGTCCTGACGGATATCGGAGGCACAGAAGAAGATATCGCTTCTCGGATCGCCAAAGCCCGAGCCACCTTCGCACGTCTAGGACCAGGGTGGCAATCGCGGAAACTGACTCGAAGGATTAAACTTAAAATCTTCGGGTCCAATGTTAAATCTGTGTTGCTATATGGTGCGAAACGTGGAAGGTCACCCAGGAATATACTGGCCCGAGGTAATCTCTAATGTAGATCTGCTAGAGAAATGCCATGGGACTTTGATCGAACACCAGATCAAACGGCGAAAGTGGAGATGGATCGGCCCTACGCTACGTCGGGATTCCAATCATATCCCCAATCAAGCTTTGGAATGGAATCCTCAAGGTAGAAGGAAGGAAGCGTGGTCGGCCCCGACAGACTTGGCGCCGTTCAGTACTGGCAGAGGCGGGGAACATTGGAATGACTTGGGGCGAGGTGAAGCGCGATGCTCAAGATCGTTCGCGATGGAAAATTACTGTGGACGCCCTCTGCCCCACCTAGGGAATATAGCACATTAATCATCATCATGTTTATACCTTTGCAAATAATGTGTTATTGTAGAACAAATTTGATTAGCGTTAAAAAGGTTATGGCGAGACAACCTTAAAAGATAGACATACGCTGTCGCAGACTTTTTTTTTGAGCTTTTAAAGGAGAATAATTCAGTCATACTTGATTTTTGAGAATCTTTAACTGTTTACCCAGCGCACACAAAGCAAGATACCAAAAGGATAAAAAGCTTAAATTTTAAAACATTCTTCATTGGTCCACTGCACCTTTTAGTTTTAGCGTGATGATATAATCTTCTTCAATAAATAGGCTATCTAAGACTGAAAGAATTTTTCAAATTCGAACTGTATTTCTTGAGATTCCAGCCTTTCAAGCAAACACAGTAGTCAGCTTAATAAAAGTTTTCAATTTGGCATATGTGTTATTATACACAATAAGTTTACACTCATTCTACTGCCTCATTGGTCTAGTTGTTAGCATGTTCAACTACAGACATGAGGTCGTGGGTTCGAATCCCGGGTCGGGCCAATTAAAAAATCGATATTGAGTTTTCTATTAAGATTTTCTCAAAATATACCCAAAGTTGGGAAGTTGGCGGTATGGTCCACGCACGTAGCCGTCGGTCTTGCGTCTGATCTCTCTCCGGTCATGAGAGTGCACTTGTGTACTAAGCATGCCTATTCCGCAGTGGAGCAGCGTGGTGGGTGAATGCTCTAAAAACCCTCTATCATATAAGTGAGGAGGCCTTTCCTAAGCAGTGACACGTTAATGGGCTGCTATTTACCTTGCACTCATTACGTTATAATGGCATCTCTCTAAAGAACGTTATATAAAGATATGAATGACATGAAAGTATGTTTTTAACCGTATAAGTTAACACTTGTATTCAACTTCGCCTTTTACAAGTAAAAGTAACAAAATATAACGGTATATTACGACTAGCGTGACCTTTATTGGAATTAAATATAGTTATTACAATCGAATGTTTTTATTGTGAAATGCAATGCAATCTCGCTTCAGATCATATTTGATATGAGCTGAATAATGTATTTATTAATTAAAACTTTCAGACACTTAGTTTGGTTTAATTTTATACGTATCTATATATAAATGTCACAGTGTTTGACTAGGATTAACTCCGAACTCTTCCGATCGAGCGATCTTTAAGCATAAGTTATACTGTGTTAACTAAGTTAAACAAAGCATTAAATATATGGTGCCATACTTTAAGTAACTGTCTCATTGGTCTAGTGGTTAGCATATTCGACTGCAGACATGAGGTCCTGGGTTCGAGTCCCGAGGTGTGTTCTACCCCCGTGCCTCGGAGAGCACGTTAAGCTGTCGGTCCTGCGCCTAATCTCTCTCCGGTCGTGTCGGATTGCCGTCACATCGGACTATGCGAGTGAAGGAATAGAGAGTGCACTTGTGTACTATGCCTGCCAATCCGCAATGGAGCA
This sequence comes from Elymnias hypermnestra, assembly GCA_015832385.1. Classification (NCBI taxonomy): domain Eukaryota; kingdom Metazoa; phylum Arthropoda; class Insecta; order Lepidoptera; family Nymphalidae; genus Elymnias; species Elymnias hypermnestra. Next base: position 3,855,602 of record JACTOM010000927.1, on the reverse strand, counting down.
GCACGGTGGGTCTATGCTCTAAAAAACCCATGCTCCTCGGAGTAAGGAGGCCTGTGCCCAGCAGTGGGATGTTAACGAGCTGCTAATTACTTTATATACTTTAAGTTAATTCTATGCATACAAATTAACGTGGGTCAGCTAGTCTTTATATGTTATATAACACATAAAAATGCGTCTTTAATACTAATCTATGTTCCCAAAATTAGTTGCATTAGAAAGGCTGTAATGCGAGGGTTTTAGACCACTAAACTCACGTCGAGGTCTTGAAATCTCTCCGCGATTGACTTGAAATTTAACAATTCATATTATTCCAATGTATCATCACTAAGTAGGTATTTTCCCATACTTCACGGGGTTTTCCCATATTTTCACGGGGTGGCTACATATTTTTACAGGAAATACTACATATATAAGAAGTAAAAATAGATCAAGTAAGAAGAAGGGAAACACGTACCAAACTCTTGACGCTGTGAAAAGTAATATTCAAATTATCTCACAATTCGCATTGCACTATTCTAAAAAATATTTAAAGTGCGTATAAAGTACACATGTCAGAAGTGAAACTTCTGTGGCAAATTAATTTTTAAGTCTTGTTTATATTTATACAAATTTAAAACTTTACATTTCCGAGACTAGTGGGAGATTTAGTGGGAGGGAAAGAGGAAGATATGTGAGGAATTTAATTGTCAGTAAAATATTTAAAATATTAAAATTAATACAAATAATTTATCGAAATCTCAAATGACTAATTTTAAATAAAAATGCCACGTGCTTTTGTCAATATTAGAAATTATGATTCAATTTTGTTTTTGAATTTAAAATTTACAAAACTGTTTTTATGAAATATTTTTAATTTATAAATTAAGAAAAATAGTATATTAAATTATAAAATACCACATGTTATTTGTAAATATTAAAACTACCTAACCATCAAACGAATTAGCATAAAAAACGCTGCTCATCTTCGTGACGCTAATCATGCGTTTCATGCGTAAAAAAATTACTCTCATCGCCAAAAAAGTTTCTCATCAAAAACACAAAACATGCCTACCTAGTACCTAGTGCCTTCCTTTCAATTACTCGTTTTAGTGTAGACAACAATTAATATTGTTAAAATATTCTTTGTAACTATTTAAAGTAAGACACGAAAAATATTATATAAGTAAGTAGCAACCCATTGCGTCCAGGCTTCTTCAGTCAGTTTTAGAGCACCACCGCAGGTTGGGAGGCATATTACACAAGTGCATTCTCTATTCCTTCATTCTCATAGTCCAATGTGTCGGGAAACCGACACGACCAGAGAGAGATCAGGCGCAGGATCGATGGCTTAAGGTGCCCTCTGAGGCACGGTAGTGGAGCACACCGCCAATTTCACCACTCCAGGCAAATATCTTAAAAGAAAAATCAATATCGATTTTTAAATTGGCCCGATCCGGGACTAGAATCCTAGCCCTCATGCCTGTAGCTGGACATCCTTACCACTAAACAAAAATAATTCAATAAAAATATGAAATCATACTAAAAGGAAAATAATATTTTACCGATATCTGTATTGTATAACCAAACAGATATCGATAAATTATTATTTTTCTTGTAGTAGTTAGTGATATTTTATATATAGTCCAGGCCTTGACAAATTATTCCACTTATCTTATTCCTAATAAGATAAGGTAAGCAGCGTATTGAAGTCTCTTTGCACAGTCTACTCTACTTATAGAACATAAGGTTTGTAATGCAAGGGGTGTGAAGATTTACTCTAAATGTTTTCCTTCATTGAAAAGCACAGTGATGTATTTTACACGAGATATAGAAAGCCAGAAAATAGTTGCTATATAAATGTGGTGCTGGAGAAGAATGCTTGGAGTTTCGCATAAACCTCTCGATTCTTCAAGAACTCCGTATCAAGCAGCGTCTATTCTCTTTAGTACAATCTCGCATTTTGACTTTCTTCGGACACGTATCTCGGCGTGACAAATAAAGTGGAAGGCATCAGACCGCGTGGGAGGTCACCCACTCGATGGACCGACCAAATCAAATCTGCAGTGTAGATTTGATTGCAGCAGGATGAACGAATGCTATAGGATGACCTTGAGCAGGGAAAGATGGCCAGCGGTCGTCATGCGCATAACATCTGCCCATTTTATTACTTCATAACGATCCCACCGCCCATCAAGAGCAAAACGAATAGGAAGAGAAGAAGAGAAAATTTTGTAAAAAAATTAGAGGGCCTGCCTGATCAGATTTCAAACTCTTAAAAAGATTCACGTGCCCATCCATTGGGCTATCACGGTTATAATTGGGAATAACCAAATTAGCTTAGACAGGGATAAAGGGGTTCAATGCTTAAAAGAAAAGTACAGGTACTTGCACCAATGAGCTCCCGAGGTTGTTAAAAATTATTAAAACTCACTCTATAGAAAATTTGATTATAAACATGGTCAGTGAGGAGGTTAAAAATTGTTTAAGTTTACACGTATTCCTGCCCTGCATCCTGTTCAATCCTGTTTGAGGTTGCTTTTAGCGTCCTGCAACTTGCACCTCGTTACCAAAGGCGGAAGTTGGTAAACATTGGGCAGGACGAGCCTCTGTTTACACACAAGTGATCCTGCTTTGATTTTGGGAACATGTTCCCATAAACCTGTAGCCAGCCTGCATTAAAACGTGTTGAATTTATGTTCCCATAGCTTTTATTTGAATATAAATTATCGCTTCATAGTCATCTCAAATAATGTTAAGTGACGACGAAGATTGATATGGAAACGATCAAATATGACAAGGTATATTATGATGTAACCTAAGTTCTTCCTTATAACACCAGTTACCTTTCAGTAAAAGTTCTATTAATTCGAAATTACAAACGTGGTCTCCAATAATAATTAGAAACGTAACTTCTTAAAATTACTCAACCGGGATTGAAGCTGGTTCTGCTGACAACGAATCGTATAAATCTGACGATTGCTACTCAATTTTAAAGATCAATATCAAGGTAATAAATATTAGAAATAATTTATAACTGCTACCTTGCATTTTGGGACCTTCGATCAATTATACTATAACCTTTTATAGATAAACTGTAAGATAATTACTTTGTTGATCAATTTTGGATTTGGCAATTTAAGTAATTCTATTATATTGGAGTGTTGAAATGATAAATATATATTTTTAAATTATTACTACACGATAATCGGCTACAGGTGTTTACTATTACTATTATACGCAACCACCTTGTAAGCCATTAATTGATTTTAATGATTTGTAGCTCATCCTTTTCATACCCAGTACTAGCAATAAAGGGTTTATTTAGGCAGATTAAGTGATCCACAACACTTTTTTTATAGATTTTGCCAGTGGGTACTGTGTACAACTAAATCTACTAAAGTTTTTACCTGTCAAATGACAGACATCTCATAAAAACAATACTTTGTATACCTATTATTTATGTCGCCGCTACGGCGCTAACGGTACTGTTAATATGTTTTATTTGTCGCCACAGTGGCGCCGCAAGAATGATAAGGGTTAAAAAGTCTGACACTTATCTTTTTAAATTACTAATCTGTTTTAAGAACTGTTAGACACAACAATACATACTGTTAGGGTTACATTATTATTTGTGACTTGAGTTGAGACAATCAACTTTTGTTGAAGTATTAGATCTACCTTTATTTGTAATGTTTAATAATATAAGCAACTTTTTTTTCTTTGTTATCGATAAACTTGAAAACTACTGACCGATCGGCATGAGACCATGACCATTCGACGCGGAATTAATTGTAGAAGGTTTTAGGCTATTTATTTTTTTAATTCCATCAACCCTTTACCGTTTTTTTTTTAAATGTATGTAGATAGTCATTTATAATATAAAAATGTATCGCAGAATGCGTTGGTAAGCGCATAACTTAAACACGCCGGGTCAATTTTGACAATTCTTTTTTTTTTAATGTTTTAAAACCCTAAAAACAGCCGTTTTCAACGGAAAAGGCAGATTCCCATACATACGTTTTCTAACTATTTTAATTAAATAAAGTCAATTTGACCTTTATTGCTATTCATTAAAGTGCACTTTAGTAGCGCTGCAGGAAGTATAAAATCAATTAAATAGTGACAATCCGACCAAATTGAATAGTCACAAAAATGTAAGAGCTAAAGATATTTAGTACAGCTGTAATTACATTTCGAAAATCATTCGTAAAACTGAAATCTGCCATAAGTGTTTAATAAAATGGTGCATTGACTTATTTTTAAATAGTTGCACCGATTGGTGCGAACACTACTTTTTTTGTTGAGTGTGTTTAGCAGTAAGCATGGGAGTTATTGCTTTTTTTCAATAAATGTAACTGTGGCGTTATTTTAAGTCCAATAACTGATATTTTATGAAGTTATTTATTATTAAAAAGTTATTTTTTCTATATACATAAACATAAAACCTTAAAGGAAGGTAAGAAATACGTGTAGTCTATTATTATAGTATGTTGAAAATTGGCCCATTATGAAACGAAATAATGAATAACATTGGTATTCCTTTTTATCCATGTTTTCATGCATGAATTCTTCATATTTTGTACTCTAAACACGGAATCCGACATGCAATTAAGTACCACACGTAGATTTCCGATATAATATTTATTTAAGAAACAAACAATATTATTAAAACATCAATTATTATAACGAACTGAATAAATATTATAGTCTAAGTTTTATATTGAAAAATTCTAAATTATAGTCACAAAATGAACAAATTATATCTGTCAGCTATCTCATTATATGGTGAGAAAATTCGTTATTTTGTAGTTTTTTCCTTTTCATTGTTTCTATTGGAGTTTCTCGGCCAATTGACCAATAGAAATCGGCGAGCATTGCTGTTACCCATTTCCCATTGTAGTGTTTTTCAATCTACATAATATCCTGATGAAACCTTTTACCATTGCTCATCTAATATGGCTTCAAGATTTTCAGGAAAGAAATCTAAATGAGAGTCCAAAAAATGAATCTTGAGTGACATATTGCATCCTAAAGCTTTATAAAGCTCTCGAATGATTTGTCGGTAGTTCTCACTTTTTGTATTTCCAAGAAAATTATGACAAACTTCCACAAAAGCCACCTAAGCTATTTTTTCTGCTTTGCTCAACTTCGAATCAAAAGCTTCATCTTTCATTAGCTCACGTATCACCTACAAAATTTTCCTTCCTTCAATATTGCGTCACTGATGAGGAAAAAAAAACCTAGACGTGATGGAAAAAATCGGCCAACGGGGATAGATTCAGCATCTATCCCCATTTGAATCGTCATATTTATGTCAAAATTATTTAAAGGAGGATTTAATTTCAGACCAGTGTTATATACGTATTATTTATCCCACTCCTCAACTCCCTTGATATATTAAATAAGAATGTTCATTGATTTATTTATTATTTGATAGTAGTCCAAGTTATAATAATACTCACTCAGTCCATTTCAAAATAAAACAACAACTTAATTAACCCTCTTTTGGAATAAAGCTATTTTTGTTACTTGTTACTTTATCAGGAAAGGAGCAAATAATTTATATGTTAGTTCCTTATCCCATGCTTAATAGGAAAGGAATACAGCTCATGGAAATTGGTCATTAGATTATTCGGCAGTCCCGTCAATACATCATTGTTTTAGTTTCTGTCATTTCATTGTGTTAACAAATATAATAATATCTTATGAAACAAGAAATTGCCTTGCTTTTGTCGTATTCAAGTACTAGATTTGTGATTCTACGACGTCATTTAATAATCAATTGATTTCTTTTGAAAACTGTTTAGTCATGTCAGAGGGAATTTACAAAACTTGTGCAATAATGCATTATATTTCACTATCATTCGTAACAACGGCTGTACTGTATTGCACAAGCTCATAAAACCCACGATTTTTACTGGATGCACTTAAAATTTATTTGGTAAGTGCCTAGGATATTACTAGATAAAACTTATTCAACATTAAAGTAGGTTTCGTAATACTAAAAAACGTGGACATCCTTCGAATTTAGGATTTCGGCAAAATTTTTTGCAACATATTTTGATCAGTTCGATTTGTAAAATAACTGTCAAACAAGTTTTTATACTTAAAATAACACATTAATTGTAAGTTATAAAGTGTATTGAATTTTTACATCAAAATTACAATCCATTAAAAAATATTTAGTATCCCTTTTTGTAAGACTAATTATGCTAAAAACTCATTTATTATACGTTCTTGTGAAATATTTAATAACCTAAGTGATATAGACATATTTAATGATGGAAAGTCCTCAATCAAAAGAAATATTAAATCTTACCTGTTAAGTAAAAAGTAAAAAACAAAAAAAAAAGAAAAAAATGTTGAGATAAGTACACAATAACACTATGTTTTAGTTGTTAGTGGAAACTTTACTGATGTATGTGTTAGTTTTAAGTGAATACCTATGTTAGTCTTTAAATAAATTGTTTGTTTCCCAAATAAAAGTAAATAAATAAATTAATTAATTAAAAATTTTAGGAAAACATATGATCTAACTTTTTCTTGGTAGAAGTATTCTTATTTTACAAATATGACAGGAGTCTCTTTTATAATATGATGCAAGTTTTTTTTCTGGGAAATACTGTCACCGGTTAAGTTTATAAAGAAGAAATATGTTTGTAACGTTTTCACACAAAAACTACTGGACCGATTTCAAAATATCTTTCACCATTAGAAAGCTGCATCTTCACTGAGCGACATAGACTGTATTCTCAAAAAAAGTAGGGATCTCTAATAAAAATGCATTAATGTAACCCAAGGAGTGAAAAAATTACTCACAAAATCTATCATTGCATACGCTGCCGAAACTATTTATGATAGAACAAAAGAATGTTCTACAATATTATAGAACGTATTAATAAGTATAAAAAAGTCCACAACACCATATATCCAACTACTATTTTTTACATTTTTAAAGTTAATAAAAGTGCCGACAATAATCAAACCATATTATTCATACCTATGTATTAATCCTTATTTTATTAAATGATATTTTATTAAAGATCGTTTCAATACCAGTAAACTACTTATTCAATTATTAAAATCGGACTTTCCATTCAAGAGATATAACGAGTTGAAAAATGTCAATCTAAAGAAAATAATTTCATAATATAATGTAGTAGTACAGCGATTGCCATAATCATTTTATAACTAAGATTTTCGTAATAAAGAATGTTAAATATCCTGCCGTTTGTTCCTTCCAGATAATGTATGATTCGCCTGGACCGATTTTGAAAAAAAAACATCCGGAATTACGCGGATAACACCGCTAGTAAGTAGATAAAAATACATAGTTTACGTAAAACTTCACATTTATGTATTACCTTGGTTGGTCCAACAACGGAACTAACAGTTTTATGTTATAATTTTTTTGTTAGAAGTTTAGAAGTTAAGCTAAAACAAATTTTCATTCATTATTTCACGTTCAAGTTATATCTTGCAATTCCTTCTATTAATTTACACTATCTCAGTTTATTATTTGTTCAAAATATTTTTGAAGTGAAACCTCTTTAGGCGCATGTGAGTAAAATTTTTACGGATGATACACTTAATTAGCGTCACGAAGATGAGCAGCGTTTTTTATGCTAATTCGATTGAAGGCATTTTAATTTTATAATTTAATGTACTACTTTTCATAAAATATAAAATAAACATATCTAATAAAATGTCTTTTCTAAATTTTCAAGGCCTCGCTGGCGCAGTGGTGCGAGTATTCGCTTTGCTAGCGGAGGTCCCGGGTTCGATCCCCGGTAGGACGAATTTAGGAAATTGTATTTTCTAATTTGTCTGAGTCTGGACTGGTGGGAGGCTTCGGCCGTGGCTAGTTACCACCCTACCAGCAAAAACGTACCGCCAAACAAAGAGATTTGTGTTCCGGAACGATGCTGTGTAAAAACCGTAAGGGGTATATCGCCTCTTAACAGATTAGCACGCTTCCATCTTAGACTGCAATCTGACCGCAATTTAAAAAAAAAAAATTTCAGTAATTTGAGATTTCAATAAATTANTCAATACCAGTAAACTACTTATTCAATTATTAAAATCGGACTTTCCATTCAAGAGATATAACGAGTTGAAAAATGTCAATCTAAAGAAAATAATTTCATAATATAATGTAGTAGTACAGCGATTGCCATAATCATTTTATAACTAAGATTTTCGTAATAAAGAATGTTAAATATCCTGCCGTTTGTTCCTTCCAGATAATGTCTCATTCGCCTGGACCGATTTTGAAAAAAAAAACATCCGGAATTACGCGGATAACACTGCTAGTATGTAGATAAAAATACGTACTTTACGTAAAACTTCACATCTCTGTATTACCTTGGTTGGTCCAACAACGGAACTAACAGTTTTATGTTATAACTTTTTTGTTACAAGTTTAAAAGTTAAGCTAAAACAAATTTTCATTCATTATTTCACCCTTCAAGTTATATCTTGCAATTCCTTCTATTAATTTACACTATCTGAGTCTATTACTTGTTCAAAATATTTTTAAAGTGAAACTTCTTTAGGGGCATGAGATTAAAATTTTTACGGATGATACACGTAATTAGCGTCACGAAGATGAGCAGCGTTTTTTATGCTAATTCGTTTGAAGGCATTTTAATTTTATACTTTAATGTACTACTATTCATAAAATATAAAATAAACATATCTAAAAAATTGTCTCTTCTAAATTTTCACGGCCTCGCTGGCGCAGTGGTGCGAGTATTCGCTTTGCTAGCGGAGGTCCCGGGTTCGATCCCCGGTAGGACGAATTTAGGAAATTGTATTTTCTAATTTGTCTGAGTCTGGACTGGTGGGAGGCTTCGGCCGTGGCTAGTTACCACCCTACCAGCAAAAACGTACCGCCAAACAAAGAGATTTGTGTTCCGGAACGATGCTGTGTAGAAACCGTAAGGGGTATATCGCCTCTTAACAGATTAGCACGCTTCCATCTTAGACTGCAACCTGACAGCAATTAAAAAAAAAATTTCAGGAATTTGAGATTTCAATAAATTATTTGTATCAATTTTCGAAACTTTTAATATTTTAATGACAATAAAATTACTAACGTATTTTTCCCTTTCCCTCCCTCGGAAATACAAACTTTTAGATTTGTATAAATATACACAAGACTTAAAAATGAGTTTGTCTAAGAAGTTTCACTTCTAACATGAGTAGGTACATTTTGTACATACACTCGAGTTCAAATACATTTATTTAAAATTGTAGTGCATGATACTTGATGTTATTACAGTTTTAAATAGGAATTCACTATATCATAATAGTTAACAGAATATCCGTGTTTTTTGTTAAATTTATCGGAAACAAAGATCACGCCGCCTTCTTAGCATTGCACTAGCTCAAACACGGATACACTTCACGGATAAATTCAAGGAAATAATCTAATAGTAACTAAATAATCAAGTAGATCAAGTTTTTGGTAACACGAATAGCGGGTAGGAAATGAAATAATATTGCGTTATTGCCAAAATATGTATAACCCTGTGCAACTAACCATGAATTTTGTTGATTTAACATTCAAAGTAATACAAAAAAGTCCGTATAATTTATGAGAACGACATTAATTATTTGAGACAAAAGAGTTTGATAGTGTATCAGGATGTAATAATATTAATATGCGTAGAAAATAATATCCAACTTGTTTCAATTCTGTTACTGTTTCATTGGTCTACAGATATGACGTATTTGACGGCCTCGCTGGCGCAGTGGTGCGAGTATTCGCTTTGCTAGCGGAGGTCCCGGGTTCGATCCCCGGTAGGACGAATTTAGGAAATTGTATTTTCTAATTTGTCTGAGTCTGGACTGGTGGGAGGCTTCGGCCGTGGCTAGTTACCACCCTACCAGCAAAAACGTACCGCCAAACAAAGAAATTTGTGTTCCGGTACGATGCTGTGTAGAAACTGTAAGGGGTATATCGCCTCTTAACAGATTAGCGCGCTTCCATCTTAGACTGTATCATCACTTACCATCAGGTGAGATCACAGTCAAGCGCTAATCTGTGAGCAATAAAAAAAAATGAGGTCCTGGGTTAGAGACCAGCGTCGGGCGATTTGAAAAATATTGGGTTTTGTATTAAAGAAATTCTCAGCATTTGCCCGAAGATGGCGGTGTACACCCCTTGCCTGGGAGAGCACGTTAAGCCGAGTGAAGGAATAGAGAGTACATTTGTGTCAGCGCATTCACTTGTGTACTATGCTTGCCAACCCGCAGTGGAGCAGCGTGGTGGGTCTATTAAGATAAGAAGCAGCCTATTAAAGTCCTTCTGCTGGGCACAGGCCTCTTCACTCATAGGAGAGACGGTTTTTAGAGTATAGACTTCTCTCTATTCCTTCATTGTCATAGTCAGACGTGACGAATCCGACACGATCAGAGAGAGATCAGGCGAAGGACCGACGGCTTAATATGTTCTCCGAGGGTGGATCACACCGCCGATTTTCCAACATTGGGCAAATATTGAGAAAATCTTCATAGAAAACTCAATATCCATTTTGACTTGGCCCGGGACTCGAACCCATGTGTGTGGCCGAAGATGCTAACCACTAGACCAATAAGGCTATTTGTGGGTCTACGCTTTGATATTATTTATATGCCCACCTGTTAAACACTTTTAATAGTTAATTGCTACTTTTTAGTTTCCTCAACAACTGTTACGGAGTTTAAAGCAAAATATAACCAAATACCTGATAAAATTCGTAAAATATGTAAATTGTTTTATCAAAAATATTAAATTACACAAGTTTGGTAATCGCGTGCTAAACCTCATTGCTGTTAAAAGCACAGGATTTTGCGCTTATCTGGCCCTGTGGCGCAACGGATAACGCGTCTGACTACGGATCAGAAGATTTCAGGTTTCGGATGCTGCTCCCCTAAGGAGGAGGAGGCTGGGTGGCAGGAGGCGTTTTTACGAACGCCTCTTGTCTACTCCTTGAACATCCTCAGTCGGTTCATCCGGGAGTGTCAGAGTGAATGCGCAAGGGAGCTTCTGACACTCCACATTCAGGGTGAGGAGGGTGTCGAGGAGGGTGTCATTTCTTATTATTTCATTTTCCTAAAATAAACAGCCGAGGTATATTTTGTACCAAACCTGTCCTAACTCTTATTGCCATAGAGTATATAATCTCCATAGATGAACCGTCAAGCCAAGTGAAAAACGGAAAAATAAAAATTAATTACATACAATTACCCCATACCCTGTACACATAATTTAATGTTAAATTCCTGTAAAATTTATGCCACTAAAATTACGTTTATATTAGTTTGTTAGTAAATTTTACTGTAACAACTAGGTACCGTATATACACAGTTCCTAGTTATAAACAGTACCTAGTTGTTACCGTTACATTAATGAAGAATCTAATTTATTATCTGTGTGATCTCGAAATAAATATTAAATGTTAAATTGATTTTGCTACTTACCAAATTAGCACAAAAATTCCACTGGTAACTGCACACACGTAAAATATACGTATAAAATATAAATACAATTTCGACTTAGATTGGGTAAAGTACCAGACAGTAGGTAATTTATTTACAAATTTAAATAAATTTATAACTGATCTATATGTTAACTCTTTCAAGAGTCTATTGCGACTGATGGAAGACCAGCTACTCCTGTCCAGGTCTTCGGAATTGTGTAATATTGCGTAATAATTTTTTTTATTACGTCAGAGCATTCAGCGAAGGAATAAACTGGGCAAAGACACAGTTGAGATGAATATCGTATTGCTAGCCGATGAAAATGTTTATCGTCGTTTGCACATCGCCCATTGTTTATGAATCTATTTACTTTATATCACGTTGGTTTTACGTCAGCACTTTTATTATATTCAGATATACGCTTGACCGTGACCTGATTTATTCCTTTATATATATAAACTTGGAAAACATGTATATGGTTCTTAAGATCATTACATCATTACCTTAGGATTTCATTTTTTTTGCACAGATTTAAACATTTCTTTTAAATACAGCTTCGTTTTTTACCAAGGCGACCTAGATCATATTTGAGCGGGCCACAAATGTTATGAGGGTATTGGTTGGGGTCACAAATGTTATGTTAATATTGGTGTGGGCCAAAGATGTTATAAGGATATTGTTGCAGGCTACAAATGTTATGAAGGCATTGGTTGGGGTCACAAATGTTATGTGAATATTGGTGTGGGCCAAAAATGTTATTAGCATATTGTTGCAGGCCACAAATGTTATAAGCATATTGGTGCGGGCCACAAATGTTTTGAGGAAATTGGTAAGGGCCACAAATATTAGAAGGATAATGGTGGGGGTCACAAATGTTATTATGATATGGGCGTAGCCCACAAATATTATAAGGAGATTCTTGAGGGCCACAAATGTTATGAGGATATCGGCACGGGCCACATTTCCTCTTATAAACTCAATTTATTTAGATAAAACTAATTTTTATATTATTAACCATATGCACCATTACACTTATATTATAATACATACATACATACATAGCATCACGCCTTATTCCCATAGGGGTAGGCAGAGACAACATCCTTCCACTTGCCACGATCCTTGCATATCTCCTTCGCTTCTCTCAATCTCATTAAATCTTTCATACAAGTTCGTCGGTTTAGAGTACTCTTGACCTGGCCGTTATTTAAAATGTCCTGGATTTGGTCCAGGAACGTTCGCCTCGGTCTTCCCCTTCCAACTTTCGCATTCACTCTTGACTCATAAATCCTTTTTGTCAGTCTCCTTTCATTCATTCTCTCTACATGCCCAAACCATCTAAGCATACCTTTCTCAATTTTAGTCACTACGTCTTCTTTTATACCACAACGTTCTCTTATCACACTATTTCTTACTCTGTCACTCAGTTTTAATCCACTCATGCTTCTCAACGCTCTCATCTCTACCGCATTTATTTTACTTTTGTGATTCTTCTGCCATACCCAACTTTCACTACCATACATAAGTGTTGGCACCAACACTCCAGCATGCACTGCCAGTCTAGCCCTTTGAGACACCATCTGGCTATTCATAAAAGCATGCAGAGCACCATTTACCATATTCCCTGCATTCACTCTCCTTTCGATATCACTTTCACATGTTCCATCTTTTGTAAATTTAGATCCCAAGTATACAAATTCTTTCACCTCTTCCACTTGTTCCCCATCTATCAAAATATTGCCATTCATCATAGATTCATCTCGTTCAAAAAGCATAACTTTCGTTTTGTTTACATTCACTTTCATTCCTTTCCCTTTCAAAGCTTCATTCATAATATTTAGCATCTCCTGAAGCTCGTTAGCGGATGACGCAAGTATTACTTGATCATCAGCGTAGAGTAAACATTTGATGAGTAATTCATTCATTCTTAACCCATACATACATTCTTTTAAATCTGTCAAACATTTATCCATGAAAAGGTTGAACAGCCATGGTGACGCAACACATCCCTGTCGAACACCTCTTTCGACAGGAAACCACTCCGTGTACGCTCCGTTTATTCTGACACAGGCACTAGAACCCTCATAGAGAGACTTCAATGCTTGGATCAGACAACCGCTCACCCCATACGTAGATAACGTTGACCACAGCTCATTCCTCACCACTCGATCATAGGCCTTTTCTAAATCTACGAACGCGCAATAAACTTTTTGGTGTTTAGCCAAACATTTTTCAGTTAAGCATTATATTATAATGACTCAGAATATAAGAATACGAAGAACACTAAAAAAGAATACGCAATTATTTCTTACTTTTTAGAGCAATTTTATAAATAAATAGAAATTTTAATATATATAGATGTTTCAAATCTTTTTATATTAAACTGGTTTGGGGTTCATGGGTTGTTTTCAGAGTCTATAACGAACATAGAACAGAACTTAAAACAAAACTTTTTGAGTTTTATGTATATAAATACAGCATAAAGGCGCTCGTTTACTCTCTTGGTACACCTTTGCCTTATTAATATTCGGGGTAATGGATTCCTAACGCTATTTGGTCTTATCTAGGCCGCCAATATTCTTGTATCGTGGCTGACTTTCACATTGACTTTCATATCTAACAGTGTATATTTTTGAACACAGATAATGTTTTAGCGTAGTCACAGTATCATTAAATATGTGAGAAGTACTTTCATAATTAGTAGTTAACGTTATATGCAATTTTTTTTTATTGCTGACAGATTAGTGTCTGTGATCATACCTGATGGTAAGTGATGATACAGGCTAAGATGGAAGCACGTTAATCTTTTTTTGTCGCTGGGAAATGCATTTACGCACCCCGACTATGGGGTCGCGAGTGTGGGACTCCGCGAAGAGTAAGAACTCTCAATACCCACTAAAACCCAGCGTCGTCAACCATGAGTGGGGAGCCAGAGGTACGTTGAGGCATTCCTCTCTGGCCTCTCGGTTGTAGCCAACTTACAAATTTTCTACAGGGGGAGGAGTTGTATAAACCTCCTCTTCTTGTTTCCTACTCCCCTTCGTCGGGGCCGGAGTGCCTCAGCGTCATTATCCCTATCCCCTTGTCTTGTCTCCTTAAGTGAGATGACAGTCTCGCAAAAGGAGGCAACCGCTCTCCAGGCCTGATCACTGATGAGTATTGCACCTGTAATACTGGCCAGTGAGAGATCTCTGCCGATTAGCGACGTCATAGCGATGAGTCGCTGAGAAACCCAGGCAGGACATTCTGCTACAGTGTGGTGGGCTGTGTTTGATGAGGCACCACACTCGTGACATCGGGCCGACGGCTCGCAGCCAATAGTTTGGTACCGGTATTTGCCGAAGCAATCATGACTGGTAAGCACCTGTACCAATTTATAGGAGAGCATTCCGTGCACTCTGCCCAGCCACTTGTCCAGATGAGGGCGGATCGCCTCTCCTATGGCCACGCCTGCCACTGGGGAACCAAGATCCTCGTTTCATCTTTAGGTCAAGGTTTTGTTAGTAAGAACCCTACCCTCCTTACTTCATCAGCGTCTGGTGATTCCCCTCTGGTTCTCGCGGCTAGTCTGCACTGGTAAGTAGCCGTGCGAACTTCCGCCCTGAGCTCCCATGGGGGATCACCTGCCAGGAGTATTGCAGTCCATGACACTGTACGGTACCCCCGTACAGCTCTAATCGCTATTACCCTCTGGGAAGCACGTCTGGTAAGAGACAATTTACCTCTTATGGTTTCTACACCATCCACCATCGTACCGGAACATAATCTCTTGCTTAGACTTTGCTGGACTAACCTAACCACGGGCCGAAGCCTCCCACAATTCCAGACTCAGACAAATTAGAAAATATAATTTCTTCTGTGATAGCAAACAAAACCTACTCATTTTTTGACAAATGGTTGTCTTTTTACTTTATTGTTTTTCGAGCTAATGAAAAAAAATATTCTCGGAGACATTATAACAGCCTTGCTACTTAAGAATCTTTTTAACTGACTTCCAAAAAAGGAGGAAGTTATCAATTCGTCTGTATTTTTTTATATTCGTTACCTCATAACTTTCGACTGGGTGAACCTTTGCCCGGTTCTAATGAAGGCATCCATGAGAAAGCCGCCGAAAAATGGACGACCTTGGCTGACATCGACTCCAAATATAATAGTTACTACATTATATTGTCGTAATAATTTGATACTTTTTAAGAGTCCAATATATTTAATTTTACTTAAGAGAATTCTAAAAAAGAATACGTAATTACTTTTTTTACTTTTTAGAGCATATTAATTTGCTTGGAACAGGATGTTTTTATTTATTATACTTTCTGATAACTTTTTATATTGCCCAATTTATGTCTACATGTAAATATAGATAATACGATACTTTCAACGTAATACCATTAGCGCTAAATAACAGTTTTAAAAACATGCCCTAAAATATACTAGATGTTATCAGAAAACCCCCCAAAAACAACCCTGCTTCTAGGTCATGATGTAAGCAACTTTTCAAAGAATTAGACGTGTTAATGAAACGCATTATCTCCGTATCATAATCATATAAATCATTTAACAACTGAATACTTAATCAATAGAGTAGGATAGTGTTTTTTTTTTTTTTTGAACTGTGTTTAGCTGTTAGCCCTACTGGCTTTTACAGCGTAACCGGGAGGAGGACGGGCTCTTAAGGAGGCCGCCACATTCCGAGTGCGAGCCCTGAAAAGGGCTCGCTCTCCGGGGAAACGCCGCTCCAAGGGCGTCTCCTGCGAGACCGAGCCTCGGCTTGGAGCGACGTTATCGCTGAAACATCACCTGAAAAGGAAGAATCAGAAGCGCCCCCGGGAACGTGGGTGAAGTCCACGTCCGGGTGACGTCAGAAATCGGGGACCTCGACTCCGCCGGCGGAATCGCTGTGTAACGTTTGTGTATGTGTCTGTCCCTACCTGGTAAGGTAGATTGTCGATAGTTATCGTATCGTCGGGGTCGTTAAGGACATATTTAGGCCGTCTCTTCCTAGTGTGTAATCATTTTTCAATGAAGAGAAAGGAAGACCGTGAATCACTTCGGATGCGTGTCATTTGTTTAGAATCGAAGTATGGTATCGTTACTCAATGTAAAATCAGTCTTATTTGTATGGGTCTAAGTATAATAGTCCTATAACGCTATATTTACGATCACTTGAAGACGGAAGCAGGAAGTTTTGAATGAGTCAAGGCCTTATTGATGTACAAAAATGATTTAAAATTTATAATGGTGTTAGGGCGTTCCTTAGGTACATATCCGGAATTTTAATTATATCCGGATTTATTCCCCATAGTTAAATATTTATACGTACTATATTCGATACACAGTTGCCTATAATGTAAGCTATCAATCTGTGAAAATCCCCTCTAAAGATCAAACTAGTGTAAATATCTATATGTATTCGAAGCTGAAATCGATTGTTTTGGTCTTATAGACACTTTAATTGCAACCGTGTTAAGTTTCAGACTCCAATACATATAAAAAGTAAAAATGTATGCAGAAATATCAATATTAAAATAATTTTAAGTTCGAATTTCAGCTTTTTATTATATGTTTTGAATTTTTCCTAACGATGTGTTAAGAATAATTTCATAGTGATTTTTTTTGGTGAAGAGATGAATAATTTTAGGAATATTAAGGGTGGGGCATGTCGTCATAGATATAGATAGCCTAACATCTATATATTCGCTATAATGTAAGCCATTGGTCAGTGAAAATCCCGACTTTTTCTAGTAACAAACAGAGAGACAATATTTCCAAACATTTTTGGGCTCGTGTAGTATCTATATATTCGAATTGAAACCTATCATTTTGATCTTGTAGACACTTTCATAACATATATGTGTATAGTTTAAGACTTCAATACATACCTATAATAATAAAGTCTTCATTACAAAAAATAACAACTTGTTTATTGATTTATTACATAAAGGAAAATTATGGTTTACGTCACGAAAATATTAAAACTCATATTCCACGTGAGCGATATCATGGGCACGTTTTATTTATATATCTTCTTTTTTGATTACTGACAGGTTAACACTTGACTGTGATCACTTCTATAGGTGATGATACAGTCTGAGATGGAAGCACATTAATCTGTTAAGAGGCAATTTGTTTCTTACGATTTCTACACAGCATTTTCCTAATACCAACTCCTTCCATTAGACCGGATACAGAAGCGGGCAATTCGAATTGTAGACGACACTCAATTGACACGCAAACTGGAAACGCTAGAGCACCGTAGAAACGTAAGTTCTCTATGCGTGTTCTACCGTATCTATCACGGGGAATGTTCTGAAGAACTCTTTAAATTAGTACCACCGTCACGGTTTTACGATCGGACAACTCGACGGACCGATAAATTTCATCCATATAACCTGGATGGATGGCCTTCAACCACACTTAGATACCGTCGATCTTTTTTCCCACGGACGTGTAAAATGTGGAATGAACTTCCGCCAACGGTGTTCCCGCAAGGCTCTGATGCAAATGTGTTTAAGAGGCGAACTCTCACTTATCGGGCCAGCAACGCATCAGTGGTACCTGTGGTGCTGTAGGTGTCCATGGGCGGCGGTGATCACTTAACATCAGGTGACCCGCCAGCTCGTTTGTCTGCCATAACTATTAAAAAAAAAGCATCGGAATGGGACACAAATCTCTTTGCCTGGCGGTACGTCTTTGCTGGTAGAGTGGTAACTAGGCCACGACCGAAACCTTCCAGTCCAGACTCACACAAATTAGGAAATAGTACAAAGTAAGTACTTAGTGCGCCAGCGAGGTGTCAAATACTTTTATATTACTGATAAGCCAGCCCTCAGCAGTGATCTCACCTAATGAGAAATATACTGAGAAGTTTCCAATGAATAAGTAAATACATAGTGTCCTTCGATCAAGATATACTTGCACTCCAATGTCATAATACAAAGGATGACCCGTTATAAAGTATTCTGTTATAATCATTAGTCATTAGTTGACATATGCATACAGTTTTCTGAACTATGACACATTTTTCTTTCAAATATATCGATCAAATTATTGTGACATACATAATACAAAGGAATTTCACAATGTTTCTAATTTGTTACTTTGTTATCACAGACCGATGTCTGTCATAGAACAGTCTCATTGTGCTTTAAGGGTATCAATATCCTTATGGTATTGTGTATATTTCAAAATAGATCGTTTAAGATTTCGAATAGCATACACGAGGAATACAAGTTATATACAAGAAACGTAAAGCCGTAATGGGTCAATGGAACAAGTGAATTGTTGTTAAGAGTCATGGGTTCGAAACCTCTGTTCTCTATAAAACTTATAGGCCCAATTATTTAAAATTCTTACCAACATCACGCCTCTTTCCCATAGGGGTAGGCAGAGACCACGGCCTTCCACTTGCCACGATCCTTGCATAAATCCGTCGCTTCTTTCATTCTCATTTAACCTTTCATACAATATCGTCGGTATAGAGTGCTCTTCACCTGTCCCTTATTTAAAATGTCTTGGATTTGCTCCAGGAACATTCGCCTGGGTCTTCTCCTTTCAACTTTCCTATTGACTCTTGATTCATAAATCCTTTTTGTCAGTCTCCTTTCATTCAGTCTATCTACGTGCCCAAACCATCTAAGCATACCTTTCTCAATTATAGTCACTGCATCTTCATTTAAACCAAAACGTTCTAAAATTCATCATTGTGTTTTTCCTGGAGGAATCCCAGGATTTATGTCGGCTGCAAAGTGAAGCAGTCTGATGGGTCTATGGTCTAAAACCGTATGAGGGAGAGGGCATGTCTCCAACGATATGACGTTATTGTTCTGCTTACCTATTACGACCTTATCTTATCTTATGATATTTAGTTAATCCGCCAGTTATATAAATAAGGTGTGGTGCTTGATATG
Organism: Elymnias hypermnestra; assembly: GCA_015832385.1. Classification (NCBI taxonomy): domain Eukaryota; kingdom Metazoa; phylum Arthropoda; class Insecta; order Lepidoptera; family Nymphalidae; genus Elymnias; species Elymnias hypermnestra. The sequence goes on along the minus strand of JACTOM010000927.1, from coordinate 3,836,250 downwards.
CTAATTGAATGTACTTATGGTTTAAGACATCTATTTCCACTAAGAATGTATGTTCACTTACATGGAAACTTATGTTATATTTATATTATATATTACATAATATAAAATACTTAGATAATTTGCTACAATACTTAGGTAAGCTAAGTATTGTAGCAGCCCATTAACCTCCTACAGCTGGGCACAGGCTTCTTCATGCATAGGCGAGAGGGTTTTTAGAGCATAGACCCACCACGTTGCTCCACTGAGGGTAATCTAGCATAATACATAAGTGTATACGCAAACACAATCCGACGTGCTTGCTCAGACAGGGGGTGGAGAACAGTTCTAAACAGGAAATTCCATATCAATTTCTGAATTCGCTTGACCCGGGCCTCGAGCCTAGTACCTCGTATCCGTAGCCGTACAAGCTGTTTAATGAGTGCTGCGGCAGTTTAGTGTAATAAATAAAGCTAAGTTATTGCATTGCATGCATTAATGCAAGCATTGACGAAGTCAAAAGACGGATGGCGCTTACATGAACAGCTATGGACAAGATGAAAAAAATATGGAGGAATCGAAACATCACTAAGACCACGAAATCTAGACTCGTGAGGACACTGGTCTTCCCCATATTTTTATATGCTGCTGAGATGTGGATATTCCGAGAAGTGGAAAGACAAAAAAACAGATGCTCTAGAAATGTGGTGTTGGAGAAGAATGCTTGGGGTTTCGTCGACCGACTTTCGAACGAACGTCTTGATACTTCAAGAACTCGGCATCAAGCAGCGTCTATTTTCTGTAGTACAGTCTCGCATCCTGACTTTCTTTGGACACGTCTCTCGGCGTGGCAATCAGTCCATCGAACGCCTCGTCATTCAGGGAAAGGAACATACCGCGTGGGAGGTCACCTACTCGATGGACTGACCAGATCAAATCTGCTCTGGGAAGTTCGTTGAACGAATGCAGTAGGATGACCTCGAGCAGAGAGAAATGCCGAGCCGTCGTCATGCGCACAACATCTGCCCACTCCGTGACTTCATAACGATCACGACCGCTCTGTCATGAGCGTAAAGGCTAAGTAGAAGTTAATGCGTCACTGTCTTAGAATGTAACACCACTCATCAGGTGAGATCATAGTCAACGGGAAACCTGAACAAAATGGAAACAACTTAGAAATAGTTTCAAGTTCAGAAATAAAATTAACTTACTCATATTTTGGGAATTCAACATAAATAAGATGAATAACTTTTAACATTGAACAACGCATCATTTTAACATGAATCATTGATACATTGGAAGGATAACACTATAAGGAAGCATCGTACTAACTGGTATAATGTTGTTTAATATTAGTCTTTATATATATCTCGATACAGTTCACTTAGAAGGTCTAAAGGTTCGCACAGTCGAAGACATTTGCTTACTTGTAAGTGCATTAATGTTTGATGCATTTATCATTTTCCTGTTTAAATCTTTTTAAATAAGGTCAGTGTTTGTATACTGTAACATCCCGGAACAGAATAATAATGTTTAAATTCAATTTTTGTTTATTTAAGTAGGCTTTTAAATCATTAAATAATATTAGCGAATTACTTTGAACCTAAAATTACGAAGATTTTTTCGCGACCTTTTCTGTTAAAAGCCAACAACAAACTCAAACGTTTGTTCTTTTCTCTGATCATTACAACATAATAATGGAAATCTTGTGAGAACCAGAATATATCGAAAAGCATCTTGGGGTATATGGAATAAGGCAACGTTGTAAGTCTAAGTTCGTTAGTCATCAAGCTTAGAAAAGTTTTACGTCACAACAAGTACAATATGGCCTTTAATTTAGATAGACATATACTTTATGGATGGCCACAAACTAGAATTAATGTGCAATTGGGCGTTCTAATCGCTAAATAGCCCAGATAACCCTTCAGGTTAGGGAGACTGTCATACAAAGTAGAGAGAGGGTAGGTGGCGTTAATAAAGAAAGATATTTATTTAGGGATACACCTGTTTTCTCTCTTGAATCACATAGTCCAATCAGTCGTTAAATCGACACTATAGAAGACAGATCACCACATACTTCTCAATTATGAGCATTGAGTCAAAATCCTTTAAACGACCCAAACCCAGGAATACATGAACTTAATTTTAGGCAAACAAGTTGCTTACAATAACATTTTTTGCCGGTGGGAAATGCTTTGACGCATCCCTGTACGAGACAGGGAGTGTGAGACTCGCCGGCAAAGCCAGAATACCCACTAAAACCAAGCGACACTTCTTCATCCTGAATTAAATAAATAAATAAATAAATAATAATAATCTTTATTGGTAAACAACTTATTTGAAACATTTATGGATCAATACAATATTTCTTAATGTAACGATACAGATAAGATGGTTGGTCACTGATGCCTAAACTAGGTTACCCTGTACTATTGGGAGTGTCAGGGGCTCCCTTGCTCATTCGCCCTGACATTCCCGATGAAACCAACTGAGGATGTTCAAGGAGGAGACAAGAGGCATTCCTAAATGTGCCACTTGCTGCCCGACCTCCTCGTCTGAAGGGGAGCGGCATCTACTGCAGCTTCCCGTTCTCGCTAGATTGCCTGCTTCGACAAAATGACGGTCTCACAGAAAAGGGCAACGTCATACTATCCTATCTCTACTGTCAAGCATGGCGCATACTATACTTGGCAATGAAAGATCCGCTCCGACCAGGGGCACCAGAGAATTTCACTGCAGTCCTCAAGTAGGACACTCTGCCAGAGTGTGGACCACCGTATCGACAGGTGCACCACACTAGCCTTCACGGCGTGTTATCTAATTCAAGTACTTACCGAAACATCCACGTCCGATTAGTACCTGCACCAGCCTAAATGAAAGCTATCCGAGACTAACGAGGGCTGTAGATTGGGAGTAAATGTCCAACTGGTTTTATATTTCCTAAAAGTAGTACTGAATAAGCTCGTAGTCACCATAAACACGTCTATGCGAGTGTTGTTGATAAAAAGCGGCCAAAAGCCTTTGGCAAAAGCTAACAACAGCAATAACCAGGTTCTGTTATTAACAATGTATTCGATATGAATTGTAAACCAATGAAATCTATTAAATGACACGAACATTCACGAATATTGGGCAAGAGCAGTTGCACAGCTTTGACACAGTATAAAATTTCGTACAGTGCATCGGTATTGCATCCGAACTGTGAAGTAAGGTCACGTTAATATAAGTCGGGCCTAAATATTCAAGGAAAACTGGTCGCTTTCAATTAGAGAGGAAATTCGTTAGGTTTATTTGGTAGCTGTCCACACTGCGACTGTTTACTAGTAACGGAGAATACAGAATAAAATATGGGAACATAGGACTGCCATTCTGTCTGATTTTTTGCTGTTTAGTTTAGTGATCAACGTACTTGATTCCAGATTCTACTTCAGGGTTCAGGAAGATCAATATTTGAAGTCCAACATTATACAAAAGCTTACGAGGAGATGTTCACACGTTATTATAATACACTCAATACTTAACTCCTGGTTGTTGATGTTTCTCTATCTAATGAATCAAATAAGATGCATCAAATTTTCTACCAACTGTTCCAAGTTTATAATTCATATATGTGTGAATAGCTCACTTTGGGTTTTTATGGTTAGAAGGTCTGTTACATTTTAACCAGTTAACAGAACTCAAAAAAAGACGCTTTTCAGAAAATCTTTCATTGGTTACGTCACAGTTAGTCACGAGTTAACACCTCTATGAAAAGTTTCAACAATAATAGATTTTATTAGCAAACTATTGACGCTAATAATGTATTCACACATCATTGCAGCTTTGGATTTTGGTTTGGGTGTTTATTTTACGACACATTTCATAATTTAAATAAATCTCTTTTTAATAGGTATTGTGATATATTTATCTAGATACTAGCAAGACATCTTGTAATAGTCTTTTTTTGACAGTCAATGCTTTTTGTGCAAGTATTATGTTGCAGAGTAAAAAATTGTCTTAAAAAGTCAAAAAGATTTGTTAATANAAAGACGCTTTTCAGAAAATCTTTCATTGGTTACGTCACAGTTAGTCACGAGTTAACACCTCTATGAAAAGTTTCAACAATAATAGATTTTATTAGCAAACTATTGACGCTAATAATGTATTCACACATCATTGCAGCTTTGGGTTTTGGTTTGGGTGTTTATTTTACGACACATTTCATAATTTAAATAAATCTCTTTTTAATAGGTATTGTGATATATTTATCTATATATTAGCATCACATCTTGTTAAAGTCTTTCTTTGACTGTAAATGCTTTGAGAGCAAGTAATTATGTTGCAGAGTCAAAAATTGTCTTAAAAAACCAAAAAGATTTGTTAATAGTAAGAATTCATGTTCAATTTTAAAAAGTTGTCCTCACAAATTCCCTCTAATTTGTTCCCTTTCATTTTAGAATTCTGGTGTGTCCTTCATTGAACAATAGATTGTCGTGGATGTATTTTTTTTATATCAATTGGTGACCGCGTAATCGTGACGCATGCACGCCGTCCTTAATATCCATCTGTAATCCGAAAGAGGCTTTTTTATACTGGAGAATACGGCATAGAAAGCACGACACTATAAAATCATCATAAACGACTATCAAATATCTTTGTTGGATGGACTCTCTTCGATGATTCTGACACTACGTCTTATATACATCATGCCATCAAGAAATATATTAAAATGTACTATAAATGGATTATATATAGACGATGTGTCCATTAAATATTTTATACATACAGACATAGCATCAGGCCTCATTCCCATAGGGGTAGGCAGAGACCACGTCCTTCCATTTGCCACGACCCTTGCATATCTCCTTTGCTTCTTCCATTTTCATTAAACCTTTCATACAAGTTCGTCGGTTTAGAGTACTCTTGACCTGGCCCTTATTTAAAATGTCCTGGTCTTGGACCAGGAACTTTCGCCTTGGTTTTCCCCTTCCAATTTTCCTATTCACTCACAAATCCTTTTTGTCAGCCTCGCTTCATTCACTCTCTCTTTATGCCCAAACCGTTTACCTTTCTCAATTTTCGTCACTACATCTTCTTTTATACCACAACGTTCTCTTATCACATTATTTCTTACTTTGTCACTCAGTTTCAATCCACTCATACTTCTCAACGCTCTCATCTCTACCGCATTTATTTTACTTTTATGCTTCTTCTGCTATATCCACCTTTCACAACCGTAGACAAATGTTGACACCAACACTCCTCCTAGCACAGCCAGCCGGGCCCTTTGAGACACCATCGGGCTATTCATAAAGGCGTTATTATTCATATTCATTCGAGAGAAGATTAGATTTACTTGAAAATATGATAGTAATTATTGTAGGGAAGTAGTTTAAGGGGTAAATTTAGGATAATTTAGATCTGAATAAAATACTTGCGTCACGGGTAAAGCTAAATGTATATCAAGCAAATCTTAATTGTGACTTGGACACAATTTCATTATCCAAGAATTTCACACGGATGTGGAAAATCTACTAGATTGAGTCATCATCGACGTTTAATTGTTTTTGTAGAATGTTCCTGTTCTGTATGAAATCATTATTGTTGAAGCCCGCATAAAACAATATGGGAAATCCGAAGAATGTTATACAATGACTAAATATACCGACGTATTGGGATGTTTTGTAGTGAAACTATTCGGATTATTGGACAAGATTTGTAGTGAACTATTAAGGACTAACTTTTGGAAGAATGATATATGTTTACTTTAGTCGTATTTAACTGATTTATATCTCGGATGTAATACGGGAACAGGAACTTCGTTTGTATCCATAGATCTACGTAACGACTATAAAGATTATGTATTGACACTTTACTGTCAGATATAAAACTAAGGGATTGGAATATGAGATAAAAAATTGCTCCAAATATTAAGACATAAATTATTTATTGAGTCTTTTAGTGATTAAGGCAAAATAACATATAATTTCTATTTATAGATACTTGTATTATATCCTTGGGCTATTAATAATAAGCGACTAATGAATTCTATACAGACGACGTCGCGTAAAACCAGCTAGTATTAATATAAACACCAATCTAAACCATTAATATGTACTTCTTTTAATTCACTTAATAAACAGCTACAATTATGAGTTTTCCTGAGGAAATAATGGCATTTCATTTCGCAATCTGTTTTCCGTTTGTAATAATTGACATAAACGCTTAACGGCACGTGTAAGATTGTAAGAAACAAAAAAATATGATTCAGCCATTTGTTGCTATAAATAAACAATAGATATAGATAATAAGGGAAACAAGTATTAACCTTTTTACGCATACAACGGTATTGGTTATCATCGTAAATACATAAATTAGTCATTACGAACTCTTGCGATGCGCCGGCGCAGGCGGCGTCCTCTTTTGAAATGAATCATATATTCTTCCGCGTTATTTCTACGTCATAAGTGAAGAATGCTGACGTATTTCCATAATCGATTTTCTGTGGAATGACTTTATGAGATTCTTTTCGATTTTTTGTAAGATTCGAGTTATATATTACTGAGATACAGCTGCTTCCCTTTTTTTAGTCGCTGGGAAATGCAGTATAGGCACTAACCCTGAGTGATGACCAGACTGGAGTGTGGTACTCAGCGATCTTTCAACTCAAGGTCTCGCTATACCCAATAAAAACCAGTGGAACCATTTTCATTCATTAGTGAGGTAATGGTGTCCCTGATGAGTCTCTCATGGGTTTCCTTTAGCGAAACTTCCGTCTCGTAAACTGGAGAGCATCGATAGCTGCTTGCCTGCCAACTAGCTATGTAGCAGCGTGGTGGATCTTTGCTCTAAAATATCTCTTTCCTATCAGTATGGAGCCTAAACCCTACAACGTTAAAAGATAGATAGAATACTCTTTATTGTACACCACAAACATGAAACAAGTAACACATAAACACACTTAATGGATAGTACAAATTAGGCGACTTTATCGCTTATCAGCGATTTCTACCAGGCAACCTTAGGGTTTAATATGAGTATTTACTACGAGAAATTATAGGGTATTCTGGATTGCGCTGTATTCTTAACAAACATTGTGAAATCATTCAATTATGCCGTTATGAGTGCTCTACTTCTGCAAGGCTATCATCTTTCAGAAGGAGACTCTAAACAGGCAGCTGGAACTTATGGCAGACGCTACTCCTTCTTGTTGGAGGAGGAAGGGCACCAGGAGGCGCAATTTTGCTCGCCTGCTCTCCCGACATCTGGACCCCACCACCTGGATGAAGAGGGTTTTGCTGGGTTTCCTGGTATGACCAGCGTTTCCCACACTCTCGGATGTAAGTTTAGACTTCATCCGGCGAACATAAAGCATTTCCCAGCTAAAAACAAATCATCATCACAGCAGCAACACCGTCTTCCACGTTATATCTATATATTATGATATATTCTTCTATTTCATTTATCGATTGTTTGTGAAATGACATTATGGGATACTTAACTAGTTTTTCCACAATTCGAATGGAAATTTTGTAGAATGCCATGTAATCTATGCAGAACATCTTTTTTTGTCGCTGAATAATTCAGCACTAACCTCTACCGACGACAGGGGATGGAGGAGACTTTGCAACACCCTTTAAAACCCTTTTTATCCATTAGTGAGGCTCCAGGGGTTCAGCTAAACTATACTTATAGAACTTATGTGATGTTAGACGATCGAGAAATCATTATATTTTAATTAATGTTACTTTAAAATCAGTAATGATTCACTTTCCTCATAATTAAGGTTTTTCAGCGAGTTAGTGTGATCAATAATGTTTTATATATCCTCTTCAGTTTTATCATGTCCTCAGCTGTGCTACGTATGATTTGATAACACTGAATCATCTACTATCGTTACACTTGATATTCACATATGTGCTAATTTTTTAACACGTGACTTTTGATGTTTCCGTGCGAAGAATTTATTATGGAAAACTACTCGTTTAGTTAAATCTGATTTATTAGACACACGTACAATAGATACTGCTCTTTTTCGCTGGGAAGTGCTTTTTGTCGGATGATGTATAAACTTCCATTCGAGAGTGAGGAACGGAAGCAGAACCCTCTTAATCAGGGTGTTGGGGTCTAGATGTCCGCTGACGCATTCAGCTCTGGCGTCCCGGGGTTAATCCAACTTAAAGAGTTATAGCAGGTGTGTGCCTACTAAAGTGAGGGTCAGCGATTTAATCTGCGTAGAGTTGGTGCTTATTCTTCACAGGTACCGGGCCGCTGTTAATCTAGATAAACTATTGATATATTTATAAATACGTATGCAACTGACCTACATAATAATAGTCTATTACGTCTAAAAATAAATACGTATACAAAGTATTGACATACTATAAAAAAGTGCGTGCTTACAAAGTACACATGTCAGAAGTGAAACTTCTTTGATAAACTACTTTTTAAGTCTTGTTTATATTTATACAAATGTAAAACTTTAGATTTTAGAGACTTAGAGGTAGGGAAGAAGGAAGATGTGTTAGGAATTTAACGAGTTTCATTGTCATTAAGATATTAGGTAAGTGTCGAAAATAATTTATTGGAATCTCAAATGACGAATTATGAATAAAAACGCCACGTAAGTTTAGTAGAAATTATGAATAAAATAAAAAAAAAGAGAATTTATAAAAAAATATTTTTATTTTAAATTTTATGAAAAATAGTATATTAAAAGACGAGTGACAAATTAAAATGCCACATGTTATTTGTAAATATTAAAACTACCTAACCTTCAAACGAATTAACATAAAAACGCTGCACATCTTCGTGACGCTAATCACGCGTTTCATACGTAAAAAATTCACTCTCATGCGCCTAAGGAAGTTTGATTTCAAAAGTTAGTGATTATACAGTTTAAGAAGCTAGCGCTCTAATCTGATAAGAGACAATTTATCTCTTATGGTTTCTACACAGCATCGTACCTGAACATAAATCTCTTTGCTTGACGGTACTGTCTTTGCTGAGAGAGTGATAACTAGCCACAGCCGAAGCCTCTCACCAGTCCAGACTCAGACAAATTACAGCACAGCGAATACGGACTTACAACTAAGCGCCAGCGATGTCGTTTTTAAGCATAATTAGTACTGAATTCCTCATTTCCTCACAGAATCGGGTACTAAGAGGTTTTACAGAAAATAGCTAGTACTTCATCTTTTATTACACACATTGCGATAAAAAGTGACGATAGAAAGTGGAAAAATCTATATTCCAAAACTCTACAAAGTTTATAATTAAGCCGAACAAATCTTCACTTACCTTCAAGTGTAATAGCAGTTAAACAAGCTGTCATCCATAATCTATACAAGAAACACTCTTTCTGATATTATAAATTTATCTAAAACCTAGATCAATTCAGATATTTGGTGAAATCCCTGACACGGTTTCAAATATTCAGGTCAATGCTTGTGAATTACATTATATTATTATACTTTGTTGTATTATGTTTATTATAATAAAGATTACTTTAACCTACAGATTATTCGTACATACTGTATTGCATGTACAATGGATTATGCTACATATGTATATACATGTATCAAAGGTCCGTGAATGCATCCGTGTATTTCTTAACTCTAGCAAGGCCCAGCTGTATTTAGTCATAGACTAAAAACAGAAAGAAAGGTAAGCAGCAGCCTATTAATGTCCCACAGCTGGGCACAGGCCTCTTCGGTCACAGGAGCGAGGTATTTTAGACCAAAACACTACACAAAACCCTACAATTGATCCTGGGATTTCCAGGTTTCCTCAAGATGTTTTCGTTCACTGTTAGTCCAAGATTTAAGTCTGGAACCTGACATTTTCATTAAGCTCAAAAAGCACTTTTGAATCTTCAGTAGTCTATCCATTAATACATCTACCACCTTAGAAGAAACTGGCAAGAAACTCAACGGTTACTCTGTTTAACATAGTTTTTGTAGGTGTCAACGTCTTTAGCCTTCATGTGCAACTGGAATCAAGTCCACACATCCATGGCTCCGCGTGGCTGCCGACGCTCCAACTTAGCTTTTTTTTGTCGCTGGGAAATGCTAACGCACGCTGGATAGGGTATAGGAACCCTCTTCATCCGTATGGTGGACGCCAGATGTTCGCTAACGCATTCATCTCTGGCGCCCCGGATGCGTCTGACTCAAGCGTTCAAAAGAGGGGAAGCAGGCGCTCATAATTGCGCCGTCTTATAGCTCCCTTTCTCCGGCTAGTGAAGCCTTAACCTATACTAATATGCCAAAAAGCCTTTGGGTTTCTTAACATACCAATATTTATTTATTTGTAGTAAGTGGCAGCTTGTTGATGTCCACTGCTGGAGAGATCACTGCTCCATCGTGGCTCCCAGGATATGCAGCTGCCCTCACGATGTTTTTTTCACTGCAAAGCACAATGACAATTTTAAAACAATAATTAAACACCTTATTGAAGCACACCACACTTAAAAATACATAAAAGATGAAGCGCATACTTAATCAACCATTAGGAGTACAATAATAATTTTTTATATTATTAATGACCACCTACCATATTCTACAGTAGGATTCCCATTCGCCCAAAGGTTGCCTGACAGAAATTGGTAGGTAATAAGGCCATCTCTTGTATCCATTTCTCAGTCCGACTCATACGGGACACGAGAGACGAATGTGAAACTCAACGCATCACACTGGGGCAGATTGTGCAACGTGGGGATCTCAGGGTCACCTTCTGGTGGCGATCTCTCGTTGGTTTCATTATAGGTGGGATGCTCTCCAATGAGAGAATCTGGGCAGGAGGCCCATTAGCGAGAGTGGGAGACTACAGCGGATGGTCCCCCTCACCGCCGAAGGAGGCAGGTACTAATCGGCGCGTGTTTGCGTACCTCTTTCCGCCTCCTTGAATACTCAGTTGCACTCATCTGAGTTACCAGGAACAAATGCAAAGATTGAACTGGTTTTTAGTGGTTATTGCGAGGTCTCCTCCTTCGCCGATTTTAACACTTCTGACAGATCGGAGTTCCTCCCTAAAAGCATTTCCCAGCGAAAATTAAGTGACGAAGGTGAAAGTTCCTCCCCTGTTGCATTGTTTTTGGATGAAGAGGGTTCCGATGGGTTCTGCAGAGTCCCACACTTCTGATCCATAGGTCGAGGTTAGTGCATAAAAGAGATTTCCAGCCGAAAAAATGCCAACTTCTTCTATTCGTATATCTATTTCTCGTGTGTCTTTAGTTATACAAATATATATTTACGGTATACAATAAAGAGTTCTATCTAAGTTTTACAAAGCGATCTTAATGACTTAGAATTTTTGACGACGACGGCGCAGTGGTGCGAGTATTCGCTTTGCTAGAGGCCCTGGGTTCGATCTCCGGTTTTAGAATTTAGAATATTTTAATTTCTAATTTGTCTGAGTCTGGTCTGGTGGGAGACTTCGGCCGTTGCTAATTACCACCCTACCAGCGAAAACGTATCGCTAAACAAGGATATTTGTGTTCTGGTACGATGCTATAGAACCATAAGAGGTATATCGTCTCTCACCATCAGGTAAGATCACAATCAAGCGCTAAACTGTCAGCAAAAAATAAAAAAACTACTTAAATCCTCAATTTGTATTATTACATAATTCCATGTCTATCTAATGGTTTATCACGTCTCAAGACATTGACTACACGGCTCGTAATTAGGTTGGCTAGGGGAAGTACCACTTCCTCACAGAATGCCAGCGTGAATATCATATTGCTGTGTTTCTTTTAAGTGTGCGAGGCAACCGGAACCGGAACTCAACATGCATGCGTAACAATGTGTTATATTACAAATTAACTGATTACTGGCCTAGTGGTCAAAATTCGATCATATTTATTTAAAACTATAATTTTGAACATTCACAACACAAAATCTGTAAACGATTATGAAAACTCTTTCAATTAAAAAAGAGCGAGTGTGTGTGTGTCAAATATATGGTAGTTTGTGTAAGGTTGTATTTGTTGATTTAATGTACGAGGTGTGTTCAAAAAGTATCGCGAATTTTGAATTTTGGCGGGTTACGTATATTCGAATTTCGAATTTTTTGTGGCGTTATGTTGGTATTCATGTCTCTCCCTTATGCCGACAAGCTCGGCCATTTTGAATGTTGCCATTAGTAAAAGTTTACTAAAGTGTATACTTTTAAATTTGCGTATTGACATCTAAATTCTAAGCCGTAAGATTGAGTTTTATCAAATCAAATCCAAAATACTTAATTGAATTACGCTTCTAAAACACTTTTGTATCGTCATTCCTCATAATTTTTTCAATGTACGACTTAGAATGATATTAAAGAATAACTTAAAATCTAAAGATATGACGGTTCTTTCGCGCTCTGTTCCGAGAAGAAACCACAACAAACTCAGCCGAGTTTCCTTTTTTTATCATCACAATTAACATTATAATTGATTCACTTCCACATTTTATATCGTCGAAGTTATTCAATTAGATTTCTTTGATTAAATTTTTAAATTATTATTAAATGTAGAACTTCTACTTGGAATTTATTATAGAAACGTATACAGTTATCACTCTCTTTTACAAGCCAGGATGTGATAAACAAAGGGGTTCAAGTTGTAGGTTAAAGCCATTCATAACGACGCCTGCTTCCTGCAAACCTCCCCCTACAGAGAAGAGGAGCTTTGCGACTCCTCCTCTCTCTCTCTCTCTCAATTACCTCCTTCAACGAAAGGATAGCCAAGCAGAAGGAAGCAACTGCACTCCATTCCGGCTTACTGTCAAGCATTGTACTTATCATACTTTTAATCTACTAGAATTATATTTTTACATAGTATACGTAGCCGAATCCGACTCGGTTGGGCAGCGTTCGGGAAGTTCCGGAAGACTTTTTCGTCCAATATCCCTCAGTGCCTGAAGACCAAAGTCTTCGAACAGTGCGTGTTGCCAGTGATGACCTACGGTTCTGAGACGTGGTCGCTGACTATGGGCCTCATGCGGAAGCTCAGAGTCACTCAGCGTGCGATGGAAAGGGCTATGCTCGGAGTTACTCTACGCGATGAAATCAGAAATGAAGAGATCCGTAGCAGAACCCTAGTCACCGACATAGCTCTACGAATCGCGAACCTGAACTGGCAATGAGCGGGGACATAGTCCGACGAACCGATGGACGTTGGGGTCGGAAAGTGCTGGAATGGCGACCCCGCACTGGACGACGCAGTGTAGGAAGACCCCCCACAAGGTGGACCGACGATATAAGGAGGATCGCCGGTAGCCGCTGGAGCCAGGCGGCACAAGATCGGGTCTTGTGGGCATCATTTCGTGAGACCTATGTCCAGCAGTGGACGTCCATCGGTTGAAGCGACGATAGTATACGTAAAGATCTAAAATTTTATGCACGTATAACAAGTTCTTTACGTATATGCCTTATATTTTATTTTAGGAAGCAACCTTTAAAAGTGAGATCTCATTTTTAAGCAACAATTCGGTCGATCCGTCCGGGAATTGATCAAATTATTGTAACAAAAGTGTTCATGATACAGCATTAAATAAATGAAGGTTAAAATAGGTAACTGTGAATAATATTATCTTCGTACGTGACTTCGCAACTTTAACAGCTGTTTAAGAATTCTCCGGGAAGTGTAATACTTTTCTTGATATGTCACGATTTGAATCATCAAAATCGCTTCCTTATTCTTTGTAAGAGCGGAGTGACATTGTGAAATAGGTTTACGTGACTGCCTTCTTGTCTCTGTGACTGTCTGTGTACACGAGTTACCATGGACCAAGGGCAACCAGTATATGGTTGAATGTACACTAACTAGTCACTAGGTAATCTATGTAATATACCCTTAAAGGCCAGATCTTTTAAATGATATAACCTCTTTTAGATGCATTTACATTACAACCTTCTACTATAATTATATAATGATGTATATAGACACTAGCTTCTACCCGCAAAGTTCTTCATTCTTTTATCCTGTTATTAGTACAATTTTAAGTCTCGAAAGGAACTTGTGTTTTCTTCTTCTTTTCGTGCTTCTCCGACGAGCAAATGTTGGCAGTCAGCTTTGCGTATCTATCTTTCGCGAGGCGGAAAAGTTCAGCGGCTTTTTTTCTCCCATCATGATGAGTTGCAGGAGCTCGTATCTTTTGAGGGTAAGCAAACGCTCCAGATATGCAACTTTTCTCATCTTGACGGTTTGCAAAAGCTTCGGTTTGTATTTGATTCGCTGCTGAACTTCCACATTTGACACCTTATTCATCCAGCTAATGGCTAAAATCCGTCGAAATGTCGAAAACGCTCTCCGTAGACTATTTCAACAGAGCCATCAGTCACCCCAACCCTCTTATTAGAAATGCCGCCTTTTATGGGATTAAGCAAAACATCCCGCCTACACAGAGGCAGCCCAAACACGTTCTGACAATCCATACGACCAGATTACTATTATCAACAACCCGTACACTATCACAAATACACAGCATCTTCGCTGGCGAAGACGAGGTCCCCGTTATATGACGCACCCCAGCTGCGGCCTCCAGTCGCGGACCCATGGGCTTCAAGACTAATCACTAAGCACTGTCAGTTTACCCCTTTTTAGCAGCAGCAAACGTTACTCTAAGTCTAGGTCCGAGCCTCACAAGAGGCGCCCTTAGAGCAACGTTTCCATCACGACGTAGCAGAACCCTTCTACGGGCCCACCCCGCGGAGCTTCTGCGCTCGCCGCCCTTCTCGGTTACGCTGTAAAAGCCAGTAGGGCAAACAGCAATTACACACTTTCAAAAAAAAAGACAGCATTGGAGCAGTCGACTACGCAAAGACATTTTAATTCTACGATTGAAGAGTATTTTCTTCATTCTTACAAAGATACTGCGTACAATCTCGACATTTTTTCACTGGTCCAAAATTCATTAAGCCACTTACCTAGGTATTTAAATTTATATACTCTCTCCAGCTTTTAACCGTCGACTATGATGTCAATCTGAATGGAATCATTTTTTGTAATGGCCTTGACCATTGCCTTGGAAATATTTATGCTAAGGCCAGCGTTCGTACTGCACTGATTTATTCTGCTATCGATTTTTTGAAGACCTCCAAGAGAAGCGGCTATAAGATAGATTTGAGTCTGCCGCCTCGGTATTCTTAGCACCCCTGTTCCATCCAAGGGGCGTCAGAAACGCGGTCTCATCCTTTTCTTTGACTTTTCCATAACTTTCGTCAGCTAAAACTTGTGCGACGAATGACAAACTGTTTGAAATGGAATCAAACGTCTTGACAATTACATTTAACATTCTTGCTGGTACAATAGGGCTAGAACTCGCTTTGCTGGTCGGGATCTAGGGAACTCTCGCTTGAGAGCATTGTAGGCGCGATGCTGTCAAGTGAGAGATGTTGGGCGGAAGTGGCCCTTTTTTGCGAGACTGTAATCTCGTTAAAGGAGGCCCACAAGCGAGATAGGGAGAATGCCGTAGATGCTCCCTCTCACCGCCGAAGAAGGCGGGATACCAGGCGGCGCTTGTTTGCGCACCTGCTCCCACCTCCATGAATCCTCAGTCGGACTCATCTGGGGCACCAGTATCTCACCTACGGATGAAGAGAGTTTCGCTGGATTTTAGTGAGTATTGCAAATTCTCCTCCCTCGCAGAGTCCCACACTCCTGACCCATTCAGGTCGGGGTAAGTGCGTAACAAATAAAGGATATTGTATTATTCAAATAAGTTCTCATACAGTGCCATATTGAAACTATTAAGCGGTAAATTAACACTTATAAAATTAGTCCGATAGCATCTAAGACTATGTCATCGCTAACCGTTAAATGAGATCACAGACAAGTGCTAACCTGTCAGAAGTAAAAAGGACGTTTATTTAGCTCTTCTCAGGTTAACGTCCTGTATTGTGTCATCACTTACTATTACATGAGATCACTGACGGAAAATTTACGGTCATGTTTGAATATACTCTAGGTAGTTGACCTTTCTCAATTCCTTCTATTAGTTACACCCTCGCTGGCGCAATGTTACGAGTACTCGATTTGGTAGCAAATTGTATTTTTTCATTTGTCAAGAGTCTTGACTGGTGGGAGGCCTCGGCCGTGGCTAGTTACCACCCTACCAGAAAAGACATTGCGCTCCTGTGATGCTGTGTAGCAAACACACGAGCTAAATCACCTCTTATCAGGTTATACATACTGTAAAATCAAAATTAATATCAAATTATTCTTTAACCAAAAAGGTTCAAAAATCACTTGAATCGTCAGTAGTCTGCCCGTTGGTAATACATTTACAAAGGGTTCGGAAAGTTGATTCCGCTAATAAGATACCGGCAAGAAACTCAACGGTTACTCCTTTTATATAGTCTTTGTAGGTAACGAGTTTAGCTTTCATGTGCAACTGAAATCAAGTCTAAGCTTCAGATTAAATAATGTTCAATCGTCACCTACCATCAGCTAAAACCACAGTCAAGCACTAACCTGTTCGCAAAAGATATATCTAGATCAAATCCTTAGTAAAATAAATTTCTTCAGCGGTATATGTCACCACTCTCTACCCCTTTCACTTATAAGCAATCTCCCTAAGCCAAAGGTTGCCTGGAAGAGATTGCTAGGTAGCAATAAGGCCGCCTTACTGTGCTGATCTTTTTTGTATTTTTAATGTTATTTTGTAATGTACAATACTCTCTCTCTAAAATACTTACTTTATTCATCGACTCAAGTTGAGGTCAATTTTTTAAACCCGTAGTGAATGACACTTGCTATTAATATATATGTATAAAATAAGAACTAAAATGAGAAATAATTAGGAGGATTCTTGCAAATTTCATGGGATAATGTCACTCTCAGACCGTCGACGTGTGTTAGATATTAATTTTTTATACAATATTTGTAACAATTTATTTGATTGTCCTGACCCAGTCACTACTTTTATTCGCCTGAATGTTCCAGTCAAACGCACGAGACATACAGAATTATTTCAAGTTCCACCTGCGCATACAAACTACTATCGGAATTCAAATCAAATCAAATCAAATCAAAATATCTATATTCAAGTAGGCATATTACAGCACTTTTGAATCGTCAATATTTTTTTTTTCTTTTCTTTTCCACACTCTAATTCTAATGTACGTCTGATGATGATACTCTAGAACGACTTAAAGTCTAAAGTTACGAGGGTTCCTTCGCGCCCCGATCCGAGAAGAGCCCACAACAAACTCAGTCGGGTATTTTTTTTTTTTTTTGTTATCATCATCATTACAATATCATGTTAGTTTAATATATTTCAATTCAAATTAGAGCAGTTCGTTCACTCCCACGCGTTTCTATCGTCTAAGTACTCTTGCAACTTATAATACGATTTTTCTATCAACTTTCTTTTAACAAAGACTTTGAATTTATTAATTGACATTTCTAAAACGTCTTGTGGGAGTTTATTATAGAAACGTATACAGTTACCCTTAAATGAGTTGTTAATTTTATGCAGCCTACTAGAATTTACAACAAGTTTGTTTTTGTTTCGTAAGTTTCGTTTTCGGATTCTATACCCTAATGGTTCTTAAATAATTATAACAAGCACTTTAACACCATAGATATCTTTACTACATCCAAAAATAGGTTTAAAACATTGGTCATTAATAAACTCCTGAATATGTAACTTAATTTATCTAAAATTTAACAACACACTTACACACACAGGCACACGCAAATACGCACGGAGTATCAGCTGTCACTGTTTTTAAAATACTGTAAACGTTAGAAAAATCTGTAATTGGCATAAGATTTGTAAGTTTTTTTTCCTACATGGTAATTAGTTAAGGTGCTGTAGATTTTTGATAATAAATAAATAAAAATAGCAAATTAAAAATATATAATTACTCACAAAAGTTTCATTTTTACCTCCTAAAATTTCATTTTACCCCATTTGGTGTAATTTACCACGGTTTCCCGACCGCTGGTCTTATCTGTGCACCAAATTTCATTTAAATCGGTTCAGTAGTTTTGGTGTGAAAGAGCGACAGACAGAGTTACTTTCGCATTTATAATATTAGTAAGGATAATTTCTTCCGCATCCCTTGTTGATGAAAGGCGACTTCTGTCAAACGAGCGTTACATAACCAAGCATGACGGCTCATTCCTATTTAATAAACAAAAATTAAAATGTGTACTTGTACAAAAGCATTGTCCAAAGTACACATGTAAGAAGTGAAACTTCTTTGGCAAACTAATTTTTAAGTCTTGTTTATATTTATACAAATGTAAAACTGGAGTCTCGAAAATGAATACAAATAATCTATTGAAATCTCAAATGCCACGTGTTTTTTTGTCAATATTAGAAATTGTTAATAAAATTTTTATATTTTACGAAAATTAGCATATTAAATAACGATGGGCAAATTAAAATGCCACATGTTATTTGTAAATATTAAAACTACTTAAGCTTCAAAAGACTTAGCATAAAAACGCTGCACATCTTCGTGGCGCTAATGTTTTTTTTAATTTTTATAATTATAACAGGCAAACGAGGACATCTGCAGCACTAGGGAAGCTGCCGATGCGTTGCCGGCCGAGGAGGTAGAAGTTCAATTGCCTCTTAAACATTTGCATGTGGAAGTCTTAGGGAAACACTGCTGCTGGAAGTTGGATTTTGCAGGTAATCACGCGTTTTATCCTTAAAAAATTTACCCTCATGCGCCTAAAGAAGTTTCACTTCATAAATGCATTTCATCTCTAAACTATTCGCAAATTCACACCTGCCTACTCTCTATGCATCAGTGATATTGTTACGTTGCTGTGGCTTGTTAGTAATACACTACCATTACAGGTATATTAGCTAAGGCCTCACTTATGATTCAACAATCAATTCATTATGGCCCAATCAAACATTCAGCAGAAAGTGCGCAAAGATTTCAAGAGAATCTCAAAGTAGGTTACCGGGCCGTTGACGAAACAGTACTCACGTTTTTGCGAATATATTTTATTATAGTCACAAAAATTATCATTTGCATGAAAGGTCACATACAAGTAATGATAGAAATATTAACAATGTCAATTTTATTGTTTAATCTATAACATTGACATCCTTACCTCGATAGAATGAATAAAATTATTAATAAGTTTGCTAATTATATTTTATCACATCTGACAGCCTCATTGACAGGACGTGAGGTCTTGGTATCGAGTCCCGGGTAGGGCCAATTCATATATCAATATTGATTTTTCTATTTAGTTTATTCAATATTTGCCCGAAGTTGGGAAGTTGGCGGTGTGATCCACCCCCTTGCCTCGGAGAGCATGTTAAGTCGTCGGTTCTGCGCCTGATCTTTCTCCAGTCGTGTTGGAGAGTGCACTTGTGTACTATGCCTGCCAATCCGCAGTGGAGTAGTGTGGTTGGTCTATGCCCTAAAAACCCTCTCTCATATGAGCGAGGAGGCCTGTGCCCAGCTGTGGGACCTTAGTGGGCTGCTACTTACATCTGACAGTCAATACCAGTATTTGATTAAAAAATATATGTCACTGTAGTGTCGTTGTATATATTAATCATTATGCTAAATGGTGAAGTTAAGGTTAGTAGCAGCCTATTAACGCCCCACTTACGTTACAATTGTTCCTGGGGTTTCCGGGTTTCCTCACGATGTTTTCGTTCACTGAATAGCACAATAGACACATAAGTTTTAGAAAATCCCCACCTTTTTTTCCTTCACTCTCATAGTCCGATGTGACGAGAAACCAACTCGACCGGAGAGAGAACAGGCGTAGAAACGACGGATTAACATGCTCTCCTTGGCACGGGGGTGGAGCACACCGACAACTTCCCAACTTCGGGCAAATACGGGAAATTTCTTTAACAGAAAACTTAATATCGACTTTTGAATTCGCCCGACCCGGGACAGGAACTAGACCAATGAGGCAGTCTATTGTCAATTGTCTGTCGTGTTTTAACACGATTATAATACAAAACCACCAATAATACTTTTTATTAAAAGTCAAGAAGTTATTTATCGGGTTGAGCATACGTATAATTCAGTCAATTTGCAAAAAATCCGTAATATAAAACTTGTAGTCAAAAGGGTAACTGATGAGTTTCTTGTGGATATTTTCTGGTAAAATTGACGATTTATTTATATTATATAGCTAGTTGTACTACGCTTGAATCTTACATTTTACATCGAGTGAGATTACACTAAGGTCGTCATATTATCGTTCGTTTCAGCTTTAATTTTTTCTCAGTTTAGGTAAAGTAAGTTAAATAGTAACCGATTAACGTCCCGCTGCTGAGGACAGGTCTCCTCAGTCATAGTCTCCCCAGTCTCCTTAGTCTTGGTGTCGTTGATTGGCGGATACCTCTCACAGACTAGCATTGCCCGTGCAATGTTCGCTAGGGAAGCAGGGTGGAGAGCAGTGGCTTCCTTTTACTAAAAAGGAGGCACTTGAGAGGGAGCGGGAGGTTGCTCTGATGCCCACGCTATACGTCGCCGAAGGTTGGGCGGCAGAAGGCGTGGATTTGCGCGCCTCGTCCCACAACCTTGAATCTTGATTCGGCTTAATCCGGGACACCATATTAGATTGCGCAAGCGAGGTGCTGGTGTCCCACCTTAGGATGACTTGGGACCGCTGTGTTATATTGGGTATTCTGTCTCATCAGTGAGTCCCACACTCCCGACTCTTTAGTCGGGGTGCGTTAAAGCATTTCCTAGCGAAAAAAAGGCTGCTCCAACCATCCAACACGACTGGAGAGAGAACAGGCTCAGAATCGATTGCTTAACGTGCTCTCTGAGGCACGGGGTGGAGCACACCGACAACTTCCCAACTCCGGGCAAATACTGAGCTTTTTTTTAACAGAAAACTCAAAATCGGCTTTTGATTTCGCCCGATCCAGATCTTATATTTGTAGCCGAATATATGACTACAATATCGCTGCAGTACATAATATTATACAGAAAAACATTCTTAAACAAATCTCAGTGTGGCATCATTTTAATATTAAAATTATCAGTGCCTTTTTTTAATTCATAAAACCAGCCAAGGATAAAAGTCCTTGAGGCCAGCGGAGCGTTGAAGGTTCCGCTCGTGTGCTCGCATCAGAAGGCATAACAAATCAAAATAAAATCCTTACCCCGGCTTCCAATCCTGAAGCTTAATTAGACTTTGTATTCAAATTTCATTATTAAGCTATACTAGCGTACGCTTTCGACTTTAATAAGAACCAAGGGCGTAGCCAATCGATAAGCTAAAGTGGTGATCTGTACATATATACATATGTATAACAAGTTTTTTCACTCTTAGAGAATAACTGAACTGTTTTGAATGGTTTTCTATGTCGTTATTATGATATAGTTGCATTATTATGCAGGCCTCACTGGTGCAATGGTGATTTGAATTGTTAGTAAATCGGGATCGGAACCAGGTCAATTAATCAAATTGCATTTTCAAATTTCTCTTAGTCTGGACTGGTTGGAGGCTTCGGCCGTAGCTAGTTACCATCTTACAATAAAAGACGTATCGCCAAGCAAAGAGATTTTGTTCCAGTACGGTGCTGTGTAACTGCCTCATTGGTCTAGTGGTTACTATGTTCGACTACAGACATGAGGTCCTGGGTTTATCTGGGTCGGGTCAATTAAAAAATCAATATTGAGTATTCTATTAAGATTTTCTCAATATTTACCCGAAGTTGGGAAGTTGGCGGTGTAATCCACCCCCGTGCCTTGGAGAGCACGTTTAGCCGTCGGTCCTGCGCCTGATCTCTCTCCAGCCGTGTCGGTTTCCCGTTACATCTGACTATGAGAGTGAAGGAATAGAGTGCACTTGTGTACTATACCTGCTCTAAAAACTCTCGCTCCTCGGAGTGAGGAGGCCTGTGTCCAGCAGTGGGACGTTAATGGGCTGCTACTTACTTACGATGATGTGTAGAAACGAGAGGTAAGTTGCCTTTTACCAGGTGTGATCACAGTCACCAATAAAAAAGACCTCTTCAAACTTAGAATTAACTGTTTTGTATGCTTAGTTGCCTAGGAATCGTGAGTATCAGGGTTCAAGTCCCGAGAAGGTCCAATGAGAATCATCAATTCTCGGTATACGGTTACATGGGTAACGATGTGTGACAATATTAGAAGGCATATGATAAAAAAAGATATAACACCTGTTTTCCCGTGTGAACTAATATTACTAATTACTATAGTGAACTAAAATAAGTTTCTAATTATTTAATTTTCGAGTAACAAGAATGAAGAATTCTAATAACATGCAATATTGGTGCCTCAGAAATAGTCGAGTGACAGTATTTTGTTTTAAAATTGTTGATTTTTCTAAGTTGAATAAATAAGTTTGTCACGAGGACAGTGAGCAAGCTTGACCCCCTTCCCCGTCCCTTTAATTACGCCATGCTTTTTATCCCGAAGTTCTCACGGGAACAAGGAATTTCAAGCGTCTTAGTATGACGAGTACGTAGACAGTAGAAACAATTACATTTGACTAATGATTATGTGAATCATATTTTGAACTCATAACATTTTTTTATTATTTTCTCTTACAATGACAAGTATAAAAACATAAAATATTAAAACATTTTGAAATAAGTTGAAATAGTGCAGTTAATATTTCGCATTTCGATAATGTTATAATATTCTATTGCTGTGACCCAAATTGCTTCAGTTATATAACTTCATTTTAAGTTAAACATTAAGTTGCTCATTTATAAAACTAGTTACCCTTCAAATTGAATCCTAAGTTAATTAGTATAAAATTCTACAGACGTACTGATTCAATATTTGCCTTTTACCCTATTCAAATGTTCGATATAAAGATATAAGAACCAAGGGCAGAGATATTTTTACTTTCAATCATATAAATGTCTATGTTTTATTCCTTTAACTATATACATTTTTCATAATCTTTCACTGCAAACATAGATATTGATTATATCTATGATTGCAAAATTTGCTATATACTCTGTGGTTGTATGTTATGTTATGTTTGCATTATAAGAAATATGTAAACAAAATGTATCTGTTGTTTATGGAATGGTATTATAATTAATATCCCATATTTTAGGGAAAAATGTCACGTAAATACAATATTTAAAATGGAATAATGATCATAATGTTTTCAAAGTCTCCTGTGTGTCTTATCCACTTAGGGGATATTGGCATATGTCTTGGCCTATGTGCCAAAATTTTAAATAATTATAATAAATTGGAATAGAAAAATAATATATTTTAGATACAAAATACATTTATTTTACTTAAGCCTAGAATTTCTTACTTTAATGTGCGAATGTAGTTAAACATATATACATAGCATCACGCCTCATTCCCATAGGGGTAGGCAGAGACAACATCCTTCCACTTGCCACGATCCTTGCATATCTCCTTCGCTTCTTTCAATCTCATTAAACCTTTCATACAAGTTCGTCGGTTTAGAGTACTCTTGACCTGGCCGTTATTTAAAATGTCCTGGATTTGGTCCAGGAACGTTCGCCTCGGTCTTCCCCTTCCAACTTTCGCATTCACTCTTGACTCATAAATCCTATTTGTCAGTCAGCTTTCATTCATTCTCTCTACATGCCCAATGTAGTTAAAACTAAGCAATATTATTTATATTGACTACATACATACATACATAGCATCACGCCTCATTCCCATAGGGGTAGGCAGAGACAACATCCTTCCACCACTCATGCTTCTCAACGCTCTCATCTCTACCGCATTTATTTTACTTTTGTGACATACAAGTTCGTCGGTTTAGAGTACTCTTGACCTGGCCGTTATTTAAAATGTCCTGGATTTGGTCCAGGAACGTTCGCCTCGGTCTTCCCCTTCCAACTTTCGCATTCACTCTTGACTCATAAATCCTTTTTGTCAGTCTCCTTTCATTCATTCTCTCTACATGCCCAAACCATCTAAGCATACCTTTTTCAATTTTAGTCACTACGTCTTCTTTTATACCACAACGTTCTCTTATCACACTATTTCTCACTCTGTCACTCAGTTTTAATCCACTCATGCTTCTCAACGCTCTCATCTCTACCGCATTTATTTTACTTTTGTGATTCTTCTGCCATACCCAACTTTCACTACCATACATAAGTGTTGGCACCAACACTCCAGCATGCACTGCCAGTCTAGCCCTTTGAGACACCATCTGGCTATTCATAAAAGCATGCAGAGCACCATTTACCATATTCCCTGCATTCACTCTCCTTTCGATATCACTTTCACATGTTCCATCTTTTGTAAATTTAGATCCCAAGTATACAAATTCTTTCACCTCTTCCACTTGTTCCCCATCTATCAAAATATTGCCATTCATCATAGATTCATCTCGTTCAAAAAGCATAACTTTCGTTTTGTTTACATTCACTTTCATTCCTTTCCCTTTCAAAGCTTCATTCATAATATTTAGCATCTCCTGAAGCTCGTTAGCGGATGACGCAAGTATTACTTGATCATCAGCGTAGAGTAAACATTTGATGAGTAATTCATTCATTCTTAACCCATACATACATTCTTTTAAATCTGTCAAACATTTATCCATGAAAAGGTTGAACAGCCATGGTGACGCAACACATCCCTGTCGAACACCTCTTTCGACAGGAAACCACTCCGTGTACGCTCCGTTTATTCTGACACAGGCACTAGAACCCTCATAGAGAGACTTCAATGCTTGGATCAGACAACCGCTCACCCCATACGTAGATAACGTTGACCACAGCTCATTCCTCACCACTCGATCATAGGCCTTTTCTAAATCTACGAACGCGCAATAAACTTTTTGGTGTTTAGCCAAACATTTTTCAGTTATGCACCGTAAAGAAAAGACCTGATCCGTACATCCCATTCCTCTTCTAAATCCCGCTTGCACGTCCCATATTTTCCCATCAGTTTCATTAATCACCCTTTCAATTAATATCTTTGCATACAATTTGCCGACGACACTAAGAAGGCTGATACCGCGGTAATTTTTGCACTCCTGCTGTGACCCTTTTCCTTTATATAGAGGGACAATTACGGCCTTGCTCCAATCTCTTGGGACTTGACCTTTCTCCCAGCATATATTGAAAAGGCAGTACAGCTGAGCTACCACAATCCCGCGGCCAGCCTTCAGCATCTCGACTGACACTCTGTCATACCCAGCAGCCTTACCTGATTTCATACCTTTTATCGCTTTCATGATGTCATCCATACTAATCTCGCTATCACTTGTCTTACATTCATTGCTATCCGCAGAGGCCATATTTACCTCTGCTTCATTTCTTTCAAACAAACTTTCAAAATGATCCTTCCATCTCTTCAATATCCATTCTTCTCCTTTTATTAAACTTCCATCTAAACTTCTGATTTTACAAAGCTCCGAGGAAGTAGATCTCCCTCGGGCAAATTGTATTGATTTCCAGAAAAACTTTTTGTTTGACTGAAAATCATCAGAAAGTCTCCTATCATACATATCACTGTATTCTTCTTTTTTCTTTCTTACAGCTTCTTTCACGATTACTTTCACCCTTTTGTATTCCATTCTTGCCTTTTTTACGTCATCATTCGTTGCCTTTTGCATTCGTTGGTTCGCTTTTGTAGCCAACCAATCGGACCAAGCTTTCTTCTTTTCACACACAGCTGCTTGAACATTTTTGTCCATCCACAAATTCTTCTCTTTCTTACCTTTCCTCCTTTTAGACACGCCACATACATCAATAGCAGCACCAACCACTCCATCTTTAAATTTATTCCATAAACTTTCAATCTCATTTCCTTCGTCTTCACTCTTGAATCGCCCACTCAAATTTTTCAGATATTCTTCTCTAACATCCTCTTCTTGCAATCTCTCCACTTTTATTCGTTCAAGAATGCTCGAGGTTTCCTTCTTTCTATGGCGCCACCGATTAAAAAGACCACCGATTCGGGCAACGACCAGGTAGTGGTCAGTATCGATGTCGACCCCGCGGTATACTCGAGCATCTAGAACTTTCTTCTTCAGTTTTTCGTCCACAATTACAAAATCAATCATACTTCTAGCATTCCCTTCTTCCCTTGTATACACATGAATCCCCTTGTGCTCAAACATAGTGTTTGCCACAAAAAGACTATGTTCCACACATATTCCAAGCAAACTTCGTCCATTTTCATTCACCCGTTTGTCACCAAACATACCAAGAGTCCTTTCATATCCATCACGTTTCACACCTACCCATCCATTAAAATCTCCTAACATAATTATTCGCTCATTCGGTTCACATTCATTCAACGTATCACTCACACTTTCCCAATACTCATCTATTTCTTTTTGGGCTTTATTGGACTTTCTGGTGCCCAGATCCGTCGGAGCATAAGCACCCAAGACAAAGATCCGAGTAAGTCCAACTTTTAGCCTGATCCAGATGAGTCTAGGACTCACGTATTTCACTTCTTTCACACAATCATCCATTCTTTCGGAAAGTATGATACCAACTCCCTGACAGCCTCTCTTATCACTGCTTACACCAGACCAGTAAGCTGTGTAAGGGCTATGTTTCGTGGTATCACATCCTTTCCTCTTTGTCTCATTCACGCAGAGTACATCTATGCACCTATCATGCATCATCTGGCATACTTCATCAATCTTTTCATTCATTCCTCCTCTTACATTCAAAGTAGCAAAGCGGCTCTCGGTAGCCCGCTTTTCGCCCCCATTAGGAACGTGACGTGATGGATTGCGAATCTCATCGCCGCCATTTTTGGAATGTAATAATATCACCATTGCGTTCCCACGAGTAGCAAGGGAACATAGGTCCATTCTGGCAGAGCCCCGCATGCCAGAATAAGGCTAGCCTATTTCTGGGTTCGCCCGGTCCCAGGGCCACCGCTTGCGACTAGGCAAATGCCCCTAGCCATGAGTCCCTCGGCACGGTACACCTTGGACTGGCAGGAAGTGGGTAGGAAAATGGAATAAAAGGGGGGAACGGGTCAAAAAGATAGGAACTTTGTAAGGAAGAGAAAGGAAAATATAAGGTAGTAGGATATTACTGACTCGGAAGACTGAGAAGATTCAGTAATAGCTCGGGGAGCCGGGATCGCATACCCGTGTACCATACTATGACTATCGGACAAATAGACAAAGATGTGTACCCCCTGACCTGACTAAATAGGTATAATTATAATATATAACTGCCTCATTGGTCTAGAGGTCAGCTTGTTCGGCTACAGATATGAGGTCATGGATTCGCGTCCTGGGTCGGGGGAATTCAATAATCGAAATTGAGTTTTCTGTTAAGAAATTGTCAGTATTTGCCCGAAGTTGGGAAGTTGGCGGTGTGCTCCATTCCCGTGCCTCGGAGAGCACAGTAAGCCGTAGCCTCTGCGTTGCGATCTCTGCTAATCTCTTTCCGGTGATGTCGGATTGTCGTCCCATCGAACTATGAGGGTGAATGAATAGAGAGTGCACTTGTGTTAACGTGTAGACTTGTGCACTATGCCTGCCAGCCCCCAGTGGAGTAGCGTGGTGAGTCAGTGCTCCAAAAACCCGCTCTCCTATGGAGTAGGAGGTCTTTGACGAGCAGTGGGATGTAAATAGGTCGCTACTTACCTCTCACAATATATAAAGCAATTATGACTGTCTAGAAGATGCTCATTCATTTGGAGTTTAAAAGTTATAATACAGCAAATCTAAATCGGCTCATTAATTACTCATATTTTCTTGTTATAAAATGTTGTTTCTTACAACATTTACTAACAGTATTATTTTAGTATAAAAACCATGACGATGTTTATTATGACCAAAGTAAAACTCTTTAATGCAGGCAACACTGATCTCTCCAGTATTGTTTATGCAACTTGACAATCATGGCGAGCACGTCGAGGTCTGTTTTTTATATTTATTTTTATTCCCGTTGCATAAAGTTAAACATTAATATTAATCAAAAAATGTGTATCAAAAGAATGGTTTTACGTAAGTTTGTCATTGTGACTTCAGAAGAGTAGGAATAAGTAGGTTGTTTAACAGCTTCCCTGTCTCTATATATTGGTGTTTGGACATGTACATATTTCATTACCAATAATTATTGAATCAATTTAGGATTTTATCTTTATCATACTAGGGTATAGTTTCTTTACGTATGTAAGAAAATATCTACAGTGAGCTACAAATTTGTTTATATGTGAATCATGAACTTGTAAAAGTTAATACCAAAATTGCTCCACGTATCCTTATTACGAGTTTGTGTGATCTGAAATCTGCGCTTTTAATCATTAAAGGAATTAAATAACATTGATACGATATGTTTCATGTGTGATTCATTGGGCAGGGAAGCTGTTGCGATTTCTAACAAATACCTTTATTTAGTTTTCTTGTCGTTTTAGAATTGAGGCTAATAAAGTGGTGTGCTATGCTCATCCCGATGCACCGCTTATTGAGGATTACAGAGCGGGTGACATGATATGTTCGGAGTGTGGCCTCGTCGTTGGCGACAGGTAAGTCAATTAAGAACAATACTTTGCTCTCGTGGTAATTACGTTTCACGACCTTGCTGGCTCAATGGTATTAGTTCTTGTTTCGGTAATAGGGGCCTTGGGTTCAATACCTGGCACATCAAATTTAAGAAATGGTGTTTTCTGATTCCTGGTACTCTAGTGATTGGTAGGCTTTGACCATGGATTGTTAGCACTCTGTCAACAAGTATGTGCCGTCAAATGAAAAATTGCATTTCTGTGTGATGCTGTGTAGAAAACCATAAGAGGTAAATTGTCTTTTACTGGGTTAAAGCGCTTACATGTTAGACTGTATCATAACTTGCTATGAGGTGAGATCACAAACAAATACCATAGTTTCAGTAATAAAAATAAATAATCTATTTTATCAACTTGAAATGGTATTAGTCTAAAACAACCTTGTTAGTGGTGACTTATACATTTTAACACAAATTTTTGCTTGGCAGCATATCTTTGCTTTTAATGCAGTAACTAGCCACAGGCAGAGGCTTCGGCCAGTCTAGACCCAGAAAAACAGGATAATAGAAAATCCTTAAAAATTAAAAAAAAATTAACCCTCCTTTTCTGCCAAAGCGCCTATTCGCATCACTATGCCAGCACGGCTGTCAAATTGAATCTTGTTATCTATTGGACCTGAGTGCATAATGTGATGCACAATATAGGGGTATTACTTGCCAAGGCTAATTATAATTGTGCAAGGATACAGTCAATTTTAAAATGGAAGTATCAATTGCACATTGTACAATATCCATCACTTTATTGTGTAATTAAGTGGTGATTTCGCTTTGCATTGTTATCCCTTAGGGGTATAGGTTAATGCTCTGTATAAATATAATTATTTTGGAGTCTAATCTCTATTTGTTATCGTTAAGCTCAATTTCCCTAAAAATATGATATTTATGTTTTACTTTTCATTAAAGATCTTTTTTTTTATTCATGGCTATTTATATAGCCTTATGCTAACTGCAGTAATTGTGCCAATGTCAACATAGTGGAGAAGACGTGAATAAATTCACATAAGTTGGTGATCACTACACATTTGAAATAATTTTTTTAAGCAATTGTTGCTTTAAAATGTTTTAAATGGACAAACTCAACAATCCTACAAATAGATATGGTTTAATTAAGGATTATGAATTATTAATAGCATAAATCCTGCATATTATTAGTAAAACACTTTGATGCAACAACCTACAACTAAATGTCATGTAGTATAAATATTTTCAATGACATTTATAATATACATCATATTTATGTATCTATTATAATTTGAACTTCACCTTTTAATATATTTGCTTAACAACAATTCTACATACCTCCAAGATCACTTCTTATTATATGTTGTCTATATGTTGATAGTAGTCAGGCCCTATTTATTTGTCAAAAAGTAAGCTGTTTTCTTCGCAAATGTTGCTTTTTGCAAATCTTGTCTTTATACTAAAATTAATCAAAATGTAGCCGAGATTTTGATGTAAATGAATAGTAGATAGAATTAGTTGATATACAATTATATTCAGGTTGAGATAATATTTTAAATATGGTTACTAAACTCAATAGTAATCTATATGTAGCAAGCATTATCTTGTATGTTATATAGTGTTGGAAAAATATATAAACCTAGCATATTGCTTTAAATTTAATTGCTATAATTAGGTACATTATTCTCGATATTTAAACAGGTCTTATAATTACTAAATGTTTGCCTAAGTGGTTAATATTTTCCTTCTGTATGCTTAAAATGTTTTTTAAGCATACAGAAGGACCTATATGTTCTCTTCTTAAAAACTCAAATTCATAATGGCAAATAGATAAAAACATGGCATTGAAATGATTTAATTTATGTTTTAATATGTTACATATTAGAAAACTTAGATAAGTATTCATAGAAAAGAATAATCCCTTATTTGCTCAGAAACATTTGACATATATGGTGGTACAATTTCTGTGAAGCAACAAACATTCAGCCACTGTGGCATTCAAATAAATAAGTCTTATAAATAGAAGTCATTAAATTGAGTCATCAATGTTTTTTTTATATTGAACAAGATAATCAAAATTCAATCATATAAAAATATAGATAATTAATTATAATAAATATTCTTCCACATTGTAAAACATTATTTCTAGTAACCACCTTTTTTTATGTAACTCCCATCTAATTTTATAAGTTTCTCTGGTAATTTAACCACCATATGCCTTTGCATGTACTTTTACAAGCTTTATTCACTAGCAATTTATTGGGATATCTTATTGATCTATCAATACTATTTACATCATTTTTTTAAATGTCATTTTGGGTCCTGTTAAAAAAAAAAAACATATAGTCTATATTTATCACTGTTTTAGATGAACTATATAGTCAGGCACAATCTGCAAAGACTGTTGGATAATTTTTCGTTTCTGGCATTATGCTGTAAATCAGTTGAGTTACTTTTTATAGCATGTAAGAATATTTAAAGAGGTCAGCCTCCATATTTCTTTGTTAAGTGACCCGCATCTAAATTTCAACAAAAATTTACTGTTTGTGACACACTTTTTAATAGTAATTGTTGTGCATCTATAATGCAGTGACCCTATTGTAATTGATATTAGTGGTAATATAACATCAAACATCATGTATACAATTCTCCTGAATGTAATTGAATGTCCCCAAAAGTGCTGCATAGATTTTGATGAATTTTTGTTTAGATTTACAATTTCACCATATTTCCATGGAATTGCTAAATAAGCAGTCCACAGAAACAGTAATGATTGTAGTATAGCATAAAATTAGTATTTCATTAAAATCTAAAATGATTGCCTGTTTAGTAAGATATTATAATAGCATAATGTAAAAGTTTTTTTTTAGATTTGCTTATATATGTTTTGAAAAGATATTCATTGATTTACTTTAAATTTTTACCTCATATCGCATTTCTATCCGTTGTTTAATATATTATAATTCTGATATGCCTATGTTGACTACTATTTTTATTGCTTTAATTAATAATATAAAGAAATAAATGACCATATATTTCGTTTTATGACATATAACTAGAAAAATAAATACAGACATAAGTTATGTGATGACACAATGATAGTTACTGCAAAAAAATGGGGACACTGTTCACCAATTGTTGTGGTTTTACCCCAACACTGGTTTTCAGCTGCAATAAAGATATAGATAACACTGATTTTGTGTACATATATGATAATGTATATATTGTTCATTAATTAATATTTCCCCAGAGTCATTGACGTTGGATCTGAGTGGCGTACATTCAGCAATGAGAAATCAGGTGTCGATCCCTCCCGTGTTGGTGGTCCAGAGAATCCACTTCTCTCTGGTGGCGATCTTTCCACCATAATTGGCCCAGGAAGGGGAGATGCATCATTTGACAGTTTTGGCGTCTCCAAATATCAGAATAGAAGGAACATAAGCAGTACAGATAGAGCTCTGATAAATGCCTTCAGGGAAATTAACACAATGGCAGACAGGATCAATTTACCCAAGACTATTGTTGACAGGGCCAACAATTTGTTTAAACAGGTAAATTGGTGTTTTCAATTCCTACTTTTCTTATAAGTTCCAACATACAGGTAGTGGGATACAGGATTTAGCCATCATTGATATTATGAATTATTGATTAAGGACTCTTAGTTGGCTATAAAGTAGGTGGATTAAATGCAACTAATTATCCGTATTTAATCATTAATAGTATAAAAATAAATAACACATGTCAGAAGTAAGACTTCTTTGGAAAACCGCTTTTTTTAATTTTGTTTATATTTATACAAAGCTAAAACTTTAAGGGGAGGGAAAAAGGAATATTTGTAAGGAATTCAATGATAAATTCATGATAAAAAGTGCGTGTGTAAAATGTATACATGTCACGTTCACTTCTTCTTTGTTAAATGGCTTTCAGGAGTGCCAATTGGGCACAGATTATCTAGCTAGTGTCAAGTTTATTGAAGCAGACACGAAGGAAATTGTCATGTTCACTTCTTTGGCAAACTAATCTTTTAGTCTTGTTTGTATTTATACAAATCTAAATCTTCAGATTTCCGAGACTTCAAGGGAGGGAAAAAGGATATGTGCCATTGAAATATTAAAAGTGTTAAAAATTAATACAAATAATTTATTGAAACCTCAAATGACGAATTGTAAATAAAAACGTGTTTTTGTCAATATTAAAAATAATGAACTAAACTTTGTTTTTTTATTTCAAATTTAGAAAAGAGAATTTATTAAATATTTTATGAAAAATAATATATTAAATTATTAAATGACGAGTGGCAAATTAAAATGCTACATGTTATTTGTTAATGTTAAAACTACCTAACCTTCAAACGAATTAGCATAAAAACGCTGCACTTCTTCGTAATTTACAACTACATCTAAAACCAATACTTGATTTGTGTACTCCAAACACTGCATTTAACCTATTTCTAATATCTATTTACTATACCAATATATTATCATTATTCCAGGTCCATGATGGTAAGAACCTTAAAGGTAGAGCAAATGATGCAATTGCATCTGCATGTCTCTACATTGCATGTCGTCAAGAAGGAGTACCACGTACCTTCAAAGAAATCTGTGCTGTCAGCAAAATCAGCAAAAAGGAAATTGGTAGATGCTTCAAGCTCATCCTCAAGGCTCTGGAAACATCTGTGGACCTGATCACAACAGCAGATTTCATGTCGCGGTTCTGCTCCAACTTGGGGCTCCCGAATTCAGTACAAAGGGCAGCAACACATATTGCAAGGAAAGCTGGAGAGCTGGATATTGTGTCTGGAAGGAGTCCTATCTCCGTTGCAGCTGCTGCTATCTATATGGCATCGCAGGTAACAAATTTTATAGGTTATTTATTATGTTTTTTGGTGCCAAGCCATACTGGTTTACAGTGTCACCTGCCAACCCATATGAGAGCATTGTGATGAGTTCTATGCTTCTGACAATGAGGGTATTTCTCAGCATTGGGATTTTAATAGACTGTTTTTTTATTATTTACACACTTAAATCTACAAAAATCATAACTCAAATAATACATTTATTTGAGTTATGTTTTTCAAATGATTTTTTACTTATATTTTAAGATCCTAAACTTCCAAAAAGAGTAAAGTGGTCTATATGCAGCAGTGGACAAAAATTTACAGTGTAATACTCATGTAACCAGCTTCAATTTAATGAATTTCTATATTTAATTTTTTTTACAAATCTGACAGAATCTGTAAAATCTAATATGTACAAAATAGAAATTTATATTAACAAAAATAGTCCTTGTTAAACTTCATTTATTTCAATCTCTAAAATTTACATAGTATATCAATTAATCTTATTTATTTCTACAATATTATTCCACATTTATATAGGCATTCATTTCTCAACAGGTTTAGATATGTTAAATTCTAAATAACATATGGTGTATGAATATTTCTATATCTAATTCCAGGCTTCAGAAGACAAGCGCAGTCAGAAGGAAATTGGTGACATTGCTGGTGTGGCTGACGTAACAATTAGACAGTCATACAAGCTGATGTACCCATTCGCAGCGAAGCTGTTCCCTGAAGACTTCAAATTTGCAACACCAATAGAGTTCCTGCCACAAATGTAATTTTTCTTTAGTGAAAAGTGTTACAAGTGTTTATAAGTGTTGAAAGTGTTTAAAGGTGATAAGTTATTTAAGATAACACTTATAGTGGTATTAAGTAAGTGGTCGTTTAGTTTAGTTTGCTTACACAAATCATGAAGGATCAAACATAGAATAAATAGCAATTTATTGTTGTAAAAAAAGATTAAATATTTTGACTTTATTGCATACTGAAATTAGTAGAGGTTCTGGGTGCAATGTCCAGAAAGAAACTGTCTGTAGTAAATATTAAAAAAGGTTGAATCCTTCATTTATATAGGCAGCTCTAGTGGATTTATTGTACATTCAGTCGCTTCACTGGCAGATAACCCAGGATCTATTCCCTGTAAAAAAATAATTCTCATTATATTTGACCTATTGAGAGGCTTTGTACATGGCTAGTTACCACTTTGCCAACAAAGATGTGCTTCCAAGCAAAAAGTTGGTATTCATATACAATGCTGTACAATTAAAGGGTAAATTTAACTTTTAACAGACTAGATTAGATTTTGGTAGCCTCGTTGGCACAGTGATTCTAGTACTCGTTTTGATAGCAGTGGTTCTAGATTCTAGTGGTGGGAGGCTTTGGCTATGGCTAGTAACCATCAGAGATGAAGATCCGAAACAAATTGCCTTCCGGTACCACTAATTCAAAAGAATTTCAATGTAAATTACCAGGTTGAGAGTGTTACTTTCTTATACTGCGTTATTACTCACCACAATGTCAGATCGCAGTCAAAACAGAGAGTGCTAATCAACAATAAAAAAGCATAATTAGTTTTAACAATTCCATATAATATAATCAGTAGGCAATAATAAATTTCATTTGCACAAGTTATTATTCATCATTGTAATTTTGACTGTCTATATAGAATAATAGTAACAATTACTTTATGTAAGTATAAATAAAATATGGGATATTATGTACATTTGAAATACCTATAGCTAAAGTGATAAATAGTAGATCATTTTATTTAGTTAGCTAGACATGACATTTAAAAAATTCTTCATTATACTTTGAGCATAACTTTGTAGGTATAGTTATAAAAGTTTATTGAAAGGTTGTTTTAGTTGACTAATATAATTCCTTACAAGCTATTATGTACTCTGTTTAACTAAATCAGGGCTTACTTTTTTGTTAAATAGGATAAGTTGACTCAATTACAATGCTTTTAGAAACTGTTTTTTACAATCTGAACATTCAAAATGAAATTACAAAAAAGTTTGTTTGGTAAATGTTAATATATTAGATGTAGCAACAAAATGAAATAATTTTAATTCACCCATTTTTATGCAGAATTTTGGATGTAATATAAATATACCATAGGAAAGATAATTATACCATATAGTAAATTAATTATACAATATGCCTATACTGATATTGCAAAATAATGAGATTCAGCTTGATTAATGTTGAATACCATCCCATATATTATAATTAACGATAAAATATGTCTTTACCAATGTTCAAAGTTGATCACATTCAGCCAGATTATCGTTAATCCTATCCCACATACTAGAAATAATCACAGAACATGGCTATACCAACATTCAAATATGACCATTTTCCGCCTGACTTGTATAATCCACCCTATTCATTATAAATAATTATAGTATATGTCAATACCAATATACAAAATTGATTAGGTTCAGCCTGACTAGTGTTGAACCCATTATACATACTTTTAATAATCATAAAACATAGATTTACCAATATTGAAATGTGACTATATTCACCCTGACTATACGCATCCCGTATATGTTTTAAAATCATAGATATGACTATACCAACAATCAAAACTACTTTATTATACTCAGATTGACTATTAATGTACCCATCCCATCCCATAGTAAATGTTAGAATATGACAGGGATGTGTAAATAATTCGAACTTACGAATTATTCGTTTCGAATCGAATGTTAATATTCCTTTCGAGTTTCGAATTCGAAAGTTCCCGAATAATTCGCATTTTTCAATATTCAAATATAAATTTAACAGTATATAATCCTTTGTTCTTTCAACTACTTTTTTGCATAATGAATTGCAAATTGCAGAAATATAGCAGAGGAAAATATTAAATGACTCTTTTTAAATTATTTGACTAGGAACAATTGAAAATCCAGAGATATTTGATTAATTCGCGAATTATTTGAAATTATTCGATTTTTTCGAAGTATTCGTTTCGGAATTTTGAATAATTAGAATTATTCGATTCGATTCGAACGATATTCACACACCCCTAGTCAATACCAACATTCAAAAGTGATCTGATTCAGTCTGAATATTGATCAAATACTAACAAATCGTAGAACATAATTGTGCCAACATTTTGAAGTGATCAGATTCAGCCCGACTTGTGTTTAACAAGACCACACACTGTTTAACTAGTTTGAGTTTGTTATTTGTTGGGCTGAATCAAAAAGGTGTTACTCTACGGTTAATTAAAAATAATTATCAACAAAGTTTGCAAAGGACATATATTTTATAATATTGTATGTAATAATTTCAGTTATTCAACTACCTTTCGATATAATTTAATTTATATTGGAATTGAAGATAGCTACTTAATTTATATTAAAATTGTCACAGGATGTGCTTAAATATAAGTCTGAAGCTGAAATAATTCAGTAAACTCACGAAATGTTTTGATTTCTAGTAAAAAAAATGTAGTTTTTTTTTGTATGTGTATTACCTTATTGAGCGAGGGACGTTTATTAAATGTATAGTAAGAGTGTATTTTTAGCATATTATCAATGTCATCACTATAAATTCCATTTGTGGTGTTTATTTATTCTTTTGCATGAGGATATTTACTGTTAACTTGTGTTTTTGAATACGATTTGAGATCTAAGCATTTACGATAAAACAATTGACTGAAAATCCTAGAACATTTTTGATGCGATTTTTTTTATGCAGTCCATTTTTTTGTATATATTGTAGTTTCTTGTACTATATTATTACTTTGTATGGTGGCATATAATTAATGAATAACTTTTGCTGTAATTCTTGTACATTACTACTTGACTTACTGACTGATATTCAGCTAGACTGCAAGTAAGATTGCAGAAACTGATAGCCTTATCGAATGATTTGTATGTCACAAAGTGAAAGTTCAGACAGCCAGTCAGAGGCACTGACTACTTGTCAGAATCTCAGTCTTGCAGTCAGAAGCTTAGACTTCCATTGTAAAGCTCATACTGACAGTCTGTTAGGCTAGTGAACCTAACAGACTGTCAATATGAGCTTGCTAGTGAGTAATATGAACCTCAGATTGTTTGTCAGGAAATCAAACTTCCAGTCGGAAATTCAGACTGCCAGTCAAAAGCTCAGACTGCCAGTCGATTGCTCAGACTGCCAGTCAACTGCTCAGAAGACAGATAGACAGTCTACCAGGCTGAATATCAATCCGAAACTCAAATTGACAGTCAGTCTAACAGACTGACATATTGTATTGTTTATACCATGTAATCTTAGTTGTAAATGAAAGGTATTTTTGAAATGGAACTTCTTTAGGCGCATGAGGGTACAATTTTTACGGATGAAACGCGTGATAAGCGTCACGAAGATGTGCAGCGTTTTTTATGCTACTTCCTTTCAAGGTTAGGTAGTTTTCATATTTACAAATAACATGTGGTATTTTGAATTTGCCACTCGTTATTTAATATAATATTTTTCATAAAATGTGAAATTCGAAAACAAAATTTAATTAATAATTTCTAATATTGACAAAAAATACGTGGCATTTTTATTTACAATTTGTCATATGAGATTTCAATAAATTATTTGTATAAATTTTAGACACTTAATATTTTAACGACAATTAAATTCATTAAATTACTAACATATTCCCCTCACTCTTGAAATCTAAAGTTTTAGATTTCTATAAATTGAACGCGGTTTAAAAATTGGTTTTCCAAAGAAGTTTCACATCTGAGATGTGTACTTTGTACGCATGCACTGTTCATTTTTATTGTCGTCTTGATAGTTGAAAAATATCAAAAAGTATATTTGTATTGTAAATCAATGTGGGATGAGTACAATGTAACGATGCGAGATGTTTTTACTGTAATAGTTGATAGTGTAAGCGTTAAATTAAGTATTAAACATAACCAATCTTTATTAATGTGATTTAAGTATAAATTTGTACGCTAACTAGTATTCCAATAAAGATTTTTTCGTTAACCATTTATTATTTTAATCCACCCTTTGTTAGTACACCATAACTCGTTATACGAACGCTCTTTATACGGCATTTCGCTATAACGGCCCTGTTTACGCTTTGTAAAACGTCGTCGATGCGCGATCAATAAACCTATTTTCAAAATTCATAATATACGAATCGTTTTCACGTATTTCACCATTTATTCGATTAAAACATCAAGTGTTAGACTAGATAGTTGGGTGACAACACTGAAAGCTCTTAAAATGTTAGGAGTTATTGAGTAATATAGTGGCAACACTTAAAAATGTTATGCAATACGAAGTAATTTTAACGAACGGAACAATTTTGTGAATGCAGTATTTCCAGCTGCTTCGTGGTGAAGTTTATTTAAATAGAAATAGTGATAAATTGTATAAATTCAAATAGCGGAGTAATTTTTAATGTTTTCCTTAAAAAGTTCTTTTTAGAGCTACTTAGTTTTAGTATTAGGAATCACACATTTTTATAATATTTGTCAATTCATGGTCGTTTTAATTATCATGCTTATAACTTAAATATCCGTACCTATTTATGTCTACCCGTGCGAAGCCGGGACGGGCCACTAGTATTTATTACACCTATACCTTGCTTGAAGGTGTCAACACTATAGAATTCCATTACTTTATTACGATTCACGAGCGTTGCCTTAAAAAATCCGTTACACATCGATATGGCATTCGTAATCTATAACAGTATGAAATTCACCCAGTGACCGCGCTTCTAACACACCGGCATAAGTTCACAGGACATAAGGGACGTGAGTCCTTTATTAATAGTAGCCCTTATGAGGGCCTATCGACACTATTGGCCCTAGCCCATACTAATGCAAGGCAATCGTGACACTGAATCAACCACGATACAGTGTTTTATATTGTATTCAAACCACCTTCGGTTACTGAGTACGGGTAATGAAGTATTTGAGAAGTTCCCAGAGCTTCTAACTTAATTGTAAAGATACTTTTGTGATCTAAACTAAGGCCTGTAGGCAAGATGACATTCTAAGTACAGTAACGCCAGGAGAACGCTTAAAAAATGCATGGAAATAACGTATCATATCGATATGTCACGTGGTCACATGAACAAATCGTAGCGTTCTAGTCAATCGACACAGCGTTATCGCACCTAGGGTGTCACCTTGACTTGGGGGGCTAATATTATAAAGATACGTTTCTTTATTTGAACACGGTAATCTCTGGACCTGCAGGCCAGATTTGAAAAATTCTTTCAGTGTTAGATAGCCCATTTATCGAGACAGACTTGAAGGCTATATTTTCGTCACGCTAAAATCAATAAAATCGGGGATTTTCGAGCTTTCACTGCGTGCACCGTACAAACGATTAAAGTTTCGAAATAATAATTTACGACATAATTATTCCTTTTTAAAAGCTCTAAGAAAAAGTCCGCGACAGCATGTCAATCTTTTAAGGTTAGCACACTATAATCCATTTTATGCTAACCAAAGTTGTTCCTTCATGAGGTGGAGATGAAGTTACTAAGTGCGGATAATGAAGTATTTGAGAACTTCCCAGGGCTTCGGACTTAATTGTTGAGGTAGTTTAGTCACTTAAATACTTTTGGTATCTTTGCTAGGAACTATAGAGATAACATTCTAAGTACGCTAACGCCATTCGAACGCTTAGAAAATATATGGAAATGACGTATCCTATCGATATGTCACGAGATCACACGACAAATAGCAGTCGTTTGACGTAGCATTATCATACTTAGAATTTCATATTGATTAGAGGGCAGAAGCTTTAACCAAGATGACGTTCTAAGTACGTTAACGCCAGTAGAACGCTTAAAAATGTACGGGAAAGACGTATCTTTTCGATATGTCATCACAGGAACAAATTGTAGTTTTCTAGTTGTTCGACATAGCGTTATCGTACTTAGAATGTCACCTTGACTAAGGGGCTAATACTAAGATAAGTTTGTTTATTGGAACACGCTAATCTCAGGAACTGCAGGTCCGATTTGAACAATTCTTTGAGTGTTTGATAGCCCATAAATCGAGAAAGACTGTAAGGTTATGGGATTTGATTCTATATTCGTCCTGCTAAGGTCAAACAAATCGGGGCTATTTTACGTTCTTCTGCTAGATGCGCTGCGTAAACGGTTAAAGTTTCCTAAAAATCATGTATCACAAATATACTCCTCTTTAAAAACTCTAAATAAAAGTCTACGATAGCGTATGTCTATCTCTTAAGATTAGCATACTATAACATTTTTTTATGCTAAATAAAATAGTTCCAGACGGAGTTGCGTGGTACAATTAGTTACGTTATAAAAAGGAATTGAGCAGATAAATGTATGTAAATGTTAAATTTGCATATATTAACTGCGTCTTTCATAAAACTCCGCTAAACTACGTGACCCAATGAGGCTGTCTTTTACGTAGACGACTTTCTTTACTTGAACACGCTAATCTCAAGAACTACTGGTCCGATTACAAAAACTCTTTCGGCGTTAGATAGCCCATTTATCGAGAAAGGCAATAGGCTATCGTCACGTTAAAATCATTAGGAGAGCTGTACCAATGAGGAATGTTTCACAATTGGGTTTCTTTCGTTTTGAGAGCTTTCGCTGCGTGTACTGTATAAACGGTTAACGTTTCACAATAATCATGTATGACAGAATTGCTCCCCTTTAAAAGTTATAAAAAGGCCGCAACAGCACATCTTTACCTTTATAAGACGCAGACGGAGTCGCGCGGATTAGTTAGTTACATAATAAAAAGGAATTGAGCAGTTAAATGTATCTAAATGTTAAATTTGCATATATTAACTGTTTAAGTCTTAATAAAACTCGGCGCAACTACGTGACTTCGTCATTTATATAGAAGGTTTCCGACTTGCTCTACGAGAATTGCTTTTAAGACTTTATAGTGTACGAGTTCTAGAGGCATAACTGCTTCGTAAGTATAATCATAGATAATACCATTTTTTTTTCACGGGGGGGAAATCTTCTAAAGATACCCGGCCTCTTGGGTGAAAGGCCAGGTTATGTGGGATTATACCCACTAAAACCCCCTCGGTGGCCCTCCTCGGCACATGTAAGGTGGCTCCCGGATGTCCGTAGGAACCTTCGCCTGGTGCATAGATAATACCTAGGTCTAGTGTTTAGCTTTGTTGGCTAGAGATAATGAGGTCCTGTGTTCGAATGCTGGGGCGGGTCAATTCAAAATTTATGTTCGGTTTTCTATTAAGAATTTCTCAGTATTTTCTATAATAGAAATTGAACCACTTGTTTACTATTTGCAGATGACACCACAGTACTTATAAAAAGTAGGAATATAAGGCTAGGTAAGATATATGAATAGGACATAAATAATACTTTAGAATTCAGTGACTCACTAAAAATCTAAACAAAACTAAAATGATGTAGGTTAGTTACTACAATTCTAAAACGTTGATTAACAGTATTACATTTCACGATAGAAGTTAAGTTAAGTTAGACACTTAAGTACACAATTTGAAAAGTTTGTATATGCTTGTACTAAGGAGACTAGCTGTGACTTGTGTTGTCTTATGATTCAATCATCATCATCATCATCTGAACCGATGGACGTCCACGGTGGACATAGGTTTCCTCTAATGGTTTCCATAATACACGGTCTTGTGCGGTTTGTAACCATCGGCTTCCGGCGGCCCTTTTCAGGTCGTATGTCCACCTGGTGGGGGGTCTACCAACGCTGCACGTACGGGTACGTGGTCGCCACTCCAGTACCTTGCGACCCCAAAGTCCATCGGTTCGCCTAGCTATGTGCCCTGCCCATCGCCACTTCAGCTCCGCGACCCTAAGGTTTAATATTGTGGGGTAACTCAGTTGAAATTACTAGGGCATTCAGACTACAAAAGAAATACAACAGGGCTATCTGTAATGTGGGACCATTTGAGACCTGCGAACCACTTAATTACATATTTTTTGCCATTTATCTACATAAGAGATGTGTGTGTATCTGTTAAAAAAATATCCACAACACTTAACTTAACCGATAATAGAACAATTCACGGTAAATCTTCTGAAAATAAAACTCGATAAAATGTCTTTACAAAATTACTACTACTATGATATAAATGATTATTTAACGTGACAATTTATATTGTTAGAATCGCCACACCGATTTGTAGAGGGCTACCCCAGTTTGCAGCTGACAACACTGGTTGCTAGCTGGCCACACTGGAGTAGTCGCAGAGACGCCGCGCACGCGAACAGTCACTTAAGCCACGTTCGACCCTTCATACGTTACTGTCTTTACCTATTTTTTTTATATTTTGCCGCCATTTTTGAGTTGTTATGGTTAAATAAACTTATTAAGTCCC
This sequence comes from Elymnias hypermnestra, assembly GCA_015832385.1. Taxonomy (NCBI): domain Eukaryota; kingdom Metazoa; phylum Arthropoda; class Insecta; order Lepidoptera; family Nymphalidae; genus Elymnias; species Elymnias hypermnestra. Next base: position 3,793,725 of record JACTOM010000927.1, on the reverse strand, counting down.
TAGTGTCTTTTTAATTTATAAAAATATATAAATAGCTGAACCTCGCGACTTCGTCTGCATGGAATGGTTTTTGGGTAGCGATTTCATTCATTTAGGCAAATTGTTTTAAAATAAAAATATACCTATAAATACTTTCTGTATTACTGCAAAAAGTTTATAGTCCTTTTTTCTGCCTCATTGGTCTAGTAGTTAGCATGTTCGGCTACAGACATGAGGTTCTGGGTTCGAGTTTTCTATTAAGATTTACTTGATATTTGCCCGAAGTTGGGAAGCTGGCGGTGTGATCCACCCCCGTGCCTCGGAGAGCACGTTAAGTCGTCGGTCCTGCGTCTGATCTCTCTCCGATCGTGTGGGATTCCCGACACATGAAAGTGAAGGAATAGAGAGTGCACTTGTGTACTATACCTGCCAATCCGCAGTGGAGCAGCGTGGTGGTTCTATGCTCTAAAAATCCTCGCCCCTAGGACTGAGGAGGCCTGTGCCCAGCAGTGGGACGTTAAAGGGCTGCTACGTACTTAAAAAGTTTTGGAGGAAAAGTGTACTCTGAAAACTCTGCAGTAGCAGGCTGTAGAGTTAATAATAAAGTTTTCTAAATTATAAATAATAATTTGTTTTTATGTTTCATTATGACACCTTTCTGTTTTTTAAAGAATTCCGCGAGACCTTATACAATTTAATAGATCAAAAGTCGAAAAGGTTCGCCAAACATATAAGTTTAAGTTTATTAATTATTAAACAACATTATTTAATTTAATTTTTACATGCTTGTTGATCTCAGCTCAGCCTGAATTGTGGTTTTCTATTTTCAGCATAGTATATGATTAATAAACAATATTTTAGTTTTTGCGTCGGTTGCCCCGCGGGTCGAATGACGGCTGTGGCTCATGATTTTTATGTTTCCTTATAGTTAAACTATACACTGTTATCTTTTGTTTATTAAATTAAGACTCGTGTAGCGCCATGTTGCGCTAAGCTTTGAGATAGTGAAAAAAGTCCGCCTTGAATTTATCTTACAAAAATTAAAACTTACCTAAATTGTTATTCACATCACTTATACAATCAAATACATAAATAATAATTAATAAACACTCACGGTAATGGTCACTTTGTGATTTTTTTTTAAAATCTTTCTATTGTTTGGTGTTATCTCTACGCATATTTTATTTCGACAGTTACCGAGAAACAAAATAGATAATACAAATTATGAATTAAAAAGAAAGATATACTTATATTTCTGATTGCACGAGTAGAGACGGCAGTATCGTATCATGGAAATTGACACGGGCATTCTACTTGAAATCGGCCTAGTCAACCGGTAGTTGACAGATGTAGTCGATGGGATAAGCACGTAAGTTTTATAAAGGGTAACATATAGCTTGTCCAGGGTTTAAACTTGCGCAGAGAGTAATAGCGGTTAGGTCGATCCGTGGATACCGTACGGTATCCTAGACGGCAGCAACGCTCCTGGCGGGTGATCCTCCATGGGACCTTCAGGCGGAAGTCCTCGTCGCTACGTATCAATGTAGACAAGACGCGAGGACTACAGGCAGACCGCCTAGTAATGACGAGGTGTGAAGGATCAGAGTCTTAGCCGAAAGGACTCTGTTAACAAAATGGAGGGAGGATCTCGAGACCCCATAAAGGTGTGGCGACGGTGGAGTTGTGGTTGTGCAGGAGTCATGGAACGCTGTCGTATAGACTGGTGCAGGTGCTCACCGGACACGGCTGTTTCGGGAAGTACCTGCGTCATATTGCTGGCCGGGAGGAATCGCCCATCTGCCACGAGTGCGGTGACCCCGTCGACATGGCGCACCATACTCTGGCAGAATGCTCGGCGTGGGCATCTCTTGGTATCGTTGATTGGCGGAGACCTGTCGCTGACTAGCATTGCCCGTGCAATGGTCGCTAGCGAAGCAGGGTGGAGAGCCGTCGCCTCCTTTTGCGAAAATGTTATCGTACTAAAGGAGGCACATGAGAGGGAGCGGGGGGTTGCTCCTGATGCCCCTGCTATACGTCGCCGAAGGTTGGGCGGTAGAAGGCGTGGATTTGCGCGCCTTGTCCCACAGCCTTGAGTCTGAGTCTTGATTCGGCTTCTTCCGGGACACCATATTGGATTGCGCAAGCGAGCCGCTGGTGTCCCACTTTAGGATGATGTGGGACCGCTGGGTTTTAGTGGGTATTCTGTCCCATCAGTGAGTCCCACACTGTCGATTCTGTCCAAGTCGGGGTGCGTAAAACAATTTCCCAGCGGAAAAAAAGGGTTCAAACCTGCGATTTCTCTGAACAAGAGTCATGCGTCGCACCACTCATGGTTTTCGCGTTCGCATATTTGCACCCTTGTTGTTTATACTTAAAACACAGAAAAAGATCAAGTGACGGCTCAAAATGCTTTCCATGACAAGGAAGTGGAAGCGCTTCAATAACTTCCTAGTGCCGGATATATTTATACTGAGAATTTCTTCGAACAACCAATAATAACATCATAAGTCGAAGCCATACATCTTCATATCCGGAACGGTAATCTATAGTTAAACTAACTAATTACTAAACTAACGAGATAGTTAATATAATCCCCGTATACGTCTAATTTGCATCCATGGTTAGTGTATTTCAGAGCAAAATTAATAACAGTAATAACTTGTACATTCCTAATGCTATATAATATACAGCATCACGAAGATGTGCAGCGTTTTATGCTAAAGCGTTTGAAGTTTTAATATTTACAAAAAAAACATGTGGTATTTTAATTTGCCACTCGTCTTCTAATTTTTTAATATACTATTTTTCATCGCGTCGCTGTGGACTGCGGGAGTGAGAGCTGAGTCTCCTAATGTTAGACTGCAAGAGACCTAATGTTTAATTGCCTCATTGGTCTAGTGGTTAGCGTGTTCGACTACAGACATGAGGTCCTGGGTTCGAGTCCCGAATCGGGCCAATTCAAAAATCAATATAGAGTTTTCTATTAAGATTTTCTCAATATTTGTCCGAAGTTGGGAAGTTGGCATGTGAAGAAGTGTGATCCACCCCCGTGCCTCGGAGAGCACGTTAAGCCGTCGGTCCTGCGCCCGGTCTCTATCTGGTCGTGTCGGATTCTCGTCACATCGGACTATGAGAGCGAAGGAATAGAGAGGTCTATGCTAAAAAAACCGCCTCTCCTTTGAGTGAGGAGGCCTGTGCCCAGCAGAAGGACTTTAATAGGCTGCACTGCCAACCCGCAGTGAAGCAGTGTGGTGGGTCTATGCTCTAGAAACCCTCGCTCCTCGGAGTGAGGAGGCCTGTGCCCAACAGTGGGACTTACTTTACAATTTTTCATAAAATATAAAAGAAAAATATTTCATAAATTCTTTTTTCTAAGTTTTAAATTCAAAAACCATAATTAAATTAATAATTTCTAATATTGACTAAAAACACGTGGCATTTTTATTTAAAATTCATAATTTGAATAAATTTATGTTTATTAATTTTCGAATCTTTTAATATTTTAATTATAATTAAATTACTAACTTATCTTCCTCTTTCCCGCCCTTAGAGGGCATATAATATAAAATAATAATATTTCATAAATTCTTTTTACGAAATTTTAATTTTAAAAATAAACTTTTTATAGTAATAGTTAATTACAATCATTATGTATAAAATATTGAGGTTAGGTATTTTACTTATTAGAAAAAATTACAAGGAATTTAAATTTAATATTCATCATTTGAGATTTTACTATATTATTTTTAAACAATACAAAGTAAATGTATTTTAATCATTCTCTTTATTTTTATTAATTATACCCTCCCTATAAGTCTCGGAAATCTAAAGTTTTAGATTTGTATAAATATAAACAAGACTTAAAAATTTGTTTGCCAAAGAAGTTTCACTTCTGACATGTGTATTTTGTAAGCACGCACTTTTAACTTTATTTTGGACTATCGATAGAGTTTTATGAGATGGATTTATACTTTTTTGGGCTAAAAATTTGATTTCAATGGGAACTTTATGTAAGTAAGTAAGTAGCAGCCCATTAACGTCCCACTGGTGGGCACAGGCCTCCTCGCTCATATGAGAGAGGGTTTTTAGAGCATAGTCCCACCACGCTGCTCCACTGCGGATTGGCAGGCATAGTGCACAAGTGTACTCTATAGTCCGACATGACGGGAATCCGACACGACCGGAGAGAGAGATCAGGCGCAGGACCGACGGCTTAACGTGCTCTCCGAGGCACGGGGGTGAATCACACCGCCAACTTCCCAACTTCGGGCAAATATTGAGAAAATCTTAATAGAAAACTCAATATCGATTTCGAACTGGCCCGACCCGGGACTCGAACCCAGGACCTCATGTCTGTAGTCGAACATGCTAACCACTAGACCAATGAGGCAGTTGGGAACTTTATACATAGACTTAATTATGATACTCTAGATCTACATTGTGCTTCTAGCAATATTAAAATATCACTTTTTATAAACCAAAAACAAAAGTGTATGTCGGATTCTAAAGGGGGCTGAGGGCAGGCATATATTTATAATACTCCATTGTAAAATTTCAGTTATTTTCTTTACTTGTTATTTTAGGACTAAAGTAGCAAATAACAGATATATTAGTTAGTTATCCCATACTTAACTTATAGTATTATCGCTAACATACTTTGCTAAAGAGAAAAGTTTCGTGATATGAATTTAGTAGTTTCATAAGTTCAAAAACTTACGTGCTCATTTAGTGGACAAAGTCACTGGTGTATTATAGGTGTTCTATAAAGTTTCCATGGTATTAAAATGGAATAAATTTCCATGGAAATTCGATCAATGTGTGTTGGATTTTCCAAAATGCTACGAAGCTACGAATACAAGCTACGGTCCAAACGTGTCAACAAATTTTAGTACCGCGTCAGCTTTCTAACGGGGAGGGTGTGCTTCGCGCGTTGATATTTCGCATTTACTCGCGTATTCATACACGCTGTCTCCGTTAAATCCAATTAAAGGTTAAAAAACACTATGATGGGTCAATGCCCGTTGTTGGTGATAATGGGATAATGTTTGTAACTAATATGTGGTTAAAGGTTTTCCCGGTTTAAAGTTTCACAGTTGTTTTTGGTGGAAAATGTTTCGGAAGGATGTGAGTTTGGAAAAATGTTGAAGGCGTTCCGAACGCAATGTGCGCTCGGTGGATTGATGCTGGTTTTGTGCGCTTTTGGAGTTCAGGGACTGATAGGTATGTTGATTATTATGTAACCATGCAACATTTATTATAGTTTATTGTATAACAAGTGCTAAGAGGCTGGAACCCAAGGTCAAACAAATCTATAAAAATATTGTTTACAACTTTAATTTGCTTATTAAAGGAACAAACAAGAAAAATAATCCGTGTTAAAAAGTATTTTATATTCCTCTCTGATGGTAAAAGTCAGTATATTAACATTTTTTAATATCAGTTAATTAGATTTTGACCAGAAAAAAACAAATCTTTTTTATTTTGTAAAACGCTATAGACGTTTTCTATAAAAGTTGTGTCAGTTGTTTTTTGAATGACAGTGACATAAAAAAAATCTGGGTTCCTTACGATTAGGTTATTATTATTTTTTTTAAATTATAAATGGAAGGAATATATATAAGTTTAATAACGAAACTGTTTTTATTTTCGCAATAACTTAAAAGTTATTTCAAAATAAAAATTAATTTTTGTATCCAGTACCGAAGACATGCCGATAACTCCCGAACAAACCCGAGCGCGTGTGACGTCATAATGTTAGTTTCACTCATCGCAGTTGATAGAGAAATAATAATTACAGTGTTTTGATTTATTTAATTTTGTTGTCATTGATAAATATTCAAATTTATTTTAAAAATGTCGAACCTCTAAAGTTATCGTTCTTATTTTCTACAATTATGTACTAATACTACTAAAACAACTCCTGACAAAATGTTTTTAAATGTTCTCCATGATGGCAAACGTCGAAATAAATGGTTTCAAGCAGTGCTCCGTGATAATCCCAAAACAAAATCAAATTTTTCTTGACTTTTCATTAATAGTTAAAGTAACTGCATAAGGTTTACGCCGAACTCGATGTTCTGGACATACCCGTCCTTTTACAATACAAATATTATTTTTACGACTTAGTTGAACATGGTTATGGCTTTGTCAATTACAAATTATGAAATAAATAATTATATTTAATATAATGGAGAATAAAAACATAAATATTTTCATTTGTTATATTATTTTTAACAGACTCATCTTAATGCCTTGGCACCTCGAACTTCAGCAGAATTAAACCGAACGTCATTTAAAAAAAAATTAGTTATCATAAATACATCAACATTAGGAATATTATCAGACTTTGCCTTAATAAATTTGTTATCATACAAAGCTAATCTGAACTAACTAACTACTCGTTTTATAGCAATAAATTTTCAATATAATTGTTTAGTCAATAATATGTAATAAAATGCTCGATGACCTCAGCCAGAAAATGAACATGGATAAGACAAAAATTATGTCTAATATCCATGTACTGCCACACCCAGTCATCGTTGAGAACTCAGCTCTCGAAATTGGTGACGAGTACACGTACCTGGGACATATAATCCAGCTAGGCGGGTCCAATTTCGAGAAGGAGGTCAACCGCCGAATCTAACTCGATTGGGCAGCGTTTGGGAAACTACACCAGATATTTTCATCCGATATCCCTCGGATAGAAGACCAAAGTCTTCGAACAGACCGTGTTGCCAGTAATGACCTACGGTTCTGAGACATGGCCTCATGCGGAAGCTCAAAGTCACTCAGCGTCACTCAGCGTGCGATGGAGAGGGCTATGCTCGGAGTTTCTCTACGTGATCGAATCAGAAATGAAGAGATCCGTAGTTGAACGTCACCGACATAGTTCTACGAATCGCGAACCTGACGTGGCAATGGGTGGGGCACATAATCCGAAGGACCGATGGGCGTTGGGGGTGCCGAAGGTGCTGGAGTGACGATCCCGCACCGGACGGCGCAGTAAAGGCAGACTCCCCACAAGGTGGACCGATGATATAAAGAGGGTCGCCGGGAGCCGCTGGAGCCAGGCAGCGCAAGACCGTGCCTTGTGGAAGTCATTACGTGAGACCTATGTCCAGCAGTGGACATCCATCGGTTGAAGCAACGACGAGGACGACGGCTTTTTCATATCAACAATAACTTTCAAGCTCTTGATAATTACGATATTTGATTTCTTTCTGAAACGCTGTACTGTTATTAAAAAGCTATAACATTATGACGTCACAACTGTGGAGACCAATCGTGGCGCGTTTATAGTCACGTGATTTTTATTTCAGTTTCATAGATTTAAAATGAATTCATTTTTCTAAGTTTTTTGCATTTAATATCAGTGTTAATAATAATAAGTTTAAAAATATTGAATTTATTCAACGAGAAAGGATCTATGTAGTGTTTATTCATATTTAAAATGAAAGTTTAAATGTGTAGTATCTGTATGTTCATGAGATCGACGAAGGTTTGACAAATCGACGTACATTGTCCCCTCAGACGTGTTTTTTGCGTGCTATAATTTGAATTACTTGCGAATTTTAAGATGGGTGTACACATGGATTGGTTTATTTAATACAAATTTGATCATTTATATATATATTTTAATATAAGAAGTAACTTTTTATGTAAGTATACAAGTGTTGTATATATACACACTTAGGGACGAAAGTATGAAATTGCCGCCCGCGTGATTATTTATACGATTTAGAAGCTCGAATTAACTTTTTCCAGTTTTTTTATAAAAATACAAACGTGTACTAAATTGCGCATTTATTTAATCGAGCGACAGTTTAGTACTTTCGTCCCTCAAGATAGGGCCGAAAGTGCGAACTCTCGATCCAGGTATGATGAAAAATTATAAACATACATTCAAGGATGAATTTGAGTTAAATGTCCTCCAAATTATTAACCCAAATGACTTGAAATTCTATCCTTTGCTACTTAGATGCTGATGGAAATATATTTCCATTGGTATGGTAAGTTTGGGAAGCACTAAGTTTTCTTCCGTATTATGGGACTCGTCAAAAAACTAATAGCTTTCCCTCAGATTGAAACAGAGAAACTGGAGTATTCTGTGGATGTCGGAAATATGATCATATTTACAGTTGACAACCAGTTATAGTTTGAAATGAAGACCTGTTTACGTACAGTAATATTGGTAAGGTAAGATAAGTAGCAGCCCATTAACGTCTTACTGCTGGGCACAGGCCTATTCATTCATTGGAGGGAGGATAGACTTACACATAACCCAGAATCACACAAAGAATACGCAGGTATCCTCACGACGTTTTATTTCACCGATAAGCAACAAAAGAGAATTTAGTTAAACTATATATAGATATAATTTTGCGAGGAGTCAGATGTTACGAAATGAGAGTAGTTATACAATATATTCTGTAGATACTCCATTATTATGATAACAGCGACATCAGAATATTAATATTTTGCTCGTTAACGCATGCGTTTAGATTGCTTACGGCTTTTTAAAAAGTCAAAGACGCCGCAGCTATTAGTATTTCGTATTAATATTGATGCTCAATGGTTTACAATATTTGACATTCTGACACGTAGAAAGAACGGTGTAGAATGTTCGGTAAAGGTGGTCTTATAAAGTGTGGCCTTTAATTATATTTCATTCTGTTCGTTATAAGAAATGGCTCTTGAAAGCGTGATTGTAGTCGACCACACTACAGAACCTTGCAGTTGTTTGTGTGTGTGTACAAACACCCACTTAATCGCATATGCATATATTCACACACGCATATGCACTTACTTGCACATACATTCATACACATAACCTAAATAAGATTTAATTGTAATTTTAATGTTAATATATACAACAAATATATATTTCCCACATATCTTTATAGTTATAAACTGAATATTGTACTGTAGTAGTCCGGAAAAGTTTGTTTCTATATTTTAAATGTTTCATTTATAATGTCACTTTTTGTTTACGGAGGAAGGTGACACTCCCTTGTCAAAGAGATTCCTTTAAAGATTGCGTGTTTGGTAAATAAATAAAATATAAAAAAAATATATAGTCGGAGATGTAATGGCAGATCTTTTTTTTTTGATTCCTGACAGATTAGCGTTTTCAAGTGATGATACAGTCTAAGATGGAAGCGCGCTAAGCTGTTAAGAGACGATATACCACTTACGGTTTCTACACAGCATCGTACCGAAACACAAATCACTTTGTTTGGCGGTACTTTTTTGCTGGTAGGGTTGTAACCAGCCACGGCCGAAGCCTCCCACCAGTCCATACTCAGACAAGTTAGAAAATACAATTTTCTAATTTCGTCCTACCGGGGATCGAACCTGGGACCTCCGCTAGCAAAGCGAATACTCGCACCACTGCGCCAGCGAGGCCGTCAAAAATGGCTGATGATGCAGTCCAAGCAATCACTGAACTGGTGTGAGTTAATTTACCTAACAATGTGTTCTTTACGCATTTATTATTGAAGTGAAACTTCTTTAGGCCCATGACGGTAAAATTTTTACGGATGAAAATAATGTTTAGCGTCACGAAGACGTGCAGTGTTTATGCTAATTCGTTAGAAGGTAGTTTTAATATTTACACTTTTCATAAAATATAAAATTAATGATTTTAAATGTTGACGTAAACAAGTGGCATTTTTATTTACAATTCGTCATTTGAGATTCCAATAAATTATTTGGTTTTAATATTTTAATGACAATTAAATTCATTAAATTCCTAACATATCTTCCTTTTTCCCTCCCTCTAAGTCTCGGAAATCTAAAGTTTTACATTTGTATAAACATAAACAAGATATAAAAATTAGTTTGCCAAAGAAACTTCACTTCTGACATGTGTACTTCGTACAAACGCACTTTTTTGTATAGTGGGAAGTCTTTACTTGTACATCGAATTAACATCATCATCATCATCATCAAAGGGCAAATCGGTTAAGAGTGTGGGACTTTGCAAGGGCGGAGGCCTCACATTTCCCATTAAAATCCAGCGGAACTCTTTTAGACAATAGTGTATTAGCTGGCGCAAGAATTCCTCGTGTTCCGGATGAATACGACTGTGGATTTACGAAAGCGCTGCCCAGTTTCCCGCCTACTTCGGTGGTGAGAGGAAGCTATGTCAGTGATGCTTTCAAATTCATATTTTCAAAGAAGTAATGGCAAAACTACTAAATCTATTTAAATGAAACTTGGTACACAGATAGTCTAGACCCTAAGAAAGGACACAGGCTACTTCTTAATATGAAAGTATTAGGGATGGAATTATCGCCATTGTTAGAGCTAGAAAGTCAGTCTTTAGGCTGTTGATTAGATATGAATAAATATGACATTCTGTTAAAGTATTACCTCCAAGCTTGTTAAAGAACAATCCTTAAAATCAGTCTATTGCGCTTTCATGACAAAACTACTGAACCGATTTCAATGAAATTTGCTATAGAGATAGTATGGCTCTACTTGAAAAAGAACAAAAATTCTCTTTGTAGTGAAACACTGTAAATAGCTTATTAAAATAAATATTTAAACTATTCCGCACGTACGAAGCCGCGGGCACAGCTATTTAAATTTTGAACTGAGTTAACGAATTGACGGGTCTTAACGGGAAAAATTGTAAAGAATATCTAAAAATTATATTTATATGACGTTGCAGGAGTGTACTTGAATAAACCATAGTGAATATTAAAGCTTAAAAAGGAAAAAAAACATTAATAAGAAGTAAATCTGTGAAAATTTTGTCGGTGTATCGCAACTTTAAATAAAAACGTACTGGCACATGGCTGTAAATCCACTGAGGATTTAATTTTTTTTCTAAATACTCTATAATACGTTTATAGATATGATAAAATATGCAACTATAGTCCTTATATTTTAGGTATTACGATTTATAACTGTCTCCGAAAAATAGTGCAACAGTACTGGAGCATTAGAATTGAATAGAAATGCAAGGGAGAATGCTTTTGTATTCAGTTTCAATGGCTTCAACACAGATGTGTGGATTGATTACATGTTATCAATTAGGAATTTATTGAACTTGACGATTATGAAAATGTTTTAATTTAACAAACACTGTTATATTTGCCAATGTGTGTACTTTAAAATCAGTATAAGACCTAGCTGGGTTTTGGTTTGTCTAAGAGAGGTCTTGATTTCGATTTTTGTCAGGGAAATTATAGACATTTTCAAAACTAATTGCGTTCCATGCTGTCTAGGAACCATAAGAGGTAAGTAACCTTTTATCAGGTTAGTGCTTTCCATCTTAGAGTGTATCATTACTTATCATCAAAACACCTTGCCACCAAAAATCCATGTCAACTGTTGGTTCACATGATACGATAGTTCTGTTTCAACTCGGGTAATCAGAAATATAAGTATCTCTTTCTTATTAAGTCATAATATGTATTATCTATTTCGCAAAATAGGCGTAAAGATAATATCACACAATAGAAAAAACAAAAATAAATCAGTTACAAAGTGAGCGTTACCTCAAAGTTCGTTAAGTATTTTGTGGTATTTTATAAAATGCGATTGTTTAATAGTGATTTTGATATTATATTAGTGTTTTTGATATTATAAGTAATGTGAATAACAATATAAACCTTTGAGATAAACCTTTTTCACTATCTCAAAGTTTAGCGCAACATGACGCTACACCAGAGTCTTAATTTAATAAACAAAAGATAACATTGTATAGTTTAACTATTAGCAAACATAAAAATTATAACATTTGGTAGTGTTTCATGAGCATTTAAGGCCCAAGGGCCACTTTAGCGTGCGGGGTGGGGCAAGCGACTATATTTACGTTGGACAGATTACTCATTATTTATTTTCTTTTTTGGGACATGTTACTTGAAAAAAAAAATGTTTTTTTCTTTATTTATAAAAAAAAACATATATCTCTATCTATCTATATATATATGTCGGAGTGCAAGAGTCTATGGATCGCTAGTCCGTCTGTAATAGTCTGTGGAACGCTGGCGCCATCTTTGTATCGGCGTGGGGACAGAGTCAATAAGTGGCAGTCCGGCCCGTCTCTCGGCAGTGCTCGAGTGGCAGTCGGCTGGAATGGTCGACTATTGAAACTGTCGCGTTCCTAGCTATTAGTGTTAATGAGTTTGTGTAAATTGATATCGGGAACATTAAGTGATTGAACATTATAAACCGAGTTAATTAATACAGTGTTTGATTGCACCAACAATACCCATGAACGCCCACAGAATAAGAAATTAAATAATGGATCTAATTAATAACGATGTCGGCGGAGAACCCTACGCCCCTGTGTTTTATGTTTCTTCCGTTCTCTCTCTTATTCTCCGACATATATATATATGTGACATATACTTCGTCGTCCGTTCACCTCGCCAGATTACATTATTCGTAACGCTCTCATCACGTATTCACCAGGTTGCTCCTCAAGTTGAGCTTGCGTAATTAAGTTTTACTTTAATAAGATTTAATTATCTATCTAACCACTAACCATCAGGTGATATTTCAGTTATTTGCCAAACTTAAATAAACAAAGAGCTTGTCAGGGATTATTATCATTCCTTTAGTTACCTAATCCACCAATATTTCTTAACAAATGATCCGTCGGGAATTCTAAGAAGGAGACAAATAGGGATTAATATTTTTAGCATTTGTGTTGTAACAGTCATTGTTGGGACAAAGCTCTTAAGTTTACTATGGAAATTGGGGTCAGGATCGTTTGTCAAACGTTATGACACGTATATGTAGAATTCTTAGCATTTCGGTCTGTTTGTAACAGTTATTGACAAGGAAATTAATACATTTCTAAAGCACTTTTGTTGTGCCTGTCAAATTACTAAACCATAATGTGATGGACTAGATAATCAAAACTTAAATTGTTTTCGCATGTAAAGTCCGAACTTATGAAGTTAATTTACGTTTTTCAAGTGAAACTTCTTAAGACATGAGAGTAAAATTTTTACGGATGAAACGCGTGATCACGGCGATGTGCAGCGTTGTTATGTTTAAAGCTACTAACAATTCAATAGATTATTTCATAAAATATCAAATAAAAATATTACATAAATTCTAAATTTTATAATGATTTTCAAATATTGACAAAAAACACGTGGCATTTTTATTTAAAATTAGTTATTTGAGATTTCAATAAATTATTTGTAATAATTTTCGACACTTTTAATATTGTCATGAAAATTAAATTCATTAAACTCCTAACATCTTCCTCTTTCCCTTCCTCTAAGAGTCGGTAATGAAAGTTTTAAATTTGTATAAATATAAAGAAGACTTTAAAATTAGTTTGATAAAGAAGTTTCACTTCTGACATGTGTACTTTGTACGCACGCACTTCTATTTTGTTTTCTATAATTTTAAACTTTAATGTTTTTAAACCTTCAAAACAAACCTTGAGCCTCTATGTGGCATGGAATTTGCTTTCTTTTTTTCTTTAATAAATTGTAATAGGAAAGTTTATTACATAATAATCGAATGATAAGTAGTTTAATGGACATTTAAATTACAGTTAATTTATGAAAACATTTAAAATATTTGAAATTGTTCTTTTATCTTTAATTTCATTGTCAAATTTATGTAATCGAGGTTGGAATCGTCAAAGACTCTTTTGGGCCGTCGCCAATTAGGGACTTCAAACAAATTTCTGGGATGTACGGCTGTTTCAAAGCGAGCCGATGTTTCCGATTCGACAAATTGTAAGAATGTAATAAAACTTGGCCAAAGCGTGAGACAAGAGATTTCCTTTCAAATTTATACACAAAAATAAAAGTGAGCTGTGGCAGACGTTTCAATTCGTATACATAGAATCACATTATCAGTCTTTTTTGTCGCTGGTGATATGAGATTTTAGTACCACTTAAAATATGAAAATTATTTAAGCAGGTACTCATAGCTCAGCGTGCGAACAGTTATGTTATTTGCATTGACTGGAGATCATCGCAGGTTTCCGAATCCGGAATCCGGGCTACATCGAGTAAGATTTATAATATAGTATTATCTAAATTTATTTTGTATTAAGTTATTAATATTTTCAGTTGACATTAAACTTTATATTTAAATGTTGAAGCACTTGTCGAGTGACCTTTAGTACAAACGGTCGGTCAAGTGCAACTTAAAGAAACTTTGTTGACCGCCGTTGTAAATAGCAATTTTGGATTTTTATTTAACGTTGATTTCATTTTAGTTTATTTTAAAAGTATTGTGCTAAGTTAAGTGAGGGCGTGCGGAACACTTACCGTGTTTAGACATAGTAGTGGATAGAGCAGCCGTTACATGTACATCTCTTAGGTCTTTGCAAATAACGAGTGCATTCTCTTTGTTAATAGCCTTACGAAACACCTTTCCGGTCACGGAACAAGTTAAAGGCAAGCCACGCTATAAGCACCCATGTTAAACCCCTGAATTCCCCTGGGCTAGCTTTCTCTGGCATGGTAGGGTGCCTGTCGTACCATCTTAACGAAACCGTCCTGGCGCTCAACTGCATTAAGCATGAATAAATAAGTTGTAGAACTTACTGTGTTTGTTAATTCGAATGTACTCATAACAAAACCCGAAATTACGAGGCATAACACTGGGAAATGCATTTACGCACCCCGACTAATGAGGTCGGGAGAATGGGGCTCCGCGAGGGTACAAACTCGCAATACCCACTAAAACCCAGCGGGACCGCTATCAACCATAAGTGAGGAGCCAGAGGTTCGTTGAGGCATTCCTCTCTAGCCCCTCGGTTGCAGCTCACCGATATTCTACAGGGGGAGGAGTTGTACGAATCTCCGCCAACTGTTTCCTGCACCCCTTCGTCGCAGCTGGAGTGTTTCGGCGGCATTCACCCTCTCCCTTTGCCGTGCCTCCTTAAGTGAGATGACAGTCTCGCGAAAGGAGGCAACCGCTCTCCAGATCTGCTCACTGGTAAGTGTAGCACCTATAATACTTGCCAGTTAGAAGTCTGTACCGATTAGCGACGTCATAAGAGTCGCTGAGGTCCCCAGGCGGGATCACATATCAGTCTACTTATTGCTCTGAAAGAGCGAAATATTCTTCTGTACGTATGTATATATAACGGTTGTGTTAAAGGATTTTTGTGTATTCAAGAACCTTTAAGATTGACCATTCAATCCGGATTTCTTATCCACGGTATCGGAAAATCGTATATATCATATTGTTCATGTTACTAATCTGGGATTGTTCTTGGGCATCGTAATAAAATAAAATTTGCAATATCTTAAAAAAATTAAAAGTGCGTGCGTACAAAGTACACATGTCAGAAGTGAAACTTCTATGGCAAGCAAATTTTTAAGTCTTGTTTATTTATACAAATCTAAAACTTTAGATTTCCGAGACTTAGAGGGAGGCAAAAGAAAGATACGTCAGGAATTTAATGAGTTTAATTCTCATTAAAATATTAAACGTGTCGAAAATTTATTCAATTATTTTATTGTAAATAAAAATGCCACGTGTTTTTTGTCAATATTACAAATTATTAATTAAAGGTTGTTTTTTTAATTTAAAATTGAATTTATTTTATATTTTTTGAAAAAGAGTATATTAAATTATGAAATGACGAGTGACAAATTAAAATGCTACATGTTATTTGTAAATATTAAAACTACCTAACCTTCAAACGAATTAGCATAAAGTCTGCACATCTTCGTGACGCTAACGACGCGTTTCCTCCGTCATTATTTTATTCTCATGCACCTAAAGAAGTTTCACTTCAAAAATATTCTAGATATTTCCAAGTATTTCTCTCATGCTTTGTAAATTGGTCACGAAGTTTCAGAAATGTCTTGTTTTGGATCGTCGCCAAACTTAAAACTTGTGACATATAACGACGTTATTCGGACCCGTTGGCCAAAGTTTGTACGACAAATTACAAAGTAAGATATAAAGCTGAGAAATATTAGGTGCACATACATAAAAGTTTATTAAACAAACTGTACAGCTTTATTATCCTTACCAATATTATAAATGCGAAAGTAACTGTCTGTCTTTAACGCCAAATGTATTGAACCGATTTAAATGAAATTTGGTACACCGATAGACTAGGGCAGTGATTTCCCACATGGTGCTGACGCCCCATAGGGGGGCAATTCGAAATCGGTGGCAAGGATCGCACTAAATTAATGTAGAAAAATTATTTTGTATTTGAATTTCCATTTTCCATTATGTTTTTATAACAATTTAATAGTGATTCCTTCCTAATACTTATCATTTATGTTTCTTAAAAGAACAAATCAATTTTAAAAAGGTTAAAAATCATGTGTGGGACATGGCCTAAGAAATGTTGAGAAACACTGCTCTAGAGCATCAGAAAGGACAGCAAGCCCTTTGCGGTAAAACATTGCAAAAAGCTCATCAAAGTATTGGTACGAATATGTGTTGTACACACCTGGAGAATTTATTGTGTAGGGGCCACGGATCTCTTTCTTACAGGCTGGTGCAGGTGCTGACCGGACATGGTTGTTTCGGCAAGTACTTGCATCAGATTGTTCGCTGACACGAAAAGCCCGCCTGCCATGAGTGTGATGCATTTATTGATTCGGTGCAGCACACTGTGGTAGAATGCCCGGCGTGGGGACCTTTCGTTGGAGGGTATAGTTGACGTAATGCTCACTAGCGAATGGGAGTGGCCTCCTTCTGCGAATCTGTTATTTCGCTGAAGGAGGAACATGAGAGGCAGAGGGAGGACTCAATAGACGCTCCACATCTCCGGCGCAAAAGGTTGGGAGGTAGGAGGCGCAGATTTTCGCTTCTCCTACCCCTATCCTAAGTTTCCCAGCGGGAGTATCCTGGAGTATCAGGGTAGATCGCGTCAACCAATCCTCTGGTGTTCCATTGAAGCATGGAGAGGGTATCGCTGGCTTAGTGATGTATTCTGGCTTATGCCAGCGAGTCCCACACTCCCGTTTAGATTTTGTCTGAACGGGGTGCGGGGTGAAGTCGCGGGCACATCTAGTATTGGGATAAATGAGTGATGAAAAAGGTTAAAGGAAAACATTTCTAAGTATAATGGTGGTTGCCAAGTTTTATATTAATATCTAGGATATCCGTATCGCGTAGGCGGTAGCGTCTTTAATGCTCGCATCAAGGACGATTAACATCTTACTATCGTGAATCTGCTTTGTAATCTATTATGATGGCAATATAACATTTCTTTTTGATTGATTGTGACAGGCGTTACTTTGCACTATTCTATATTGTCCAAATAATTTTTTTGTTGCTGACACATTAGGGTTGGACTGTGATTTCACCTGATTGTAAGTGACGATTCAGTCTAATAAGCATGCTAATAGGTTTATACACAGCCCCAGCGAAGTCTTTTGACAATATCGCTGGATAGGTACCATCCTTTGATACCTTGGCTAGATACCACCATACTAGCAAAGATGTAACGCCAAGCAAAGAGATTTGCATCCCGGTACGATGCTTTATAGAAATCATAAGAGGTAAATTATCTCTTACCATTGGGTGTGATCACAGTCAAGCATTAACCTGTCAGCTTTGAAAAAACTGTTGCTGGTCCAGATTTAAATAAATTAGATAAAATTTTATTAAACGCCAATCATACATTTTTAAGCCATAATATTATTCTTTTTATTGTATATACTCGTAGATTAGCACTGATTTTACTGATTGGTAAATAACACAGTCTAAAATGGTAATACATTACCCTGGTCAGAAGTGATTTACCTCTAATTTGTACACGGTAAAGTTTCGAAACATATTTTTTTTTGCTTATATCTCTTTGGTGAATAGAAAATATATATAATAGGAATATATATATATATATATATATATATAGTAGAAAATAGGAATACGCCCCTCAAACCTTTCATTTTTATTTGATTCGCTGGACAGACAGAAATACCTACTAAAATCCAGCAAAATCCTCTTCATCTAATAGGTAAGGAGCTGGACGACTGATGGCACCCCAGATGCTGCCGACTTTTGTTTGACTAAATTGGAGCAGGACAATCGTACGCTTACCGTGCTTCATCTTTCATCTTCTACTGGTTAAGAGGGGTCAGCTATAGCCTCTTTCCCTCAACATAGCATCCATCTGCAAGATGACAGACTCACAGAAGGAGGCAAATGCCTATGCACAAAACAATTTGTTCTGTCGAAAATCGAACCCGAGATCTTTGCTAACGAATTAATTGCACTATTACGTCATCAAAACGTCAAGGATTATCTGGAAATGCAGCAATTGATCTTTCTTTTAATAGATTTTAATTGCGTCATAAAAGATTTACTTTTAGGAGATTGTTAACTAACTGTTGATCGAATTATTGGAATTAAAATAACAAGCGATTGAAGTTAAGAAAGTAAAGATCCGTCTATGTAATTTAATGGCAATTTAAATGCACAAAACTAATGAGATTGAAAATAAATTTTTCTTCAACCTCAAATAGCGAAATCGGAATACATCATCAATCATGCCTGCTGCAGTTACAATGACCAAATGTTGTCTATCTTATCGGAATGTATTGATTGTAATTAATTTTCCACTGCCTCATCAGAAATTGTTCGTTGTCAATGTCAAATGTCAAAAAGAAATGAAAAAGTTCAAAGTATTTCTATAACTTCAGATTGGTTTCTGAACGACGGGACAAACGTCAATTGTTTGACAGATAGGAATGGTTTCAAAGGGAATGGGTAATTAATACTTTTACTATATTGCATGCATTATTTTACTTTTGATATGTTGTAAGTACGTTATCGTTATAATATTTTTAAGCGGACTCAACTGTCAGATCTTTATCTGTGTAAAGAAATAAAATCGTCTCACAGAAAAAAATGTGTTTCTCTCTGGGTTTTTTTGGTAGATTTTTAATAAAGACTATAAATGAAAATTACAATAATGATACAATTGTATTGCCAATACATGAATTAAATTGTTTTCGAAAACGAATTAGGCGTATTAATAAAGATATATCTTAATCCAGTTTTTTAAGGGTTTGTTATGTTACTAAAAACTAAAACTAAAATATCTTCACCTCTGTGTTTATTGGCATTAAAAACAAATTTATAATTAGTTAATTTTTAACATATCATTATAAAAGTAGCAGAAACTAGCGTTTACTGCGAAGTGGTGAATTTAAAGAGCCTTGTTGAATATACGATTTATTTTTGTATTTATTTATTTTAACACTTTATTGAACCACACATTATAAAAATACATACAAAGGAAATTTAAAACTAATCAATTAGGTGGCGTAAAAGGGATACATTTATACATCGATTCTTTATTATATAATTAATCTTTCGCAATATTTTCTATTCCATTTTTATATGTCGTTATATATAATTTGACTTATCAAAATGGCACGAGACCGAAACGTTTAAACGAATATATGATACTTATTTTAAAATGTACTTTAAAATATTGGTAATAAGGTACGATTTTATTTACAATCGTTTCTATTAAATTATTAACCCATCTTTCGTTTACTCATCGCTCGTGACATACTGAAGCCATTTGATGCTGATTTAGTTTTTAATAGTACGAAACGTTAAAATGGGATTCGTGAATTTAAGAAATAGGATTTCAAGAGTAAGCCAGCTGGCTATGTACTCGTATAGTTTTTAATATAATATGATAAATTCATGGCTATCCTATTTGCAATGTTAAGCCTCGCATACATTCCAACGCCGGTGAAAGCTCAGTTTATATTATTAAGACATTAAGATGATTTATTATACTTGTTTGTCATTCATGAATCTATTTTAGGGTAATTTGTTACGTATCCCTTATTTTATCTTAGAGAAGCGGTTTTGTTTTACATGTAATTTGAATCTCCAGAACGAAAACATCTATGGAGTAGAAAAATTAATATTTTTATATATAGACTAGCTATTCACGTTGTCATTCGCGTAGGTCCCAATACCATGGAAATATTGGGAGATCAGTTATATAAACCAACAAAATTACATCAAAATAGATTTCCGATCCTGTGGAATCCGCTTTTTATCGGATCGAATTGTGAATCTAAAGATAATTCTTGAATGATACTAAACAGTTTTTAAATTTAACTGCCTCATTGGTCTAGTGGTTAGCATTCGACCACAGAAATGAGGTTCTGGGTTCGAGTACCGGGTCGGGCCAATACGAAATAGGTATTGAGTTTTCTATTAAGATTTTCTCAATGTTTGCTCGAAGTTGAGAATTTGGTGGTGTGATCCAACTCCGTGCCCCGGAGAGTAAGTTAAGCCGTCGGTCCTGATTTCTCTCCGATCGTGTCAGATTTCCGTCACATCGGACTATGAGAGTGAAGTGTATTATACCTGCCAATCCGCAGTGGAGCAGCGTGGTAGGTCTATGCTCTAAAAACCCTCTCTCGTCTGAGTGAGGAGGCCTGTGATCAGCTGTGGGACATTAATGGTCTGCTATTTACTTTTTTAATCAAAATTGATGCAACTTTTTAGAAGCAGGTTAGTTACAAACAACGTTCAGAAGAAATAAATTGAACTAGCTGAACCCGCGACTTCGTCTGCGTGGAATATTTTTTGGGTAGCATTTTTATTAATTTAGGCAAAAGGAATATTCCTACCAAATTTCAAGTCTCTACGCCTTACGAGTATGGTTCCAGAGATATTGTGATGAGTCAATCTCTTATTTATACACACACACACACACACACACACACACACACACACACACACACACACAGACACACACACACATATATATATATATATGTAAAGATGAAGGTAACAGTCTTTGCGTTTGTCCTTTTTATCGGAGATTACAATTAGTATGAAACAGTGTTTGTTTCTTACAGCGATAAATTCAGAAAATGTGATATTGCAATGCATGCCAGGCATTAGTCAGTCATATGTTGTTGTCAAATGAAAGTTGAACACTTTCTTTTCATTTTTACATGGGTAAAATTATGTCACTATTAGATCTTCTAATTTATTAATGACTTGACATAATCCTCTTTGCAATGTGCAAACGATCGTTTATCACTGTTCACTGGGAATCAAACCGCTCATAGTTGGCTTCACACGTAGCTATTAGGGGGTACAAGATTAATCACTTCGTTAACGTACTAGTGTATGCCTATGCCTTTTGATAAAATAACTAGCAATGTCCTGCGACTTCAACCGCGTAAATGCCGATCGTGGTAGCGGAAACTCTACTAAGTTGGACTAAATATTTATTTATGTTAACGTAAAAATATTATATCAATCAATACAAATCAATATGCAGAGTTTACTTTACAGCGAATATATATATCTAATACATTTTTAAATTCGTGACATCATTTACATAGAATGTCCGATATTAGTGTATTTAAATATACTCTACAGATATTGAAAAATTCTCGATTTCAAGGATGTTAAAGAATATTTTTAATTAATTTTTAGCTTGATAAATATAAATACAGTATAGGTATATCTGTGGATACCTCTGGTATCTACCTCATTGGTCTAGTGGTTAGCATGTTCGACTAAAGACTTGAGGTCCTGGGTTCGAGTCCTGGGTCGGGCCAATTCAAAAATCAATATTTAGTTTTCTATTAAGATTTTCTCAATATTTGCCCGAAGTTGGGAAGTTGGCGGTGTGATCCACCCCGGTGCCTCGGAGATCACGTTAAGCCGTCGGTCCTGCGCCCGATCTCTCTCCGGTCGTGTCGGATTCTCGTCACATCGGACTATGAGAGTGAAGGAATAGAGAGTGCACTTGTGTACTATGCCTTGGACTTTTTTGTAGGTATTAATACCTTCTACAATATTGTAGAACATTTTTTTTATATTATCAATAGTTTACGCAGCGCACGCGATGCTAGATTTTTTGTTACCAATTTTTCCACGCCTTGAGTTACATTAATGCATTTTCATTAGAGATACCTATTTTTTTGAGAAAGCAATATAGCCTATGTCGCTCAGTGAAAATGCAGCTTTCTAATACTGGAAAAATTTTTGAAATCGGTCCAGTAGTTTGTGTGAAAACGTTACAAACATACATATAAAAGTACAAATGTTTCCTCTATATAGTATTAAGTTTAGATTTACTTTTCCTGGTATTCGTAAGAATAAGGCATGTTTGGTGGTTAAATATGTTTATATGAGCTTAATAAAATAAATTTCTTGAAATTGTAAAAGAGCTGTTTCTTATATTAATAAAAAGAGCGAATTTGATTTTTAAATTAAAGCCTTAGGCATTAATTTGAAATTAAATAGCTTGAAATGAAATGAAATAGAATGATTGTGTTTTGTACTCATTTAATGGGTACAAAACACAATAATTGACTTTTGATTGAGACTTTTGATTGAGAGTATTTTTATGTTTACAAACGATAAAACAACTGAAAAACATTCATAGAAGTTTGCAGTGCAAGAATCTCTGTTTATACTGGACCAGACAATGGTTATGAGCGATTAAGTTAAACAAAATATCTTTCAGACTAATTTAGTCTGCATTGTTAGCGACTGACTATATTCATAACTACATACACATTTTTATATATTTACAATAATTATATGCATGTGTATGTTATTGATTATATTATCGGCCACTTTGCTTAGCGTTCGTGGACTATGAGAAAGCCTTCGATTCGGTGGAAACATGGGCCGTGTTGAGATCTTTACAGAAAAAGCGAATTGTCCATCGGTACATAACATGTTGAAGTGCTTGTACGAAAACGCCACTATGTCAGTCCGTATACAGGACCAAAGCACAGCGTCTATCCAGCTGTAGCGTGGAGTTCGACAGGGAGATGTTATCTCCCCGAAGCTCTTTACTGCGGCGTTGGAAGACCTCTTCAAGCTTATGGAGTAGAACGGATTGAGCATCAACATCAATGGCGCGTATATCACTCATCTACGGTTTGCCGACGACGTGGTCATTATGGCAGAGACTTTGGAAGATTTCAATGCAAAGCTCGATGGCCTCAGCAGAGCGTTTCGACAGGTGGGCCTAAAAATGAACATGGATAAAACGAAAGTTATGTCCAATATCCATGTTCCGCTCCACCCAGTCATCTTTGAGAACTCGGCACTCGAAATTGTCGACGAATACACATACCCGGGACACATAGTCCAGCTAGGTAGGTCCAATTTTGAGAAAGAGGTCAACCGCCGAATCCAACTCGGTCCAATATTCCTCAGTGCCTGAAGAGTAAAGTCTTCGAATAGTGCGTGTTGCCAGTGCTTACCTACGGATCGGAATCGTGGTCGCTGACTATGGGCCTCATTCGAAAGCTTAGAGTCACTCAGCGTGCGATGGAGAGGGCTATGCTCAAAGTTACTTTACGCGATCAAATCAGAAATGAGGAGATCCGTAGCAGAACCAAAGTCACCGACATCGCCCTACGAATCGCGAACCTGAAGTGGCAATGGACGGGGCACATAGTCCGACGACCCGATGGACGTTGGGGCCTTAAGATGCTATGGCGACCCCGCAAGGTGGGCCGCTGGAGCCAAGCGGCGTAAGATCGGGCTTTGTGGGCGTCATTTCGTGAGACCTATGTCCAGCAGTGAACGTCCATCGGTTGAAGCGACGGCGTATGTCATTGAATTCTTCCTAAACGGCTGGGCCCATTTTGTAGATTTTTTTTTGTGTTTTTAGGTGGATTCGAGAATAGTTTAGCTTTTCAATTCGCTCCGATAAATAACGATTCGGGATCATTAACGAAGCGCCTGGAAAAGCTAGTATATAGTACAAAAGACTAAGGTAGGATAATAATCTTAGTTTGTAATACATCAGAAAATTATAAGAAGGGATCAAGAAGAGCAAAACTCTGTTCCTATACCAAGTTTCTATGTGAAAAATAAATGACAGGACCATAAGTTATATCAGACCCGGCCAAATCATAATGTGATTTTCATTGAAATTTCTGTAGACAAACTTTTTAGCTTTCTTAATACAGGTATACGAGTATATGCTGCTACATAAACTTAGTTCTAATGGATCTTAAATATTTACAGTCCGCTCCTGCAGTAAATCTGCACCTTGCTTAATAATGGACGGCGTCCCACTTAAATTGAGATTTATTTTGTTTCAAATTTGTACCTTGCTAAATGGATTGAATGTTTTAATTGAAATTAAAGTAAGTCAACCCTTATATTTAAAAGTTTACGTGTATAATTTAGCGGTTGATTGTGTCTTTACATGATAGTAAGGTATGTATCAGTCTATTGACGTCCTATAGTTGGACACAAGTCTGCTCACACATAGGAGAAAGGGTTTGTAGAACATGGACCCACTACGCTCTCCACTGCAGGTTGGCAGGCATAGTACACAAGTAAACACTATTCATTCACTCTAATAGTCCGATTTGACGGGAATTCGACATAACCGGAGAGGTCAGGCGCAGGACCGACGGCTTAACATGCTCTCCGAGGCAAGGGGGTGGAACACACCACCAATCACTAGAATAATGAGTTTCACGATAGTAAAGGGTGATACAATCAAAGATGGTAACGCTATGCTTTCTTCTATAAACAAACATGTCATAGCTTGACTAAACATGATCTGTCATTTCATTCATTCAAGTTATATTCAGTTAGTCGAAGTATTTCAATGTAAAAATAATGTCACCTCATCATATTGGGCCTTAAATGTGTGAGGACATTCTGTTATTAATAAAGTAATAGAAGTTTCGCATATAATCAACTCCCATTTATGCAGTTTTTACTGTACTAGTATAATATATTAGAAATTTAATGAATTAAAAAAAATATGTATTGTCTTAAATTAATGCTAATAATAATTTATTGAACTTCAAATGACGTTTTGTAAATAAAAAAGGCCATGTGTTTTTTCTCAATATTAAACTAACCTTTAAATGAATTAGTATAAAAACGCTGCACATCTTTGTGACGCTGACGTTTGACACTTGACGCTAATCACGCGTTTTAGCTGTAAAAATTTTAACGTACGCCTAAAGAAGTTTCACTCTAATTATTTATATAAAGTTTATATCTAAACATACATACAAGGATATCGCTTCTGAAAACAAAGACACACCATAGCACTAACCTTTGATGGGACGAAAGAATAATCGATCATAATTGAAAAAAATCATATTCTCCAAACGTTTTATTATGATTATTTACGCTCCATCATGTTAGTACAGTTAATTGAAACGGTGGTTTCATTAAAAATACATTACTTTCCTAAAAACAACTAGTATAGAAACTCAGGTCAAAAAAATAAGATTTTTAAAAATCATGATCGATTTTTATCGTTCCATCATCAAGTGTCATTGTCAAAAAAAAAAGCGTGATCCACCTCAAAATTATATTTTATCTTTTTGACTTAATTTTTTGTGATCCAACATACAAAAATACAACCTTAAATTTTCACTTTTCTATCGCCAACGCTTATTTTTTAACTTACGACTTCAAAAAAAAGGAGGAGGTTATCAATTCGTCTGTATTTTTTTTTAAATTTGTTACCTCATATCTCCCGACTGGGTGGACCGATTTTTAAGGTTTTTTTTAAATGAATGGTGGTCATAGGGTCCCATTTTTTTTAAAACTAGTTTTGATGATGGCATCCATGATAACACCGGATAAGTCTTAAATTTGCGTAAGCATGTGCGCGACAAATGGACGAATAACTCAAGATCACGCCAACCGATTTCGATGATTCTTTTTTTATTAGAAAGGATATACTTCAAGGGTTGTTTTGTGATAGTTTGGTAAGGTTCTGATGATGGAATCCATGACAAAGTGACGGAACTCTTCAATTCTTAGGAGCAAATCAACGATACTCGGCAGAATCTTCTATAAGCTATCCAGATATTTGAGTTGCCTACCGTAACTTCGGTATGGTCAAGTGCTAGTCGTAGTTAAATATGAAGATCAATGGAACTCCTCAACGGCTTACAGTAAGAGTGTGATTTTTGGCAAAATCTATAACTGTCTGTAATCAAATGCCAATGACCTTACGTTTGTTGCTGCATTGCAATATTTGAAAGGTGAATTATGTGTGAAGCGGTGGTATAAGGGTTTCGGGTTCGATCCCGGGTGTGGCGATATTAATGTAAATTTAACTTTGTAAAGTAGTTTCATTTAAACGGTGTTATCTCATATGAGAAACGCGTTTTAGGTGTACACATATTGAGACAAATTTGTTAGTTTACTTCAGATTCACTAAAAATCAAAAAATAAATATAAATTTTAACAAAAAAAGAACCGCCTTCAAAACAAACTTACAAATACATTAATATGCTCTAAAATGTAAGAAATAATTGCGTATTCTTTTATAGTGTTCTTCGAATTGTTATATTTGGAGTCGGTGTCAGCCGAGGTACCTTACATATGTAGCTATAGGTGGGAGAGACGCGAGATCTGCCAAGTGGACACGCGGGGAACATCTTCCTTGGCTGACACCGACTCCGAATATAAGAATACGAAAAACACTATAAAAGAATACGCAATTATTTCTTACTCTTTAGAGTATGTTAATGTACAGGCTATGTATGTATACACTCATTGTTAAGTCTTAACTGGTGAAGCACAATTATTAGTTCCAAGGGACTTAATAAAGTTGCGTTTACAATAAATTCATCTAGCCGGGAAACGCCTAGAAGTTATTACTACCATTCTTTCGATAGCCGAGCCATCTAGTGAGGTTTTACCCCATGGGATACATGACGAACATCAAAAACTGAGGTATTCCATACAAACTTTCATCCCCTATTAAAGACCCTTTAGGAGACGAATTTCCGAATGAAAAACTCTTTAGTACTTACATGCATTATGAAAGGAACCCCTGTGTAAAACTTTTTTTTGTTTCAAACCCATCTGAATAAGATGTAAGTTAAGAATAAATATTTCACTCAGATTTATTTCTCTTAAATTTATAAAGAAAATTATGAAGTAATTAAATCATATAAAATGCTATTTCTGTATATTAATCAAATTGAAGTGTCTTTATATGTATAATTACTAGCTGAAACCGCGACTTCGTCTGCGTGGAATGTTTTTGGGTAGCATTTTCATTAACAGAGGCAAATTGTTTTACAAGTAAGAAACATACTTATAACACCTTTGCAACCCCCCTTGCGGTTGGAATTTCGCACAATCCGTTCTTAGCTGACCTCTACTTGGCAAAAGGAATATTCCTACCAAAATTCAAGTCTCTACGCCTTATGCCCCCAGAGATATCGTGATGAATCAATAGACACCTGGATATCTCTTATATATATAAATACAGATTAAGTAGGAGCTTTTCTTAAATTCTATTATCACTTTATACTGTTTATTTAATACAGTAATTTTCCGAAAAGACTAGAAATAAATATAAGGAATAATATTAGTTATCGTGAACAGTATAAATACGGTTTAAAATGTGAAACATATTTTAATGAAATCTTTTTAATTGACCGTTAGGTGGAAAATATATCTAGTATATTTAACAAAATATTAATTAAAATATATTTATTTTCTGTAACATATTCAAAATATGACTAAATATTCTTAGTGCATACATTTGTAAGTAGGCAATAAATTCTTTTCGACTTGAATTTCGCAGTAGCAAAGTTTCGTGCTTATCATGGAGACCCAAGAAGTGGGTCAGATTCTATTGAGTGTGTCCATACACGTGTACGACACGACAACAACCGTATAATATTTAATAAATTTTCTCAAACTTGAGCCTAAAACTTAAATACGTAGATGAAGAATTGTCCTAGTTTTTAACCGATTTCAAAAAAAGGAGGAGGTTATCAATTCGTCTGTATGGTATTAGACAGGTGTAATGTATGGTGTGTAGTGTTATAGCAAACTCAAAGTGTGCTTTATAAAAATATATTTATTATATTTTTAGAAAGCGCATTTAGTAAGGTACTAATCGAGGATTGCATCACACAACTTTTTCAATATAACAAAGATGCAGTAATTAATGAATTAGTTATGGCGTTATTATTTTAGACTGTTTCATCAAACATAATGGAGTATCGTGGTGGTTCTATACTCTAATTGTTCTCTCTCCTAAGCATGAGAAGGGTTGTGTCCAGCAGTGGAATATTAAGCCTGCCACTAATATCGCATACTGATTAGAAAAAATGAATTTGACACACGTTCTCATACGAGAGGGTTATTAGAGCTTAAACCCACCGCGCTGCTCCAATGTGGGTTGGCAGGCATAATATACAAGTGCACACTCTATTCCTTCACTCTCATAGTCCGATGTAACGGGAATCCGACACAACCTGAGAGAGATCGGGCGTAGGAGCACCGATTTAACGTGCTCTCCGAGGCACGGGGTGTAACACACCTCCAATTACCCAACTTCGGGCAAATATTGAGAAAAACTTATTACAAAACTCAACATTGAGTTCTGAATTGGCCTGACCCGGGATTCGAACTCAGGACCTCATGACTGTGGCCGAACAGGCTAACTACTAGACCAACGAGGCTATTAGAAGGTAAATTAGACATTAATTATTGGTGTGAAACTCGTTGTAATCTATAGCGGCGCGTGAGATAGAGGCATATCGTGGCGATGCGTTGCCACGTCTCTCTGCCCACACATTTCGGCGATTGGCCATTTCTCTCGCCGCAACTACCTATCGTGTACATAGTATTTTGTATACTACGTCACTAATGTATTACTTAAAAAAATCTATGTTTTATATCTGCCAGACGCCTCGTGACGTACAGTTATTTTTTTCAAAATGGAGTCAATGGAAACAGTGAATTCTCTAACATTGCATCTTTGTCCCTGTCTAGGGTCCCACCCCTCTCAATACAGCTTATGTTTTGTTGTACGCAGAATTGATTTCCCTCCCCCCTTCTTCTTTGACTAGGGTTGACTGAAGGTTGTGCTCGTGTATTGTGTGTGAAGTGCAGTTGACAAATGTCTTCATAGCTGATATTCGGGGCGTTTAAGTTTTCACTTTTATTACGCTTTTTATAAAAAGGGGGAAACAAACCTGTTTGTCTGATGACGTCTGCCTTTGAGAGGACACGTGCTATGTCTGTGTTACGTGGAAAAGGAAACACTTTACTAAGAACATGTTATTTGAAAATGAATAGATAATAACTAGATCAATAAATATTATTTCCTTAATCGTAAAACACAATTTTAAAATATACTTTTTATATAAAGTTTGACTAATTTATGACAGAGTTTTTCATGGGCGCAAGAATATTATCAAACTAGAATTTTGGAAAAGTTCTTATGTTTATTTTTATGTGTTATGTTGGTTACATATCTATTTACATATTTATTCATTGTAAGATATTCTAGTTATTATTGCGTATAGTTTAGCCCTTTACAGACATCTAACTTTTAATAAAACAATGTAAGATCATCATGTCCTAATAAAATACAAATAATCGTAAATGTATCTCTTAATGCTTTAATTTCTTTGATGCCTATGATTATGAATATTAGACAGTAGCAGTTAAAGCATAAATTTCTTAATAAATAAAGTTACTAAAGATGTATTAGATAAGATAAGAATGACAAATACAGAGAGTACAGGAGAGCTTTGAAATATTATTTTGATTCAAATTCTTACGCTAAAAGGGGAGTGCTGTCGTAAGATTTTATGAGGATCTTTTCTGTTTACTTACTCTCAGTTGTTATTTTAGTCCCAGTAGACTTGTGTTACATATTTATGGAGTAGAAAGCTCATTTAATCTTAATTAAGCCAAATTCATTTTGTCATTATTTATATGAAATTTCTCGTTGTAGTGTCTTTTAAAAAATTTACAACTGAGAGAAATTTAAAGTGGAAGCTAACTTCCTCCTAACTCCTGTAAAAATCTTACTTACTGGTTGTTTTATCGGGGCGATTATGGGGGGCAATTGGCGGGAACAAACAACAGTATTGTGTAAAAATGTATATGTATTTATTTATACTTCGCACAAAATTAAGTGAGCAGAAAAAGGTATACATTTTTTCGAGCCTGTTAAGGAAGCAAAAGGCCTGAAAGTTTGGAAATAACACTATTTCTTCAAACCTTAAGACAGTACTTCAACTAACTTTAAATTTTTCGAAGTATTTTCTGTAATAATTTCAATCCTAGTAATGTTTAGATTTTTTTGCATTATCACCTAAATTGCCACTAAAATATTAGCTGTGCCCTCGACTTCGTCTTGTGGATTGTGTTTTTGGGTAGGATTTATAAAAAATTAAGCTAATTATTTTACAAATAAGACACATACGTATAAAACATTTAATGAGCTATTAACAGTGTTCTAAAAATGACGATGCTTTTATAACTTTTTTTTCCGCATTAAAAAGCCCATGTCCTTTCTCAAACTCTAGACTATCTGTGTACCAAATTTCATTTAAATCGGTTCAGTAGTTTTGGCGTGACAGCGCGACAGACAAAGTTACTTTCACGATTATAATATTAGTAAGGATTACAAACATCATGTGACCCTATTTAAACAGTTACATACCACGATAGAAATTATATATTTTATCCGTTAATACAGTTTAAATATGTTATAAAATCACGAAAATTTAATTTAAAAACACGTGTGAATCGCTTTCTGAAATGCTAGTATCTCGTAGTAGATTAAAATCTATGTTAGTAAGGGATATAAACACACCCATTACTTCAAAGTGTAGTGTAGATATATAGTCTTCGCAATAACATTATATTCCGTTTCAGACAATGAGCTATAAGCTCTCTACACAGAATTTAGCAAATAATTTCTTTATCGCGTGATGAACAGATTTACAGGTACTAGAAATATAATTTCGGGTTTGGAAACTGTCTTATTAAATTTTAATATTGCTCAGAAATTATTTAGCTAGTTCGTAACAAATTGCAAATCAGTGTTTATCGATTTCAAATACCATTCATGAAAACATTATAGAGTTATTTCAAAATAGCAAGTCACTTAAAATTTGGGCCTTGCGTGGTGACCCAATTAGAGTTTATAAGACCGTTACACTGATTTTCAGTAGCTCCAATTTAATAACACGTTCAGTCTCTCCCTTAATTCTACCCTTTGAATTAGAAATTTTCCTTAATACAATTAGATTTGCACCTTCCACTTAAGTCATTAATAATGAGAAAATGACTCTTTAGCCTGTCTGATTAGCGTTTAATTTGCTATAATCAAAGTGATTGATCCCATAGCCGAGCAACGTGATCCAACGTTAATTGGTCTTTGATTATGTACAACTTGGCTGCGATGTTTATCAAATTGTTGACTTAGGGAAGATCATTTGCTACTGGTTAGAACCATAATAGTGCTAGATACGTTCGCTAAATTTCTAATACGAACTCTACAGACATATATAAGTTATTCAGTTAGAGATACTTGTATAAATAGTGTAATTGTGATGATTTCTTAATAAAATTTTAAATGTTTAAATGTATTAAATTTGATATTATATAACTTAAATTCGAATAGTATGTTTGAATATGAAGATAAACACTTTTTTCTAGACATTATTACCTACTATGTATACAAATTCATAGTTTCATGAAAAAAATGTATACTTTTGAATTACTTTACGACTTTAAAATAAGTAACTGTTGTAACAAACGTTTAAGTCCGTGACGGTTGATGTTAAAAAAAATATTGTCAGTGAGAACGTTTAAAAATGCTCCTAACACACCCAGGAAATAGATTTGTGAGGTTTTCTGTATTTTATTTTTCTGTTGAAGTCAGAGACAACGTTATCCCACGCAAGTTTTTTTTATTTCTGTATATGTGTGCGATATTTGAAGAAATAAAAAACTAACATAAACTAGATTTAGTGTGCAACTGGGCGGCCTTATCGTTCTTCTAGACAACTCTGACGTTAGGGACATCGTCATAGAAGCGAGAGAGAAGGTAGATGGCGGTTATAAAGAAATACACATAAAATAAATAAACACATAAAGATATTTGAAGATAAATACTCACATTCATATGTCTTATAAACTTTTACACAAATCCATGTTAAACGTCATGGATACTAAGATGTCTTTAGAGGGAAATAGTGTTCTATTACACGCTCTTTGAAGATAGAGGCAAATAGCAGGGGTCCTGAGTTCGATCCACGGTGGAACGAATTTTGGAAACAGAATTGATTTATCTGAGTCTGAAGTGATGGGAGGCTTCGACTGCGGCTAATTATTACTCTTCTAACAAAGACGTACCGCCGTAGAAACTATATGAGGTACTATCTTAAACTGTATCATCGTTTACCATCAGGAGAGATCACAGTCAAACGCTAACCTGTCAGCAAAAAAAAGATCTTATGATTGCGGCTTCTGAAGTTACGCCAACAAGTTTATACGAATGTGTGTGTAAAACACACGTGATAAATGTTACTATTGTCTCCTACACTTTATTAGTTGTTTTGGGTCGTAGCTATAGCAACGTGTGATCAAAATTAAGCGCAAGGGGTGAACTCATGCGAAAACGAGACAAATAGAAGAATTATGACGAGTGAGAAAGAGAGGTCCCGATGTAAGGGTTGTTGCAGTGCGCACTTGGCAGTGTTCGGTTAAATTGCATTAGTCTGCTATTTGGATGAGTGCCCCGAATCTGTTCGATAGAGGCCGCGAGTGAGTTGATTGCAACTAGAAATAATCTAGCATTCAAATGATATCACTTTTTACGGCCTTGGCTATACCAAAGTGCATTAGTCTAAGTTTAGTTATTTATCTATGCACTTATGTTTAATTTAAAATACAAGCTAGTACACATAAGGTACCTTATCCATCAAGAGAGATCTCTTTAGGGATCCCTTAAAGTGGGACAATTTAATAGACAGGTGTTGTAGGAACAATATCTACTTAAAACATTAACTTACATATGTAAACACATGTATGTCGGAGAATAAGAGAGAGAAGGAAAGCAGCATAAAGCATAGGGGCGTAGGGTTCTCCGCCGACATAGACATTAATGGCATTCATTATTTAACTTCCATACTGTGGGCGTTGATGGGTAATGTTGGTGCAATCAAACACTTTCTTAATTAACTCAGATTATAATGTTCAGTCACTTAATGTACCCGATATAAATTTACTCAAACTTATTAACAATAATAGCTAGGATCGTGACAGCTTCAATAGTCGACTGCTCTGGTGGACCGTCACCCGAGAACTGCCGAGAGACGCGCGCCGGATCGTCACTTATTGACTCTGGCCCACGCCGATAGATAGATGGCGCCAGCGTTCCACATACTATAGCACTCCGACATATATATTAAGATCACATTAATAAGACCTTATGGTTTAATAGCTAAAATATACCATAATGCTAAATACATTCTTTATTTAGCTTGAAATCACAAACGCTCTTTCATTTCGCTCTTAAAAAGAGTGTCTAGGGTTATAATCGAAGTAAATATGAAACGAGACACATAAATTAAGAATACAATATCTTATGCTAAAACTTATATAAAGTATATATCAAACTATATGTAATGACGGTTTTATCGCTTTAAGTAACCTGAAATAAAAACTAGATATATATGCAAAAAAAACTAAAACTAACATTAAAAGTAAGGTAAGTAGCAGTCCATTAACGTCTCAATGCTAGGCACAGGCCTCCTCACTCATAGGGTTTTCGGAGCATAGACCCACTACGCTGCTCCACTGCAGATTGCCTGGCATAGTACACAAGTGCAGTATCTATTCCTTCATTCTTATAATCCGATGTGACGGGAATCCGACACGACCGGAGAGAGATCAGGCGCAGGATCGACGGCTTAACGTGCTTGCCGTGGCACACCGCCAACTTCCCAACTTCGGGCAAATATTGATAAATTCCTAATAGACAACTGAATATTGATTTTTGAATTGGCTCGACCCGGGACTAGAACCTAATGTCTGTCGCCAAACATGCTAACCACTAAATTAATGAGGCAGTTAACATTAATTATAAATAATTCGTGGAAATAATTGATCCAATATTATAATTAATATATGTGAATAGTCTTTTAATTATACCTGTACATAGAAATAATATTAAAGTGTCTCTTTGTAATGACAAGGTAACGTTTTGAAACAAATGTTCCCAACAGTTCTCTTAGGCATATTAGCCTAAATTACAAAGGGATTCCACAAGTGTTATTGATATCAGATTGAGCTACATCTAAGCCTGGCTAGTATAAAGTCATAAACTAGTTTTATATGTAAAAATACAAGACCACATTGAATTCTCAAAATTATGAACTCCTAGTGTAGGAATTATAGATCAGAAATGATGCCATATTCAAAAGCTATTAACCTATTTAAAGTTCTAGAAGCTATTGAACATGGGAATTGAGATTCTTTGAATAGTCCTTGACCTGCGAATAAGATAGTGCAGAGTTCGCTTTACATAATGTTAAGAAAGTTTTTACAAATATGACAATAGAAAATAGAGCTGCATTTGAGCGATGTTATTAAGAATTTTTTGGTATAGATAGATAGATATTATTCTTTATTGAGCACCACGCTAAAAATACATTTACAATTACTCATATGCTTGGATATACGTGGATTCCTCAAAGTTGTATCGCACAGTCCTGCGTGCAAGTAATATTTACGAAAAAAAGAGAGGAAGTCAATATTATTCTGAAGGTGTTAGCTGACAAACAGCATACCCACAGGATGTTTGCTTTATCAGCTATATTAGTTATGTAAATTAAGTATAACATTTTAAAGTAAAACTTCTTTACTTAACTTAGGGAGTAGGCTGAAAATGCGTGACGAAAGCGTTACGAAAAGTGTGATCAGGCGAAGCGTGTTTTACGTCAGTCGCGTGGTCTAAAGCAAACTCTTTGTTTTTATTGTATGTAGAAGAATATAAAAGGAAAATTAGTAATGCAATTTTAGTTTCAAAATGAAGTGAAGATGTATAAATATACACAGAAATATTTTCAATAATTAATTTTCAAGTCGTGTGTTCTGAAGGACACCGTTTGTTATCATATTTATTTGTTTTTTTTTTTTATAAAACGCAAACAGATTATATGTAAAGAAAATAATTCATCCTATTCAAATAAACAAGGAGTTCACACTAGACTTTTTCTTATATTTTAGGTTTGAGTTCACTACACACCGGTTCTTCTATAAATACTACTTAAATAAAGGCTTAAGATATTCTACAATATTTTGTTTATCAAGATATTGCACAGCCAACCGGGTGTATACAATGCTGTAATCATTTTATTATGTGTAAAAATATTAAATTAAAAAAAAGGAAACACAAGCAAGTAAAACTGTACTGTAAGAGAGCGATATTGACCCGACCCATTTTATCATACTGTATTTGATATTTTAGCTATTATATTACATTTACATCAATCTATATATAAATCAATTGCTGTTTGTTAGATTTGGCTAATTTGAATTATATATGGATGGCCAGAGAATGTTTAAAAGTTGAGTAAATAAGAAAATAATGCTTGGAATATAGTAAGAACAGTAATTTCGCTTACCCTTAGAAACTATTTCAACCTGTCAAACATTTGAGGTTCGTCAAGTCGGTTAGAAATCAATTACATTTAAAAATCTTTGAGAAATCAAATAATTTTTTATTTTTTTGGATTTATGGCTTTTTCCTGTGCCACACTGGCACAATTTACTTCGCCAGTGTCACGTAGAAGTAGAAGACGCACGTATAAGGATTTTTGATAAACGAATCCTTTGTTTATACATATTTTTTAATTAACGTGAAAAAAAAGCGGTACTTGTACTTTCTACATGCTAATCCTTTAAATTACTTTAAACAACCCAAAACCATAATATTATACACTAAATTAATTTTAAAGTAAAGCTTTTTTTAATTTTGAATGTCAAACATTTAACGTTCGTCCCGTCGTTCAGAAATCAAACTAAATTTTAAAGAATACCTTCATTTTTAAAATTTCTTTTTGATATCTGATATTGACAACCAACAATTATTTAACCCAACTATAATATTTTACGGATTGTGGCGGGAATCTGGGAGTAAGATTTGACCATATTTTTCACTAAAGTAAAAACATTCTGCAATTATCATTTAACTTTTTTATTTATCGATTCTAAGGCAGTTTGCCGGGTCAGTTAGTTATATATGTATCTATTTGTTATGGAGAAAAAATGCACCTTTTTGTCTTTTTGAGTAAAATATAGTAAGCAAAGACGATTTAAACGTGTCAGTCTTCTTTCATATACTGATTAAATTAACAAAATAAAGCAGTGTACTTTCTGAAGCAAATATTGGACCGGTTTTAACTTCATATCTCCCCTTAAATTATATCTTTAATCCACGAGATTTGTTTGGATTAAAGCGTCCCAAATACATTCATTATTTTTTAAAATAAACCTACAGAGGTCTTAAAAGGGGTCCGTTTCTACTTAATAAATGTGGAGGCGAGCCGCTTTTGCCGGGTACTGAATTTTATGTGTACCCGACTTCGGATGTTGTAAAATATTAATATAAAACCAGCAATGGTTCGTGTAATCACGTGTAGACTCATGTATAACATATGTTTTCTTTAGATTTTCGTTTTATTGAAATGACATGAGCGTTACACCAAATCTATTAGTATAATATTTATCTATTACTAGATGACCGGGCAAATTTCGTATCGCCTAAAAATGAGTAAATAAAAAAGCTGAATGGTAATTGCAGAATGTTTCAACTTTAGTAGAAAATGTGTTTAAAACTTAACCCGAAGAAAAAGTAAAAAAAAAAAACACGCAACCTTTACGCCCAGAAATTGTTGGTTGTCAATATCAATGTCATAAACAATTAAAAAAAAGTATTCTTTTAAATTCAATTTGAATTCTAGACGACAAGAGGAACATCAAAAGTTTGACATTCAAAACCAAAAAAGAAACTTCTTTTAATTTGTTTTCTGAACGACTTTTAAATTTAATTGGTTTCTAAACGACGGGTCTAACATAACATCTTTGACCGGTAGAAGTAGATTCTAAGGGAATGCGAAATTGTTGTATTTACTATAGAATATAGCATTTTGATCATATTTACTCAACTTTCGAAATTTCCTCAGACTTCCATATATAATTTTTTTGTCCCGTCTTTTGTAGCCTTTAGGTTGTTTGGAAGATTTCGCTATAAACCGATAAGACCGCCTATTGTTGAGCCATTACTTAATATTAGTCAAAATCTATTTTGCTATAACCACACACCTGATCATGAGAACATCTATTAGTTAACAATCTTTGAGAAATATAACTTATATAAGCTATTGTTATAAGTAAAATAATGTAAGAGGCAGCCTATTAACGTCTTAAAGCTGGGCACATAACTTCTCACTCGTATGAGAATGGGTTTCAGAGCATTGACCCACCACGCTGCTCTACTGCAGCTTGGCAGGCAGCTATTGCTTTATTATTATTTAAGGGTTTTAATATATTCATAAATTTTTTGCTTCATAAATTTAATACATTTTAAATATCAATATCTTTTGTCTTATAGCGTAGCTAAGGTATTATAGATTTTAAAATATCTTAGGGTTCATTGAACTGAATATAATATCTCCCCCTGTATTTTTAAAAGCGTGTTTAAGAAAGGATAACGACTCCTGCCATTCAACGTAAAAAAAGTGTGGCCTAGTTATCATATCTCATTCCCTTCCGTGCTTTCAAAGGTTTTAAAGGTAAGGTTCAGAGTTCATCTGAATATCGTATGCATGAAGTAAACCGTACGGGAACGTGGAGTTCTGAATTATACAGGTTGTATGTAGCGCGAAACGGTTTGACTTTTATGTGCTTATATCATGGAACTGTTTCGACATTGAGTATTTTAAGTATTAGAAGTTGGAGTATCTACATAATTAATCTCTGGTAATAAAAAGTGAAAACTGCCTCGTTGATGTTAAATTTTCTGTTTAGAAATTCTCAGTATTTGCTGTTGGGAAATTGGTGGTGTGCTCAACTAGCATGCCTCGAAGACCATGTTAAACCTTCGGTCCTGCGTCTGATATCTCTCCGATCGTGTTGGACTGCCATCCCATCGGATTATGAGAGTGAAGGAATAGAGAATGCACGTGCGCTAGTGCAATTCTTATGCATAATGCCTATCAATCTGCAGTGGAGCAGCGTCGTGGTCTCTAAAAACCTTCTCTTTTAAAAGGGAGTAGACCTGCTCCCAGCAGTTTGACGTTAATGGGCTCCTCCTTCTTACTTTTTAATAAAAAGTAAAACCTAAATGATTATGATTTTGCAATAAAGATATAATATGAATATTTCTAACTGCCTCATTGGTCTAGTGGTTAGCATGTTCGACTACAGACATGAGGTCCTGGGTTCGAGTCCCGGGTCGGGCCTATTCAAAATCAATATTGAGTTATCTATTAAGATTTTCTCAATATTTGCCTGAAGTTGGGAAGTTGGCGGTGTGATCCACCCCCGTGCCTCGAAGAGCACGTTAAGCCGTCACATCACGGACTATGAGAGTGAAGGAATAGAGAGTGCACTTGTGTACTATGCCTGCCAATCCGCATTAGAGCAGCGTGGTGGGTCTTTGCTCTAACCCTCGCTCCTAGGAGTTGGGAGGCCTGTACCCAGCAGTGGGACGTTAATGAGCTGCTACTTACTTACTTTACTTTTATGAATATTTCAAATCAAATCAAAAAATCTGCTTTTGAAGCACTTGTCAATAGTGAGTCCAGTGAGCACCTTCACCAGCATGTTCAGTGCCTCCTGGACAGAGAACCCTGGAGTCTTGCTGACAGAAAGATTAGGCACTATAAAGGCAGCAAAATAATTATGCTATATTCAGGAAGAGTTTCTTATACCAAGCGTATTATACTGGGGCTTAAAGCAACGATATACTGACGCATTGAATTTAATGGCGCCACGTTTTCAACAATATTGCTACGACAAACAGCTACAGTTGACAACCATTTTAGGTTAACGGTATTGTACCTGTAATTAAATTACTTTTTATTAGGTACGAAAAAAATAAAAAATCGTGTTATCTCCACGAAATTACCACCAGCGCGGCACATTTCAATTAATGTGGCAACAAAAGGGGGACATTTTGAAATGAATTTGGATGTACAAACTCAATTGTGTCTCGAGTTCAAAATGATGACAAATAAAACTATATTAAGTGGAGAAATTAGAGAGGTAATGAAAACAAATACAATACTTCACCTGACTGTTCTAATCCTAGTTATAGATTGGTCGTTATATAATAACAGCGATAACCTCGTTGACGTAATTGAAATTGAAATTCAAAAATTCTTTATTCAAGTAGACTTTTACATTATTTTCAATGTCCGACTGATGACAGCATTACAAAAAGATTTATAATGTAAAGTTACGAGGGTTCCGTCGCGCCCTGTTATAAGAAGTACCCACAACAAACTCATTCGGGTGAAATAATGTAATAGTTTGAGTACTCCTTTCGCTAACAGAAGTCCTGGACCGGATTCCTGTCAGGGCAAATTTAAGAAATATTATTTTCTAATTTGTCTAGGTCTGGAGTAATAGAGGCTTCGACTGTGGCTAGTTACCACCATACCAGCAAAGACGTACCGCCAAGCAAGACATTTGTATTCCGGTACGATGCTGTATAGAAACCATAAGAGCTACATTACCCTTTACGAGTTCAGCGCATTTCCATCTTAGATTGTATCATCACTTGCCATCGGGTATGTTCATAGTAAAGCGCTAATATGTAAGCTATAAATTTAAAAAAATATATATATTGTATAGGGATGTTCATGTAAAAAATATAGATTTATTTTTCGATATAATATATCGCAGTATTATATCGATACCTTGCGATTTATCAATAATTTAAAAATATCTTAAGTAATTTTATTTCATTAGTCTATAATATTAAATAGTTAATTATCAGTAAAAACACTTAAAAGAGATGACAGAAATCAACTTTACGCTTAAAGAATAGGAACTTATACTTTTTTCTTGCAAAAACTAAATTTTATTTACCCTTTTGGCTTGCAATCTGCTTCTCTGCTGTGTAAGAAGCTGTACGGCTTTTGAGAATAGTCGTTCAGATGGAACTGAGCTAACCACCATAGTAAAATATTTAAAGGCCACATTGCAGATTTAAAGGAATAAGTAGATATAAAGAAAACAATGGAATGTAACTCGATATTTGATATATCGGATGAAATATATCGATATTACATTCGATACTAGATGATTCGATAATATTGGATTGTGTACATGTATCGATATTTTTTTAAATATCGATTTATATCGCCCAATACTATTATGGTGTTAAAATAATTGTGGCAACCCTGTCTTGATGGCATATTTACGACGACTTTTATGTAAACAAGCGACGTAAAAACTAATGTAGTTTTATTTCCTCGTCCAGTGAAATGTTGATCTCGACGTACACTCGTTTTATGATAATTGAGATGTAACCACTAAAAAGATAGTCGACCCAATTTTTTTCTCTTTCATAGGCAATAAAAGAAATGGAGAGATGGCCAGTCGATCGCACGACTTGAATTAGTTTTATTAGTAGTAAAAAACGGACAAACATCTTTTTCAATTCATTTTTATACTGCTTTTATGGTTTTACAATAAGTTATAAATAAAATGGAACAATTGCTGGTGTTGTAAACAGGTGTTATCGTCAACGGTTGCCTTAATTTATCAAATAAAATGTTTATATAGAGTTTGTTTTAAGATTTTTAGAGTGAAATTTGTATGAAGAGAAGATCCCACGGCGAGGCACAGGCCTCCTACTCACAAGAAAGCATGGGATAACTAAATAACGTATCCGTTATTTGCTACTTTACTGATAAAATAACAAGTAACGAAAATAACTACATTTCAAATGAGTTATTACGTTACTGTCAATATTTTACTGCAGGATTAACGAATATAATATCTTCAATTTGTAAAGAAGTTGAACTAACTTTATACAGTTTTTAGCAAATACAAATATTTAAGAAGCATTTGACGTTAAATAATAGTCTACACCAATGTAGACTATTATTTAACACACCCTATTAATACAAAAAACTAAGCATTGAGACAATGCAGCCTCGTCTTTCATACTACATCTGCGTTATAATTACCTCGTACCTAAAACCTATTCTATGGAAACAAATAACTTTTCAGTAACAAATAACTTGATAAAATATCAGTTATTGGACCTATAATAACGTCAGAGTTACAGTTACTGAAAATTGACTCCCGGAATATGCAAGTTTCTTCACGATGTTTCCTTGATTGTAAAGCATTACCTCTATTGTTTTCGTCTAACGCATGTTGCATTGCATTAAAGGTAAAAGGCGCTTCTTAGAGCAGCCCAGGCCAATATGGCGGCAACTATGACTCGAATCACCTTTTTC
Organism: Elymnias hypermnestra; assembly: GCA_015832385.1. Lineage (NCBI taxonomy): Eukaryota > Metazoa > Arthropoda > Insecta > Lepidoptera > Nymphalidae > Elymnias > Elymnias hypermnestra. The sequence goes on along the minus strand of JACTOM010000927.1, from coordinate 3,752,527 downwards.
ACTTCATGTTCAGATTCACGTTGTTGTTTTATAAAAACAATATTTTTTGCCATTTTTTTCGTTCATGTATTACATATCGCATTAAAACCGGCCGTGGGTTGGCTGTAAAGTAACAGACGCTTGGCTGAGCAGGCACGGCCAATATGGCCGCACCCAGGGCTCGCACCACGTGACTGATTAGCAATTCGTGCAAATCTAAAGGAGAATTCCTTGCATAGAGGTTTAATAAAATAACACAATGTGTTTGATATTTTGTCGTCCATCTTTCGCATGTCCTATTATAGCCGGCCGTTGAGTGGTGGTAAAGTGACAGGCGCTTGGCTAAGCAGCCAAGCCCAAGGTGGCGGCTCTTACGGCTCGCACTAGATGACCGACAATCATTTATATTTTCATTTATTCGTATCATTCGCATTGCAGTTTTAATTGCACCGTGGTTTCGTTAAACCACACAATATTTTGATTTTTTATAAACTTATATCTGTCGGAGTGCAAGAGTCTGTGGATCGCTGGCCCGTGTTTAATAGTCTGTGGAACGCTGGCGCCGTCGTTGTATCGGCGTGGGGGCAGAGTCAATAAGTGGNGTTTCCTTGATTGTAAAGCATTACCTCTATTGTTTTCGTCTAACGCATGTTGCATTGCATTAAAGGTAAAAGGCGCTTCTTAGAGCAGCCCAGGCCAATATGGCGGCAACTATGACTCGAACCACCTTTTTCACTTCATGTTCAGGTTCACGTTGTTGTTTTATAAATACACAATATTTTTTGCAATTTTTTTCGTTCATGCATTGCATATCGCATTATAACCGGCCGTGGGTTGGATGTAAAGTAACAGACGCTTAGCTGAGCAAGCACGGCTAATATGGCCGCACCCAGGGCTCGCACCACCTGACTGATTAGAAATTCGTGCAAATCTAAAGGAGAATTCCTTGCATAGAGGTTTAATAAAATAACACAATGTGTTTGTTATTTTTTCGTCCATCTGTGGCATGTCGTATTACAGCCGGCCGCTGAGTGGTGGTAACGTGACACGCGCCTTGGCTAAGCAGCCAAGCCCAAGGTGGCGGCTCTTACGGCTCGCACTAGCTGACCGACAAACATTTATATTTTCATTTATTCGTATCATTCGCAATGCAGTTTTATTTGCACCGTGGTTTCGTTAAACCACGCAATATTTTATTTTTTTATAAACTTATATCTTTTATTGTTGTTAAAAAATTCATTCATTTTGAACTATATGTAGCTTGCCAACCTACATTGGAGTAGCGTGATGGGTCTAAGCTCTAAAACCTGTTCTCTTATAAGTGAGGAAGTCTGTGTCCAGCAGTAGGATAGGCATAAGTTTTTTAAACAATAAATGGAAGCTGAATGAATGCCTAAGGGTATGAATAAATTATTATATACCCTGAACGGTTACCTCAAAATATAATATTGTATTTAAAAGGTGTTCTTTAAACGTTCACGAAGATACTTTTACATATTCTTCAAATGTTGAAGAGGAAACTTGAATTGTACAAAATCTAAGCCCTCCATTAATGTTCCTTGCCTCTAGCTGTTTTCCTTTTGCTTCATTAATTGTGAAGGGAAATTATGGTCTGATTCCTATTGGGGCGAGAACTTTAACAAACCAGTAAGAGATTTGAGTGAATATATTGCACATTTTATATTAATATTTTAATTAATTACATGTTTCTTCGTGAACGATATATGTATCTCTTTATAAACTTTCGCATTTCAACCTAATATATAAAAATCTCGCGTCATAGTATTTGTTATTAGCGTAAAGTATTTTTTATACTCCTACCCTCATTCGCTACTTTTTAATCGTGAAACGAAATGGCTTGGATCAGCTTGGATGTCTACTATTCCTTTTATTAGTATATATATACTTTTCACAATGTAGTCGGTCACTAAATACGCATTTCTGACTATTTATCACGCGATCGAGTACCCTGATAACACTGTAAGCATTAATACTAGCTACTTATTAAAGAAAGTCCAATAAACTAGTTCTGACCTTACTTTAAACTTGAATTTAAACATAGTTTATGATAGAAATGTAATATATAAACGATCTAATAATAAACGATTCTAAACCTATGAACATAGGAATAAGATTGAAAATAAGCTAGTATTGTAAACATTTGAAATAGTAACATTAATTTAAGGTGCGTGAGGTTAATAGATTGTATTGGGTACAATGGCATTAAGTGACCATATGTGTTTTATGCGTTTTTGATGACCGTGTAAGGTGTGATAGAACTTAATGGTCCGTAAAATACTTTTAGGAGATCATATTTCTTTAACGTACCTGACGAATTATATACAAGCTATAAAAACTATACCGCTAGTCATCGACGAATGCAATGTCTATAAAATTTCTTATTGACATCTTAATGTAGACTAGCTAGCATCTATTCCCAATCCTGAGGGTATATGGATAAATTCGTTCTTTGCGAGTGCCTTATCAAAACAAATCAAATCGAAAAAAATCTTTATTCAATTAGGCTTTCAGAACATATCGGATTTCATCGATTACAGCTTTTAGGCCACACATAATTCACAATTACGACTGATGATGATAGATGGATAGATAGAAAACTCTTTATTGTACCCCACAAACATGAGACAAGTAACACAGAAACAAACTTAACAAATAGAACCAATTAGGCGACCTTATCGCTCATTAGCGATTTCTTCCAGGCAACCTTAGGGTTAGGGAGATTATATGAGGCAAATAGGGTAGCTGGTGTTCCCTAATATAGACATACATACAAATATTTGAATATTTTAAATAGATACATACTAAACATAATAATCTAATAATATGATGATTTGACAGAACGATGTGAAATTTGAAGCCACGAGGGTTTATTTAAAAAAAGGCATATTCAGTGTCCTAATTGGGTATGTCTTATCTTTTTTACACGTGTCAATAAATAATGTTTAATCAAATCTAAATATTCTTTATTCCAGTACGCTCAGAAAACACTTTTGTGTTTTGTTGTTTCGTCAGTAGTTTGTTCGTTGCTAACAAATCTACCACCGGTTCGGAATGTTGTCAAAAAGATTCGCTGAGCAGAAACCGGCAAAACTAAACGGTTACTCTTGTAAAGATAGTTTTGCGTGTTACAATGTGTAAAATATTGCTTCTGTGAGCAACTGAAATCAAGCCCATACATGTCTATCGCTTAAATAATCTTCAACATTACAATATGCCTTTTGTAAAAGATTTTGACATATTTCTTAAAATTATACGAATGCAAATCTAAAACATTTACATTGAATTGATTGAATCATTTACATTACATTATGATAAAATAAAAAATAAAAATAGTTTACGTTAACTTCAGCACATTAACATATAAAAAGGTTGGAGCCTTCTTTTAAGGATGGAAGTTACTGTGGCAGAAAACTCCGTTCTCTTCCTTTACAATAAAAAAACAGTTGAAGAAATAAAAAAAATAACAAGGTAAAGAATAATGAAGAAATTAAATCACATAATGAAGAACTTTACACAAAATCATACAGTATATAATTATTTTCGATTGTGCCGTGTAAATGTAAGAGAGTTTGTATGTATTGTGTCGTAAAGTATGAAAGATCTTAATAAATACATAGAATTAAGTAAACCATATTTCATATAGAATATTAAAGTAAATGTGTCAGTTTATATTTTACAATATACGTTTAAGTAAGAATTCCACTTAGTCATAATTTAATTGTAATAAGTATTCGTTTACAATATCTTTGGCCTCGCGTAATTTAAAGGAAAATGTATTGTTTTCTATTAATTGTATTTTACAAATATTTATATAGTGAGCAATATCATTTTGAATAGTAATTTGATTTAAAATTGTTTCAGAAATCGTGGAGGAACAGCGATGTTACGACTACGAATTCCGGTTAACGTGTCGTGAATTGGACACTCATATAGCTGTTCTAGACGCTTGGTACGTCTCTACAGAAAACTACCATAGAAACTCGAATGAGACTCAAACACACTCAGCCATGATAAGAACCGAGACAGATTCGGAACTCGATCGAGTCTATGTCTATTCTAGTCCGAAACACAATGGGGTGTACGAGTTGACGAACCATTCGGTATTTGAGAACTTTACCGCTTTAAACGTCAACAGTTCGTTTGAAATGACAGTTAATGACAGTTTGAGTTTTAATGAGACATTGGATAATGTGGACTTATCCGTGGAGTTTGTGAACACTAGTGAGAGATGTGGGGTTGAGACATTCTTCCGTAGTTATGGGAGTTTGCGTGAAGGTGATAAGCGAAGGAGGCCTGCGTCGAAAACATCCGCCATCAATCTACGGGCACCATTAAGTTATCGGTGAGTTTTTAACTAATCAATCATTTCAATTTATATTAAGGCATACCTTTTTTATTCAACAAGCCTGTTACAGGGCTTTTCAATCGACAAATCTATACATGTAAAAATAAATCCTTATTTCCATAGACCAAGGCATCACACGTGAACTGCAAGACCAATCTCGTTAGCTCTTTTTTATTTTGTTTATTATAGTCAGGAGAAAGTTTTTATGACAAAAAAATACTACTTTTCTAATGTTATCTTCTTAATACTTTTGATAATCTAATGGTGGTTTAACAAAGTTGTCAGCGATTGACAGTATCTGCGTGGCAAATAAATAATTATCATATAATTCCATATATATAATTCACATCACTAAATATTATCTTTGATGTGAAAATATGAAGAGTGTTTGAGCTTACTTCTCTTTAACGGATTCTGAGTGACCCTAAAGCTTTTTTTGTAATGCTTTTTGTCTATAAAAATACTTCAATATCCAATAAAAGCACATGACACCTGTTACAGATTTTAAAATAATTGTGATTTCTTTATAATAATAAAAAAACACTGAATTGTCCATGGAAAAAAAGCTCATTGAATATATAATGATGTCGTTTTTATGGTTGATTTTTCTAAAGAAAACGTTATTCATGTTATCAAGCAATTCTCGTAAGAATTCATGCGTCAAACTAGGCAATAACATTGATAATGTGTTTACGTAAAAGTTAACTGTAAAACTATAAAATTCAGTTGAAGTATTATAAAATTGTAGATGTAGTGATAAAAAGCTCAGTAATTTTAATAATCGATGAATTAATTGCCTTCCCAAAGCAGTTGTGAGATCTTGTTGTCCAATTATAAGGTTTCTAAGCTTTTTGTAACGGTGTGTTCTTTAGGCGTGTACCATTTTACACTAAGAGACAGTATCAATATTTCATGTGAAAAGTTAACTTATATATGTCACATATATGTTTATATATATATTATAGAATTTCTAATAGCTGGCCGATTTTGATGAAGTTTTTTATGTGTCAGGCGAATACAAGAATACTTTGGATAGATAATTCAATCCGAACATCTCGATATTTTTAAATGACCGGGAACTGTGCTGTTAATACTGCCGCGAACAGGTGGTCTTTATGTAAAAATAACATTTAAATCTCATCCTACTAACTTATATGTATTCGTTCTCTCCGAAACACTTAGTTTAATTGGATTTATACACTGAGGAATAATTTGTTTACTACATTAAAAGAAAACTATATTCACAATATCTGAAACATTTTGTGGTGTAGAATATTGCACTTATTTAGCCATTTTCCAATGCGATCGTTCATTACTAAGAAATACGAGTAGTTTTTTTAACGGTATCCTCTGATCACGTGTTCCCCGATATATAGAGAATATAGGAAAAATCTTGTATAGTGATCGTCTTCATTGTGAACAGTGTCACGTCGCAACATTTTAAATCAATCCTAAATAGTTTACAAGATCTCTTGATTTGTGAGTGAGTTTAATGATTTTTAAACTATTTTAATTTATTTTTTTTGCTTACAGTTTAGCGCTTGCCTGTGATTTCACCTGATCTTAAGTGACGATACAGTCTAACTTTCAGTTTGGCGGTACGTCTTTGCTGGTAGGGTGATAACTAGCCGTCCCGCCAGACCAGACTCAGACAAATTAGAAAATACAATTTCCTAAATTCGTTCTACCGGGGATCCGACCCGGGACCTCCGCTAGCAAAGCGAATACTCGCATCACTGTGCCAGCGAGGCCGTCAAAATATAAATAACATATTCCCTTTCTAATGAAAGAGGTTTAGGACACATCGGTTGGACGATCAGACTATAACAGAGAAATGCAGAAACAATGTTTATATTTTATACATATATGGATAGCAACGAGTATTGCTGCCAATTTGAATGGACTGCTAATGTTTGTCTTTATGCTAATTGTACTTAAACATGAAATTATGCGGCCGGCTCTAGGATTATTTCAAAACCTATACCAACCGCTGCGTTGAACGTAACAGAATGGGGCTAATTGGGTTCCACTCGATTCCATCTCCTAATTCAGCGGTAGACCGTTGTTATTACGGAAGATGAAATAACGATAACCTTTCAATTATGTAAGAAAGATATGTATCAACCGTACTTTAAGATGGTTTAGAGAAGCTTTATGACGACAATTTGTAATCAGTTAGTATGATAATGGAATTGGGAGACTCTCACTATAGTTTTATTAAGGCACATACACAGCCTAAAAATTAGAAAATTAGCTGCATACAAAAATTTTACCAAGTTATTTGTAAATTTAAGCATTCAATTTAGAGACCTAAATGACCTTTATTATAAAATCAGAATTCACTACTTCTAAAAATATATTTAAGAATGCTTAAGCGCTTTTATTTATTATTTTCTTACTATTTCATTTCTTTTCTATTTGCTTTCTTCAAGAGAATCTTATGTTGTTACGATATATATAATATTTACGAATCATATATTTAAACAGCCATTGCTTATCAGTGATTGGCTACTTATACCATGTCTACCAACAATGCTTATATATGATAGGTTATTACAGCCAAGTTAGCCAACATTAAACAGTTTACATATTGTCACAGTATGTTTCCTAACGTCATTTATTACTTTTATATATATAATACAAAAAATGTTTCTATCCAGGTCTCATTAAAAAGGCAATAATTCGGCCTGTAAACTGTCTCACTAATATGAGATATTCAAATCTATTTAGCAAACTCCTTTCATACAATGCAGTCTCTTAGTAGTGTAGTTAGAAGCATATTTTCTCAAATTGCCGTTGAAAATTCATTATATATGTCAGAGAGAGAAGGAAGCATAAAGCATAGGGGCGTAGGGTTCTCCGCAGACATCTCCATTTATGGAATCCATTATTCAATTTCCATATTGTGAGCGTTGGTGGGTAATGTTGGTGCAATCAAACACTTTACTAATTAACTCAAATTATAATGTTCAATCACTTAATGTTCCCGATATCAATTTACACAAACTCATTAATAATAATAGCTAGGAACGCGACAGTTTCAATAGTCGACCGCTCTAGCAGACCGTCACCCGAGAACTAGAGAGACGCGCGCCGGATTGTCACTATTGACTCTGTCCCACGCCGATAGACAGATGGCGCCAGCGTTCCACAGACTATTGCACTCTGACATTTATATACAACGATTCGTGCTTTGTTTCATTAAAATCATAACTGAATATACATTTTTTTGTAATTTTTATTCTTAACCTAAAAAAGTCTATTGCATATTAGCCATTTCTTCAAGACCTGATTTTATGGAGTCATTTCAATTTAATCAATATAAGTTATTGCTGATTAATTTTACTATTCTGTAATAAGTATGTTCTATACATGGATCAGACCGTTGACCTAATCATTTCAATACCTTCAATTGTCTGGTCTTTGTGATTTGATTTCCTGGTCTGGTTCCCACGGGACTGTATCCATACAAAACGAACGTCCAACCTAATAGCTATTCCTAGCACGTAATCTTTAGGGACTATCTTTAAAATGTTGCATAATATATTAAAGACAGTCCTATTATGGATCTTATAAATAAGTTGACTTTAAACTACGGCTATCTGCCGGCTTTAAATATATCGCCTTTTTACTTCGATAATGGATAGTCTTTACATATGAATTGGTAATTTATTGGCTTATTAAAAGCGTCAAAAAATTCTTCATATGTCGGAAAAATAAAAATCGCACACAACATTTTGTCCTAACATGATAAGGTATAATTTAATTTATATCATTGCAAATGAAATTGGACTTTAAATAAAAGACATAAAGAACATTTTAAAATAGCAATAACGGTAATGGATATTTTGTTACATAGTTACTAATAACTGTTATTTTAAATGTACCTGAAGATTATTATTTATTTTACAATTTCGTTTCATGCAATTTGCCATATTGTTAATTTTAAAATAATAAATACAAAACGCTGTAATATTAAGCTGTTTCAGCTGTCACAACAGAATTTTTATATTAAATATTAATGTTATCAGAATATTCTGAGATTAAAAAAGCTACATGAAAAATTTACGATAAATTTATTGACTTGTTATAATAATTGGAGCATTCAAAAATGCGTCATTAGTATTCATTTAATACTCATAAATTATTTTGAAGTGTTAAAGGTTATCTTATAATGTCGAATATCTGGGACAGTTGATAAATTTATGGGAAATTGGTATTTCGGCAACGTTAATCAGAGTATAGTGGTTTTGGTCACGTATTCCCTTTACTAAGAATATTATTTAACACTAGTATATGTTTGCGATTTTGTTTATGATTTATGAGAACTAGTCGTTGCCAAGTGGTCGAAATTCCTAATTAATTTTTAAGTGCGACTGGTCAGGTGTTTGAAAGAAAATTATAGACATTGAATTTAATTTCAAATAAAAAAAAATCAAATATACAAAATCTTATACATTTTGACCTTCCTGTTCTCTTATAGGAAGAAATCTTAGATGATTTACCATCACGTGCTACAATAAAATCTAACAGCTTACTTATCTTTGGAGCTTTTGATCACTTGGAGCTTTGTGTTAGCTGTATAACACAATGCTCCAAGTCGCCAAATGCTGTGTGTATAACAGTTTACAACAAAAGTCATGGTCTTTTAAATTTGAAGGAAAACAATCATTAAAAAAAATTTCTCTTTCGATGTTCGTATGACAAAATATTTTATTCCGAATTTTTTTGTGTTCAAAATTAAACAGATCGAAGCTTAGAAACTTAATTTGTAATAACTAGTTCATAATCTATTATAGAATACCTAATAATTATTATTAAATTTGACATAATTTCGTCGTCGTCGTCGTCGTCTCAACCAATGGACGTCCACTGCTGGACAAAAGTGCGAGGCCGTCACCTTCGGGCCCCAACGTCCAACAGTTCTGCGAACTATGTGCCCTTCCCATTGTCACTTCAGCTTTGCAATTCGGTAGGGTGACTTTAGTTCTCCTACGGATCTCCTCATTTCTGATTTTATCACGTATAGAAACCAGGAGCATAGCCCTCTCCATCGCCTGCAGAGTGCCTCTGAGTCTTCTTACTAGGCCCATAGTCAGCGGCCATGTCTCGGAACCATATGAAATCGCTGGCAACACGCACTTCAGGCACTGAGGAATTGTAGATGAAGAGATGTCCCGTAGTTTACCGAACACTGCCCATCCGAGTTGGATTCGGTGGTTGACCTCTTTTTCAAGGTTGGACCAACATATAATTTAAATACATTTTATTATATCATACAAATATTTACACGTTGTGATTACAGTATGATATGATAGCTTTTAACTATAATTATTCCACCTATGTAAATGATCCATATTCGCAAATATAGACCATAACATTTTATTTAATGTCATAATAAAACATTTCCAGTTCTCCTATACAGTATAGTATTGAATCTTCTTTTTAGATATTGAAACAAACAAACTTTATACGTTTATTATATTATTAAAACTACAGTGGTTAATTCTATATAGTTCCTGTAATAACTTCGTTGGGGTTTGTGATATAATTTTGCTATCAGATATACAAATTACTACAAAATGGAATTATCCTTGTAACCTATCGAGATAATATCGTCCTGATTTCATATTAAAGCTGCTGTTGCAATTAATTTTAATGGAATTTGAGTGATCCGTTTCTTTTTTTTAACATATATTACATTTGAGACTTTGCTTGTGAATATACATATGTAGTTTAATTTGAATTTACACTTTTATCTGTCCAGCTGGTCTCGTGTTATAAATCATGTAATATAACTGTGTTTTATATATGAAGAAAGATTGGTTTCCTTTTCCTTTGAGAATAGATCAATCATTATACGCTTTAATTTGCGTCGGCACGAGTTTGATTGTAGCAAATATTTGTGTCACTCAGAATACCCGATTGTTCTATGATCTTTCATCTCGTTGTTCAAATAAAGGGCGAATAATTGAATTGTAACGTCTCTATGAAATACCGGAATGGGTTGGGCGAAAATAATTTGTTATTCATAAGAAAATCTTTGTGTATCGCGTTCAAAATATCTCGGTATATCGAATGCTGAATATTTAAGTTTTGTTTAATATTCCTTTAAAATTAATAACCAAATAAAAAAATTATGTAAATATTTGAACACATTACATAATAAGCATTTGCAAAACACATTTTTACGAATGAATATTGCCAAAAAATAGGGGGTGACTTTGTTATAGTCACGACCTTTTGTTGTACGTGATTTATGTATATCATAGTTATAAGAAGTCTTTCACCAATTTTACAGTAATGTTTATATGTTATCGATAGATTTCGATAAGAGATGACGATTTGAAATTGAAAGAACGTCGTAGCTTCACAGAGTCGAAAGTTATAATAAATAAAATCTTGGTAAGCAGCAAAATGACCTTCAAAGTGGTGGGGCTTTCCCTTCCGCCGCGTGCGATGTGTTACAGTCCTTACTTAGCGTAATAAATTCTTTGGTGCTTTAGCTATCCAGTGGTGTAATTGAATTTCAGATGGAAGTAATAGATTTATAGCTATAACACCCAACTATATCACTCGATTTTGTTATCATTCGTTTTTTTGAATTGCCTCTCTATTTTAAAGACGTATTCACGTCGAAGACTTAAGACTTAAACCTGCAATCGAATATAAACAATAATATAATATACAAGAAGTGGTTTAAATTTCCGGTTAACAAACTACATTGAGTTGCGCTATGAGTTGAACGTTATTTAAATGTTGGTATAAATAAACATGAACTTTCCTATCTTAATCTGAGGGAAAATTCAGCGTCGTCTCCACAGAAAAATGAGGATATCTTCCATATAATGAAAGTGAAATAACTGAGAGATTGCATAATAATGTTCTTATGACTTGATTTTGGCCTCCAGTTATGAGTATGTTTATAGTATACAGATTGGCTTGCGCAAATTCCTGCATTACAAGAGAATAAATTTAGTTATTATAAAGAGGTTTGTTTTGACGGCCTCGCTGGTGCAGTGGTGCGAGGATTCGCTTTGCTAGCGGAGGTCCCGGGTTCGATCCCCGGTAGGACGAATTTAGGAAATTGTATTTTCTAATTTGTCTGAGTCTGGACTGGTGGGAGGCTTCGGCCGTGGCTAGTTACCACCCTATCAGCAAAAACGTACCGCCAAACAAAGAGATGTGTGTTCCGGTACGATGCTGTGTAGAAACCGTAAGGGGTACATCGCCTCTTAACAGATTAGCACGCTTCCATCTTAGACTGTATCATCACTTACCATCAGGTGAGATAACAGTCAAGCGCTAAACTGTCAGCAATAAAAAAAAAGGTTATAATAGGGCGTCAACTTTAAAAGGTACTTTTAAAGAGGATTCAATTTACTTTTGATTTTTACATTTGATTGTTGCCTAACTTTATACGCAGCGCACGCAACGAAAGTTCTAAAAAAAAAAAGTTCTTTTCAATATATTTCATTCATTAGATGTTAAGTGATGTTGTAATCTAAACTTTTCTAGATAAATAGGCTTTCTAACTAGTATTAGAGTGTTTTAACTAAAAAAATAAACTCTTCCGTACTATAATTTTAGTAAATATATGATTCTTGGTTTGTGCGCAATAAAGTTGGAATAAGTAAATAAATAAAATAAAATACAACCATCGGCTTTTTCGTATTGAAAGCTCGAACCTGCATGAATGCAGTAAAACTTTGTCAATTTATTGCTTATATGGTTACACGTGTAGTACAGTTGATACGACAGGCATTGCAGTAACTTTTTTAGCTTTAAATACCTGAAATATAAAAGGGTGTCTTGTGTATAAAACAAACTCCACAAATTGAGGCATTGTACTTTTTTAATTTGTCTAGATTTCGCCGGCGGGTCAATATTCTTTTAGCAAAGACATCACCAGGATAGATATACTGGTACGATGCTGTGTTAAAGACAGCCGCACCAACATAGATTATATTATCACTTACCATCAGATGACATCAGTCAAGCCCTTACCTATCAGCAATGAAGAATTTGTTGACTGTTTACTACGAAGTCGCGGAATGCGTTTGATGTCTCCGATAGCATATATAGATGCTGTCTGCTTTATAGATGATTCTATAAATATTTTCGCACTTCATACACCAGATATCACTATTTACAGCTGTATATTTTGTGAAATATTGTACGTTACAAGAAATGAGAGCTTACCTTTAATGTTTGACTATCAAAGCTATATTATTTAATGAGTAATGCTTGATTTGATAAATGATGGTACAGTTGATGACGATCTGGTTAAGATTAAGAGGTAGTTTAGTTAATAGTTTTTTTTCAATAGCCTAAAAGAAGGAGATTAGATGATTTAGACTTCCGAGACTTAGAGAATGGAAAAAGGAAGATACTCGCATGTTAGGAATTTAATTGTCATTAACATATTATAAGTGTCGACAATTAATACAAATAATTTATTGAAATCTCAAATGACGAATTGTAAATAAAAATGCCACGTTTTTTTCTCAATATTAGAAATCATTAATTAAATTTATTTCATGAAAAATAGTATATTGATGTATTAAATAACGAGTGGCTAATTAAAATGTCACATGTTATTTGTAAATATTAAAACTATCTAACCTTCAAGATAATTAGCATAAACACTGTACATCATCATGCGTCTAAAGAAATTTCACTTCAATAATCGTAATATCTACTATATCTATACTTATATTTTAAATGTGGAAAGTCACAGAGCTTCACTTCTGAATTACTAGATAAGTTTTGGTAAATATTTACAAGAAGATAACAGAGACCTTGGGCAGGGACATTTTCAACTGTTTATAAAGAAAATTAATATTGTAGGGGCATAAAAATGGTAAAAATTTTACTGTATCTTTGACAAATCAAAGTAAAATAGAAAATAAATATCCAGTCTTTGTATATCTGCTGAAAGATTTTTACTTAATGTTTATTATGCTCTTTAACGTCCCACTGCTGGGCACAGGCTTCTTCACTCCAAAGAGCGAGGGTTTTTAGAGCATAGACCCACCACGCTGCTCCTTAGTGCACTCTCTATTCCTTCACTCTCACAGTCCGATGTGATGGGAATCCGACACGACCGGAGACTGGAGAGAGATCAGGCGCAAGACCGACAGTTTAACGTGCTCTCCGAGGCACAGGGGTGGAGCACACCGCCAACTTCATAACTTCGGGAAAATATTGAGAAAATCTTAATAGAGAACTCAATGTTGATTTTTGAATTGGCCCGACCCGGGACTCGAACCCAGGACCTCATGTCTGTAGTCGAACATGCTAACCACTAGACCAATGAGGCGGTAAGTTCACACAAGTATCACTGCGATATCAGTTCCAATGTAATCGTGAAAAAGTTGTGAATAACATTTATATATTAAAATATTTTAAGTAGCTTCTTGTGCATACATTCAGTACGTGGCCTATTATATCAGAATATTCGCCTACTTCCCACTCGTAGTTATTTTAGGCATCAGCTGTGTATGTACCTTTATTTGGAATGCTTTTTGATGCAGTACAGGTGGCTATTGAACGAAGTTTTAATTAAATGTACTCTATTTTATTGTATATAAGAATGACTTTAGGTACATCGCTTTTGCGATGGCATTTTTCATATAAATAAATGCTCAATCTTTGATGTTTTTGAGTCGTGCAGTCTTTAGTATGTAGTTTGATTATCCAAGTAGGTTAAAAATTTTATACGATATTGTTGGAAGCTGTAATTTGTAAAAACGAAAGAACTTTTATGTCCTATATCATTAAATTTAACTTCTGGTCTACATCTATTAAAGCTTTCCAATCAACGGTTGTCAAATAGTTACTTGTTATTACAAAATATAACATGGTAATCATCTTCTTATCGGTAATTTATTAAAGGATGTATGCTATATCATTGTCAACACACAACACATGAGACATAAAGATGAATTACGTGTGAGATGCAGTGGAGCATGCGACAGTTTCAAAGATTTACAGCACTATATACACATACAGTGAACCTGTTAAGCGATGTATTGAAGAAAAATTAAAATATCATGCTCGGTATAAATATACTTCTAATCCCAGAGATTATGATACATTTAGCTTATTAAGAAAAAGGTCTAAGAATCTTATTATTGATTGCTACAACAATTTTGTCAATTATACGGAGAACACCATTCCACAAAACATAAAGTCTTTTTGGACGTACGTCAAAAGTAAAAAGTCTAGCGCTTCTATTCCTGAATCACTTGATTATAATGGTCGAACTGCTTCAACAAGGCCTACAGTAGTTGAGTTGTTTGCTGAATATTTCAAATCCGTATACGCAGAGGACGACATTAATATAGATTTCACCGATGCAACGTCTGAAAACAGCTTCTGTCTCTCTAATGTTGAAATCCCTTTAAACATGATTAGAATTAAAATAAATTCTTTGAACATCAACAAAGGATCTGGCCCGGATGGTATACCACCGTTCTTTATTAAAAGTTGTTCTGCTCAACTTGCTCCTGCTTTGTTTATTATCTTTAATAAATCCCTCTCTGCAGGATACTTTCCCTTAGCTTGGAAAAGCGCACATATTGTGGCAATACACAAGGGGGGAGATAAACAGACTTGTTCCAATTATCGCCCTATTAGCATCCTTAATTGTTTCAGTAAAATTTTTGAATCTGTAGTTTATGACTTAATATATTTTCACATAAAACCTTGTCTAGCAATGCAACAACATGGCTTCGTAAAGAAAAAATCCACGGTAACAAATCTTTTAGAGTATAGCCATTTCTTACATAATGCATTTGAAGGCAAAGCGCAAGTTGACGCAATCTACACGGATTTTCGGAAGGCATTTGATACTGTCAACCACCGCATACTGAGTAAGAAATTAAGGTTATTAGGTATCCATGGCAGCCTTCTGAGATGGGTAATTTCTTATGTCAGAAATAGGTCGCAATTCGTTGTGTTGGATGGCTACAGATCGTCACCTTTTCCAGCCACTTCAGGCATTCCACAAGGATCCATTTTGGGACCCTTGCTATTTTCAATTTTTATCAACGATATTGTAGACAAATTTAAAAGTAATTGCTTATTATACGCCGATGACTTGAAATTATTTAGAGTCATAACGAATATCCAGGATTGCTTTGAGCTTCAATCAGATCTGGATGCGCTTATGGAATGGTGTGCAGATAATGCTATGACTCTCAATATCAATAAATGCTGTGTTATAACTTTCACATTGAATCTGAATATTATTACTCACAATTACTCACTAGGTTCTCAGAGTCTAAAAAGAACATCTGAGGTAAGAGATTTAGGTATAATTTTTGACTCATCATTATCATTCACCAGTCATATAAGCAATATAATCTCTCGTGCTAACAAGATTCTTGGCTTTATTACAAGGGTATCAAAGGATTTCAAACATCCTAATACTCACGTTTTACTTTACAACAGCATGGTTAGAAGCATTCTTGAGTATGGATCAATCATATGGGCACCTTACTTCAACATTCATATAGAAAATATCGAGAGAATTCAAAATAGGTTTTTAAGAACTCTAACCTATAAGTATCAATTAAAGTTACCCAATTATCTATTGCGCCTCAAACATTTTAATATACCATTGTTACGGATTAGACGGGAAATATCGAGCATGGTAATTCTTTATAAAATTATTCACAACCACATTGATACTACTCTTTTAAGTAACATCAATATAATAGTTAGAAATAGGAGCAGCATAATTTCAGATATTTTTTGTATACCTTTTTGTCGAATAAGGAAAACAGCACACAATCCTATTTATTATATGACACAACTTTATAATAAATATTCTGTCGTCTCCTGTAATCTAGACATCTTTGGTGACAGCCTTACTTTTTTTGGTAAAACATTGAAAAAGGAACTTTATTTTACTGAACATTAGGTTAAATAGTTTATTTTATTTTATTTTACTTTTAAGTTTTTTTAGTGTTAGTTTTCATTTTTTCCCAATTATATATGTCCGAGTTGTTTTCAAATATTAAGTGCAAGTTTTTATGATCATGTTTTTGGAATGTTACTTAGTTTTAAGCAATACCCATTGTTTTACACATGTGAATGTACGAGTGATATTCTGTGATTGATCTAAATAAATTAAAAAAAAAAAAAAAAAATAATATGTGTATCATTCGTGTTACAAATGGCATTAACTTTCATTCAATTTCAGAATATATTACAGCCTGTTTATAAATATATTTTGGTTAAAATGCTAGTACAGTTTTGTGGAAAGCCTAGGTGTCGATATAATTTTTGAAAATATAAAATAATATGGCACAACATAACATATATGACGCTTTACTGTACTCAGTCACACTTAGAAAAAAATAGCATAAAGTACTTATCTTTCTATGCCTATAAAAATCAATGCTTTGACCATTTAGTAAAGGGTTTATGTGAAGTTTACACAAAATCAGCCGAGCGGTTCTTCGTTTGTCACATTTTTTGTAACAAATGAATTCAATAAATCAGCATCGTAGTCATCGTCGCTTCAACCGATGGACGTCACTACGGGACATAGGTCTCACGTAATGACGTCCACAAGGTCCGATCTTGCGCCAGCTGGCTCCAGCGGCTACCGGCGACCCTCTTTATATCATCGGTCTAACTTGTGTGGGGTCTGCTTACACAGCGCCGTCTGGTGCGGGTTCGCCATTCCAGCACCTTCGGCCCCGAACGTCCATCGGTCCTTCGGACTATATGCCCCGCCCATTGCCACTTCAGTGATTTTGTTTCTACTACGGATATCTTCATTTCTAATTCGATCACGTAGAGAAACTTCGAACATAGCCCTCTCCATCGCACGCTGAGTGACTCTGAGCTTCCGCATGAGACCCATAGTCAGCAACCACGTCTCAGAACTGTAGGTCATCACTAGCTACACGCACTGTTCGAAGACTTTGGTCTTCAGACACCGAGGCATAACGGACGAAAATATCTGGCCTAGCTTCCCGAACGCTGCCCAATCATCATCATTTGATCATGCATCATTGTTTTTTAAAGGCCAAAGAAGTCACTACCTCATAGACACTGATACATGCACAGCGTTTGAAAGATTCGGCAGCTTATTTATTTGTTTTTATACTTTATTGCGCATAGTTTAAAATAACAAATAGTACGAAATTACCTAAAGTAACAATGAAGTGCGTGAAGGCGGTCTTATCGCTTATTTCATATATTATAGCGATCTCTTACACCTTAGTTTCGGTGAGAGGAAAATAAAAGATTTTAACTTTCGGCTGTTCTTTTTTTGATAAAATTTATGTATTATTGTAAATATTTTTAATGAATCTAAGGTAAGGTATACGGACTGACATGGTGGCGTTTTCGTACAAGCACTTCAACACGTGAATGTACCGTTAGTCAATTCGGCATCTATGTAAAGATCTCAACACGGCCCATGTTTCCACCGAATCGAAGGCTTTCTCATAGTCCACGAACGCTAAGCAAAGTGGCCGATTATACTCCTCAGTCTCCTGTATAATCTGCCGCAGCGTAAAGATGTGGTCTATGGTACTAAAGCCTTTTCGGAAACCGGCTTGTTCGGGGGGCTGGAAGTCGTCAAATCTGCGAGCGAGACGATTCGTAATGACTCTCGAGAACAGTTTGTAGACATGACTTAGCAGCGCGATAGGTCTGTAGTTCTTCAATAAGGTGTTGTCGCCTTTCTTGAAGAACAACACTACCACGCTCCTATGCCATGCCTCAGACACTGTGCCATCGAGGATGACGGAATTGAACATCCGCTGAAGGACTTTGAGTACCGGTTTTCCACCCGCCTTCAGGAGTTCTGCTGTGATTCCGTCATCACCTGGTGCCTTGCTGTTCTTCATCTGTTTGAGAGCCATACTAATCTCGTACAGACTGACGTCCGGGATGTCTTCAGTGTAGTGTCGGGTTAGTTTGGCTCTGGGATCTGCAGCCAAACAGTCAATAGGCTTGACAGTCGATGAGAATTTCTATGG